>JAHRHZ010000063.1:52336124-52427744 GCA_024137785.1 Ginglymostoma cirratum | reverse complement strand
TAGGTAGGGAGTTCCTGGACCAAGGGGGTGAAAATGGAGTCTAGGTAGGTGGAGATGAGTTCGGTGGGGCAGGAGCAGGCGGAGACAATGGGTCGACCAGGGCATTCAGGTTTGTGGATTTTGGGGAGGAGATAGAAGCGGGCGGTGCGGGGTTGGGGAACGATGAGGTTGGAGGCGGTGGGTGGGAGGTCACCTGAGGTGATGAGGTTGTGGATGGTTTGGGAGATGATGGTTTGGTGCTCGGGGGTGGGGTCATGATCCAGGGGGTGGTAGGAGGAGGTGTCAGAGAGTTGGCGCCTGGCCTCAGCAATGTAGAGGTCAGTGCGCCATACTACGACTGCCCCTCCCTTGTCCGCGGGTTTTATGGTGAGGTTGGGATTGGAGCGGAGGGAGTGGAGGGCTGCACGTTCTGCGGGGGAGAGGTTGGAGTGTTTGAGAGGGGTAGAGAGGTTGAGACGATTGATGTCTCGATAGTTCCCATGTGTTTTGTTTGTTGAAACAGAATTTTCCATTTGCATTGATTCCTTAGATGGTAACAAAGGGGTGATTGATATGATAATATCATATTTTGTCTCAGTGTAAATTTTGCTGAGATTCATGGAGGGCTTGTCTCTGTGATGCCAAGCAAGATTTCTCGACATGTCGTCCCAAACCAGCCTCAGTAACAACCTACTACCTTCTTAAAATGATACTCTTGACCACTGACAGCCCAATTCTGCTGCTCGCCTTGCCCAGAAAAACTCACCACTGCTGAGAAATCCTGAAATAGACCATTGTCCCTGGCATCTGTGCCAGCCTTGAAAGGCTATTGTGCACCCACATAAGCACTGTAGGTGTAGAGCTGACAACTGACATTTTCCCAGGACATGGGGACAGGGAGCTGGAGGTCAAGTTGGCCAGGGTGATGCACAGGAAAGCATTCCTCTTCACACACGACAAGCAGTGAAAGTCACAATGCCAGTCCTTGCCAGCCTGGTCCGAGATTGCCACCTGGACCAGTGCCGTCTCAGCCATCAGGAGGAATGCCCAGCATTGCAGGTCAATGAGCTTCTGCACTCCATCAAGATGAGAGCCACCCTCTTCTCTCTGCTCCCTCATACTCACTTTGTCTCTGCTACTGTATGCACTGTCCTCCAAGGCTCATGCTCTAACACGGTTACTATTGCCTGCAGCAACTAGCTCCAATCACTCTGACCCACCTCAACACCACCAGCTCTGCATGCCCTCTGTGCTGCTTGCTCACTCACTCAGGGCATCTCACTATCTTTCCCCCACTTGCACCATCATTAACAGGTCTGCCACCCATTTTCATTCAAGTCAAGCTCTCACCTTTTTCTCAATCCAGGAGAAAACAGAGCACCATCGGGCCAAAACAGCTGGAGTTTCAAGAATTTTGGACAGGGCAGAAAGCTGGGATTTCCCATTAAATGCCACCAAGGGAGATAGACCTGGCAAGCACACACCATGTTTTGTTAAACTTTTTTGGTTTTCAGCTCGACATTCAGCTCCTCATTCCTAAGAGGGTAGGACTCCAGGCCTTGACCACCCAAGGTGACCATCTGATTATGGTGTGAACTGATATCAATAGTTGCCCTTCCCTTACTGTATCAGGACCTCCTCACTGAAAGCTGTCTCCCTTGAATTAACTAAGGACTGCCGACAATCATGACAAGTTGCCTGAACTACAGCTCAGGGAGCAACACACAAAGTGACAATACAGGGAGGCGGTGAACATCATCTAGGCTCAAGGTGGGGGAACACTGAGAGAACAAAGGAACAGCCCGGAAACGCAACCCAGTCAAATGTGTGAACTGAGTTCCTGTCCTTGCCTGCAAAGAGCTCTTGCTGCAACCTTTCAATGTTATTTGCTGGTGCATCCCCAACTTTAGCTTCAAAGCGCCGAAGTATCCCGCAAGTGGATTGAAAAGGAGTTATAATTGTGCTGAGAGACTGGCAGGTCATGGATGCCAGTGTCTGTCAACCTGGAATGTGTGTGGTTGGTGTCCTGGGGTGTGCCCTGTGACGTTACTGCCTAGTGTCCAAGGTGACAACCTGAAGGAGCAAGTGGCCAGCTGAAGTTGCTAAGTACCCACTCAAGGTCTGGAATTGTCAGTATTCAGTTTCTTTACAGTGGCTGGCAAGACGGGAAACTGCATATTAATGAGGTGCCAATAATAAGGCTGACCACAAACAATAATCTCCACTGACAGGCACCCATGGTGTCAAGTGATGATCTCAACTTGATGCCTAGAACTCTGTCTGAAAATGTAACCAGCTGCTTTCAACATCGAGGAACACTTTGCCTGAATTCTCAAGTGACTCTCCCCCATTTCTCAGTATAGCACATGTCATTTAGGCCTCTTTAAGATTCTGCCCACTATCCTTCATACTTCATCGATGGACAATATCTATTTTCTGTTCACTGTAATAATCTCTTTCCTATGTTTGCTTATACATCAAATCTTCACATATCTCTCTATTCATTGTCTTTGTAATGTCTTGCTCTTGTTTAAATGTATTTATCTCTCTAACTCATCCATACAGCCATGGAATCATAGAATCCTTATGGAGTAGAAGCAGGCCATTTGGCCCCTCGGGTCTGCACCAACCCTCCAGACCCACCCACTACCTTATACCTGTAGCCCCACATTTCCAATAGCTAATCCACATAACCTACACATTGCTGGACACTATGGGCAATTTAGCATGGCCAATCCACCAAACCTGCACATCTTTGGACTGTGGGAGGAAACCCACGCAGACATGGGGAGAATACACAAACTCCACACAGACTGTTGCCCAACCTGGAATCAAACCCAGGTTCATGGCTGTGTGAGGCTCTGTCAAGCAGCCTATTATGTTCAAAAATTGTTTTAAACTGTGATCAAGGGGATGAGATACCCCTGGAGGGAATTTGAAAACTAACGATGGCTGTCATCTTAAATCTTCACCTACCTTTTTTTCTCTCTTTGTTTTATTAAAATATTCTCCATCATAAAATATCCTAAACAGAACAAATTTGTTCAATTCAGCTTGTGTGGCAAACGAAACAAACCTTTGGGTTAATATCTTCGAAGGAGGTTGCAACATACACAGAAATATCTGCTTTGTCCCTTCATCAAACTCCCAATGATAGAACTGGAAATTAGGTTGGACAGTAAGCTGACAGGTGATGGGCAAGAGAGCTTATGTAGGTCACTTCTGGCTATTGTTTCAAGTTTTAAACATGGCTCCAGTTTGAATATACTGACCTTTCATTAGTTGATTTCTTTTCTTAAATTGCATCTGTCACGCACAAAATTGCAACTGCCATACACAGAAGCTAATCTATAACCTGGGCATAAGCTTCATTTAAACCAAGAAGCAATGAAAAGAACTGCCAATAAACATTTGTAAGCCCACTTTTAACATTCTACTCCAAATCAATATTAATTGTTAATCTAGATCAATACACTGTCAGAACCCCAGGAGCAGGGAGGGAGTGATCAGTAAGTATTGTTCAAAGAATGCTGTTACAAGAAGTTTGAATATTATTACAAGAGTTGGATAGGAAAACACTTGCTTATGTTCCCTGAGTGTATACGGTGGAAGAGCTTTTCTACAGTCTCTGCAATCAATTCAAGTAAAGGTCTGAGCAACCAGACCATGCACAGCAAGGTGGTTCAGTGGTTAGCACTGACACCTCACAGTGCCAGGGACCTGGGTTCAATTCCACCCACTGGCTGAGTGGAGTTTATACATTCTCCCTGTGTGAGTTTGCTCCCACAATCCAAAGATGTGCAGGTTGGGGTGGATTGGCTGTGCTAAATTGCCCATAGTGTGCAGGGATGTGTAAGTTGGTTTGATTAGCCGTGGGAAATACAGGGTTACAGGGATAGGGTAGGGGTGTGGGTCTGGCTGGAATGTTCTTTAGAGGGACAGTTGGACTCAATGGGCTGAATGGCCTGCTTCTACACTTAGGGATTCTATGAATTTGTCTTCTGCTCCAGCTCACTTCCTGTGCACGAAGCACTTACTGAATAGAATTAGGTTAATTGTCACACGTACTCAGGTTATAAGAACAGTGCAAAGTGTACAATGTTACCAGCAAACAGTGTCATCTTGGATACAAAGTACATAGGTACACATCTGAGGCTCGAAAATAAAGAAAAAAGTTACACTATATTGCAGATAAACATGGAATAAATATTAGGAAAATAAGAATAAAGCTAAAAAGATAGATATTGCAGTCTTTCTATAAGGGCTTCCACTTGGTCTGAGTGGGCTCCACCAGTTCCCAAAGAGTAGCCATCTTTGCTCTGGGCCCACTGGTCACTCCCGCTCTGCCCTGGGCCTGGTGTAAGAGCCTGTGAGGTGCCTGCAGTTGCAAAAGGGTCATAAAAGCCTGGAACTCTCCTCCCTAAAATAAATGTGTTGTTCAGTAACAATAGTTTCCAAACGAAAATTAATATATTTTAGTTAGGCACGGGATAGCCCATTTAGTTCCAGAACCGGGATGAATTTCGGATGGAGATAATCAGTTATTTAACTGACTGACAAAAATGACTCAAACTGCTAAATGGCCTACTCCTGTACTTACATTCCTCTGTGTACATGAGAGCTATACAGTTTCTCTAGTGCATCTGGGATGCCTGGGAAAGAACCAATATTATCTTCATCACAAGCACAGATTATTTTACTAACTAATGTCAATCCTCTGACTAATTAATAACTTAGACAAACAAACAAAGATGGAAACAAAATGTGCAGCACTAACATAGTTCATTAGTTAACTGGTCTCTCCTGCATCTATATAGAAATTAACAGGCATTAGGAGATCTGATGGACGAATCAGTATCAAAACATTTGCAACAACTGTTGTCATTTTTGCTACGAAAATTAATTTCAAAAACGAGACTTATAATTTTCAGAGATAGTGTCCTTATTGAAAACTTTACACCATGTTTCACATGATGGGCTGAATGGCCTCCTTCTGCACTGTAGCAATTCTGTGATTCTATGATTGTTTGAAAAGTCTATAGCATCTGATTTATGATTGACAGCAGTGTTATTAAAGTATAATGGTTAGTAGCTGATTTACACTCACTGAGTGCTGTCTTCACAGCCAGGAGAGAGCACCGTATGCACTTACTTTCATGAACTACCGCTTGTACATTAAAAGTATAAATCAGCTCAGTTTCAGCTCACAACTTGGCTGGGTGGTCAAAGTAATACCTGAGTATGTCTTAAGCTTTGTTTAACACCACTGCCCACAGGAATCAGCATGATGAGATGATGTGCTGGGCTCCCCCATCATTGAGGATGGAGATATTTGTGGAGCCTCATCCTCGAGATTGTTATTTAATTGACCGTGGCTAAACATGGCTGGATGTGGCGGCACTGCAGAGGTCAGACCTAGCCTGTTGGTTGTGAAATCATTTATTTCTATCTATTGCATGCAACTTCTGCTTGTTATCATGCTTGTGGCAACTGCCTTGTAGCTTCGAGAGGCTGACACTTCATTTTTAGGGTATGCCTGTTGCTGATCCTGGCATGCCCGTCTATACTTTAAAGCAGTTGAGTGAGGGCTATGCTGGGCAATGAGATTGCAAATTGTAGTTCAATTTGTTCAATACAATTCTGCTGATGGTCTTGCCCACAGCCTCTCATGGGTGCCCAGTTTCAGTTTCAAAATCTGAAGTCCGTCCCATTTAACGGTCGGGCGTCCTGTGGACTTTACCTCCACAAGACTGTGTGTTGGTCACTCCTACCAATAGTATCTCAGGCAGATGCACCCACTGCAGGTAAGTTACTGAGCATGAGGTCGAGTAGGTTTTCCTCTTCCTGCTTGCTTCACCACTTGCTGTATGCACAGTCTAGCAGCTATGTTCTTTAGGACTTGGCCAGTTCAGTGAGCAGTCATGCTACTGAGCCACTCTTGGTGATGGGAAATGGCCTGTTTCATGTGGGGCGCCGTGGCTTTTCATGTGGCTGGGACAATCATACCTGCAGGACGTGCCTCCAGCTTCAAAATCTGAAAATCTGGGTTTTGGACCTCGTCAGAGGTTAAACTCACTGCAGTGCATCTGTGAAGCTAAGATGAATGTGGAAAGTATGTTTCACAAAGTGGCCGCATGCGTATTGAGGGCAGAGATGGTGCCATGTGGGGCAACATTGTAAACTTTTCACTGTGCTCCTGTACTTCTGTACTTGAGCATGCATGACAATAAACTAATTCTAAATTCTGAATTCTAAACTTCTGCAGACAGGGAGAGAACAGGCAACTGCCAGGTAGTCTAGCCAGATCAGTCAATTGCAAGATGTAATATACCCCTGAGTCTAACTCACTACCTAACTATTTGTCCACTTTGGGCACTGATGGGAACAATGATTCCTTGGTGAATGATATCAAGGGCATTGTTAGCCTGATGTCAGTAGTAAGGAAAACATTAGAATCTACTGCGAAGGATGTGATTACTGGGTATTTATAAAATAATTGTCTGGCTGGGCTGAGTCAACTTAGCTGAATGAAGGGGAGATAGTTAGAACTGCTGATGCTTGAGTCAGAGATAACACAGTGTGGAGCTGGAGGAGCACAGCAGGCCAGGCAGTATCAGAGGAGCAGGAAAGTTGACGTTTCGGGTCAGAACCCTTCTTCAGAAAGGGGAGATTTATGAAGGGGAGACCATGTTTTCTGAGGATGTTACTGGCAGAATCTTTATGGGACAACTGGTGAATGTGGTTTATTTGGATTTTCCGAAGGCTTTTAATGTTTCATGCAGTAAACAAAATTAAAGCGCACATGCACTAATATACATTAATGATTATTTAACAGGCATATAACAGAGCATAGGAATTAATGGGTCATTCTCAATTTGGCATGTTGTGACCAATGGCCTACTGTAAGGCTCAGCACTTGGGCCCTGGCTTTTCACAATCTACAATAATTATTTGGATGTTGGGTGCCAGTTACAATATTTCCAAGTTTGCAAGGATAACATACTTGGTGGAAACGTGAGCTGTGAAGAGCACGCAAAGAGGCTTCAGGTTGATTCAGATAAGTTGAGTGAATGGGGAAGAACATGGCAGATGAAATGCAATGTAAATATATTTAAGGTTGTCTACCAAGGCAGGAGGAATGGGTGGGGTTGGGTGTGGGGGGGTGCAGTACAAAGCATTTCTTGAATGGTGAGAGATTGGAACTTGTTGATGTCCAAACGGATCTATGTGTCTTTGTTTATAAGTCACTGAAAGTTAGCATACAAATACAGCAAGCTATTTGGTAGGCAAATAGTAATTTAGCCTTTCTTGCTGGAGGATTTGAGGATAAGTGCAAATGCAACTTACTTCAATTGAAAACTGGTTAGCACCTAGAGTATTGCACACTGTTCTGATAGCCTTGCCTAAGGAAAGATATACGTGCCATTGAGAGAATGCAGTGGATGCTCACCAGACAGATTCCTGGCCAGGTGAGGCTATCCTCTGGGGAGAAATTGAGGTGGTTGGATATATATGCTTTGGAATTCTGAAAATGATAAGCCGGGTATAAGCTGAAAAGATATTTCTCTTGGCTACAGTGTTTTGAACCAGCAGGCAGTAACTCAGAATAAAAGGCAGGCTATTCAGAACTGAAGTAAGGAGCAACGTCTTCACTCAGGAAGTGGTGAATCTTTGGAATTAAGATATCATAGAGGAGTGTGGATACTCAGTCATTAAGTAAGTTAATGTTAGAGGTTGATAGATTTCAAGTTCCTAATAACATCAAGAGATACTGGGGATAACACAGGAATATAGTGTTGAAATAGATGACCAGGAATGATCGAAATGACAAAATTGTCTCAAGGGAATGAGTGGCCTGACCCTACTCCTTTGTTTATTAAATTTCACCATTCGCTGTGGTGGAATCAAACCAACATCTTCAGAGATTTAGCCAGGGGCTCAGGACTACTAATCCAGTAACACTTCTCCATCATCTCTCGCTAAATGAAAATTACTTTTTAAAAACGTAAAATTTCAAGAACATCACATCTTAAAGACACCAAATATATTGCTTTTAATAATTTAGTTGTGAGCAAATCAGATAAAATGTTTATTTTGACCACATTCCTAAGTGGATACACCACCCTTATGAAATTGATTAATTGTGTGATGAAAGTGCAGAGTCATCATTCTTAGAATAGTGAGGAATCTAGGACTAGTCTCCTTACGTGCATTGAGGCTACCATTGCCTATTTAGCTGACACATAACATGGAAAACTTAAGTTTTACAGCAAAAGTAAAATATATTCTGCATCGACTATATTACTGGAATATAATGTTAAATTAAAACAATGTACTCACAGGAAACTAAAGAGACTCATTCCATCATATCAAGCTATCTATATTTGGTGAAACAGAATAAAAGCCTTTATGCAACCTTTCCTTAGGTTTGCATGTGTATCCTTCTTCCTCCCCAAAATTCCTTATACCAGTTGATTAACAATCTAGAAGTTTCCTTTAATGAGTGCAGAATCATCATTCCTTCTTCCATGTGTTTGTTTCAGAGGAATCACCAGTCAGATATAAACTAATACTGGGATTTAAGTTCTGGGCTCAATTTACAACAATGCAATGATCAAGTGATGTAAACCAAGTATGGAGTTGCTTCAATATGTTTTGATCAGTGAATTTTTGAAACTTAATTTTAAATACAAGCCAAAAGACTCACTGGCTCCAAATGGGCATCTGTCTCAAACTGAGTCCTGCAAATTTAAGATGACCTAAATGTTCAAGGGCTACAGAAACAGGGTGCTGAAATAAAACAAAGAATGGTTATTAATGTGGATTGTAGAAAGTATTTTTGGTCTCAATTTATGTGTAAAATAAGCCAGTTGTTGAAAATTTTGCAGCCTCAGTTAATTATAGATATCTTACCAGACTACTGAGCCAAAAAGCTGATTTATTTCTGACCTGTTATTATACTTATGAAAAAATGTATGTGTTTAGTTTCAATTTACACCCTTCAGACTGCCATTGCTTTCCAAACTCCATCAGCTACAAATGAATGGGATGGCCTGAACTATGTTTTCACTACAGATGTTTCCCGTAAAAAAGATAGGCCTCAAAGAAGGAGATGGTTAAAGCTGCTAGGACTAAATTACTTCTGCAGTTCCTGCACCCCTGATACTATTAGGGTCTACTATCCGTAAATTGGGTACAAGATGTAAGTTTTGTCCAGTGAATGAACACTCGAATCTGAGACAGAGATGTCATAATTCAGTGGAATAGTGAGGGAGTGCTGTGTTGTTATGGTGCTTTCTTCTGGATGATTTAATGGGCATGTGTTCCATCTTGTCATTAATAGACATAAAAGAAACAATGGCACTTTTTGAAGAAGGCAAGAGAGCTTTCATCTATCCTTGACAATACCATCCCTCAATCAATATCTCCAAAATCAGATTAACTAATAATTTAATCCGCATGTTATGCCTTCCTATCCACAAACCAGTTGCTGATGCTACTTACAATAATTACACTACCTTCCAAAAGAGAAGAGAAAACAATGCTTTGGCTTTGAAATATTTTGCAAATTCATAAACACGTGGAAGGAAGTCTTTTTTAAATTCAGCCTATCTGAAATATTATTATACAGCAGGCCTTCTGGCTCAGAGTTAGATATACTATCACTATACCACAAGTGCCCTCGGCACCATTTAAATTTGCATTTTTTTTAGTACAGGTTAGTTGCATAAAATGCAGAAGTTTGTTAGTTCTTTCATTGCACAAAGATTTCAACATGCAGCCATTTCAGCAGCCATTGAACACATACAACATCAATCATCTCTTTCTTCAGAATTTCCTGGATTCTAAATCAGTCCTTCAGATTGGAAAGTAGCAAATCTGATGCCAGAAAGGAGGGAGAGAACAAATAGGAAAGTATACGCCTGTCAGCCTGAATGGGAAATCTATTAATATTATAATCAGCAATTTGTTAACAAGGCACTTAAAAGAATCATAATGTGATTAGGTATTGTTAACACGGATTTATGAAAGTGAAATGATATTTGATAAGTATGTGGCTGTGGTTGTAGCTACTGGGGTAGATAAAGAGGAACCAGTGGTCATAGGGTATTTGGATTTAAAGAAAATTAAGTTGCGCAGGCTATTGGGGTTATTCCAAAAAACTGAAGTTTGAGGGATTGCTGGTTATATATTAACAAGGTCAAAAATTAGTTGCAAGATGGAAGAGTGAGGTGTACAGTAAGTAGGTCATTTTCACTATCCAAAAAGATGGTCTTTCAACTGAACTCATTATCTGGTCATTATCATATTGTTAGTTTTTTGGATTTTGCTGCGTGTAAATTTTCAGCTCTGTTTCTGACAATACCACAATGGCTAGACTTTAAAAGCACATTATTGACTGTAAAGCACTTGGAGGCATATTGCGGTAGCACGGTGGCACGGTGGCTCAGTGGTTAGTACTGCTACCGCACAACAACAGAAACCCAGGTTTGATTCCAGCACTGGGTGACTATCAGTGTGGAGTTTGCACTTTTTCCCCGTGTCCGCGTGGGTTTCCTCCCACAGTCCAAAGATGTACAGGATAGTTTGGATTGGCCATGTTAAATTGCCCATAGTGCCCAGGGATGTGCAGGTTAGATAGGTCAGTCATGGGCAATGTAGGGTTACAGTGATAGTGTCAGTGTGGACCTGATGGATCAAATGGCCTCCTTCTACATTGTAGGGATTCTATTCTATCTGGTGATTGTGAACAACATTATATAAATATGTCTTTCTTTTTCTTTAACTTTGAGCCTACTAACACAAACGTCATATCAGTCATTCCTTTGCAACCTAAAGTCCTTTGATGACACCATTAAATACGCCGTATAGTTGTTTCCAGTAGTGAATACCAAAGATTTGTGACTCTTTGCCAGATTAAATTTATCTTCTTCTCTGCCTAAGTGACCACTTCATATTCAGAGACTGTGACCCCTTCTTCTAGATTCACAAGCCAGCAGAAGCATCCTCCTGGAATCTAATTCTTAAGTGCATTAAGAATTTTATGTTCTTCATTGAAAGTATCTCCCAGTCTTCCAAACTTTATGTCTTATGCACTCAAGCTCTCCAACTAAACAATCCTCTAATCCCAGGAGTAAACTTTTGCTGCATTCTCTCTGAGGACAAGTATACATTATTTTTAAACATGAGCAGTAAGCAGAATTCCAGGCCCTACATAATTGCACTCTCGTACCCCGTCTGTTTGTAACAAATACTATAATGTTATTTGCTTTCCTAATTGCTTGCCCTACTTGTATGCTAATTTTCAGTGACTCATGTCCAAGTACCTCCAAGTCCTTCTGAAAACAAGCATTTCTCACATTCATACCATGCAATGTTCTGTACTGAAATTGAACTTCTGAAGTGGAATGTGAACCTCTGAGCTTTGGACTAAGTGGTGACAGTTCTCACTTTAGACCATGATGTGGAGGTGCCAGTGTTGGACTGGGGTGGACAAAGTCAGAAATCACATGACACCAGGTTATAGTCCAACAGGTTTATTTGAAATCACAAGCTTTTGGAATGCAGCCCCTTCATCAGGTGTACCTCACTGCACCTCACAAAGGAGTTACGCTCCAAAAGCTTGCGATTTCAAATAAACCTGTTGGACTATAACTTGGTGCCATGTGACTTCTGACTTTGTTCACTTTCGGGCAGATACACAACATACAACACATTTAGTAATGCTAGATACACGTGTTTGGCACTGCAAGGATCCGCTATTTAAAATCAAATTGAGTGGAGGTAGCTGATTGGCCCTAATCATATAAAATAACAGGCTCAAAGACAGAATAGCCTTCTCCTGCTCTAATTCTTGGAATTCTTACGTTCTTAAATACTTCAAGAACATCATAATTCCAGAATAGATATAAAGAAAACCTGTGATGGTAAAGAACATCTTTGAACAAAAAAAAGGTAAGGCATGCTGTGAAATATTAATCTTTGTCATGCTCAAGATGTTCTCTTTCATTTCACTGTACAGGACTTTAAGAGTATTTTCCCCCCATATCAATAATAATGTTAACATTCAACTGGAACATAACATGGTACGAAAAAATATCAAACATCATCACCTGACCCCATCTCCTCTCTATCTCACATCTCTTCTGCCTCTCCTCCCCAATCATCTCAATCTCTCAACCTCCATCTCCTCCCCCTCATTTCTCCAAGCCCTCAGTTCCCAACCCACTCCTTTCTCTCCATCTAATTTCCTGAACTCCTGTCCCTCATTTCCCCAAACCCCATCTCCTCTCCCTCGCCTTCACTTCCCAACCCTCTAATGCCTCTCCCTCACTTGCCTAAGTCCCTAACTCCTCTCATTCACTTTCCCAAACTCCTACCTTCTCTTCCCCTCCCTCACTTTCCCAACTCTCTTAGTTCTGTCACTCTCCCTCACTTGCAATACCCACCTCCTCTCCCTGTTGTCCCCAACTCTCTACATCCCCTATCCTCTCCAGCCCACTCTTACTACTCCAATCCCTATCTCTTCTAACTGTCCCTGACTTCCCCAACCCTTAACTGCTTCTCCTTCTCCTTCACTTCCTCAGCCCCATATCCTCTCCCTCACTTCCCAACTTTTTTTTAATCTCCTCTCCCTCTCTATCTCGCCGCAACTCAAGTCGATCCACGCAGCCAGTTGCTAGCTGAGACAGCCGCGGGTCAGCTTCCCTGAATAAAGGAGAGAGCAGAAGGCGCAAGCGGATTCGGTGCTAAAGCGACAAGTCACTTCAAAATCAGTCGAAGCTGAGCTCTTAACGAAAGAAATCCAAGCCATTGAGTACAGACGCTGAATGTTAAATATGCAGAAACTGCGTTCCTTTAGGGAGAGACCTTCATTCTCTGGGAGAGTTTTTCGCTCACAATGTTGATCATTAGAGAGAGACAAGCTGTCGCCGCCAAAGGTTTCTTTCTGAGCAGCTAACGCAAGAAGTGGAAGTGAATCGCTGAAATGGCACAGTCTTCAACTGAAATCTCATTTTCTTAAATTAAAATGCTCCACCTCAGCCCTTCTAATATTCAAGCAAATAACAAAAAGAGATTTGGATACAAACATTGTGGGATTTTAAGGAAGGGGTGGAAGGGTTTGTCCTTGTTAATTGGAAAAGCGAGGACACCAACCCTCCCCCCACCCCACGGCAGACCCACCTTGAGAAACAGCCGAGAGACACTGTGCGGTGGTTGGATTAGGACCGTGTATTTAAATTTGATGTTAGCCCTTCACTGCTACTCTTGTCTAAATTAGTTTACCGCCTTCATCACCTATTCCCCCATCCCACATCACACACTCCATCCCCCCCTCCAGGAGGCGGCCAGATCAGAGCGGCTCCTGGCCTCTTGTTCATTGATACTTTATTATGGCCTATGACTTCTAGAGCCCACCACCATCACGCCACCCTCCAGGGGGTGAGCAAGACGGGGACACGGTTGCGAGGGGCCAGCTGCTGGACTCCCTCTCCAAACGTCCCCAAACAGATGGCTGTGCTCGGAACCCAACCATCTGTCCAATCCTGTTGTCCAACTAGCGGGGAAGTGGGTGTAGCTTGACTCCATAAGGAGGGGAAGGGTGAGGAAGAAATGCGGGCTTCGAGGTCTGGAGTTTCCTATCAGCTCTCCCCGCACTTCTACTCTGATTGGGTGTAGTTGGTTCACAGGGGAGGGAAGGATCATGTTAAGGAAAGTGTTGCTCGCTGGGAGCAAGATCGAAGGCAAGGCCTTTCTGAAAGGAACTTGCACCTCGTCGTTTTATTGCAGGTTTTATTGCAACTTCCAAACTCTGAAGGATCTCAGCTGCGCAAAATGGTACTTCCTGGGAGATCACACTTCACGTCCTACCTGGCCTTTAAAGCAATCTTTTGTTTTGGAGTACCGAGTACCTTTGACTTCAGTTGCAGTGTGTCTCTATCCCACACATCAGCCTAATAGATATACAACGGTGAAAAAAAATGCAAGCATTAACTTAAGTATACCATGTCCGCATGAAATGTAAGGATTGAAACTGAAAGAAGTTACCACTGTCGCGTGTAGATTTTGTGACTTGTGTATATATAGTGACGGGGCCACTTATGGGATGTCATATAACGCATGCGGTTGCGGATTTTCAGATTAGCCATGATCTTAACGATGGGGTCAGTCTCTATGGGCTGACTGGTCACTTCTGCCCTTATGTCTTATGACTTTACGTATAAAACTGTTGCTTTGCACAATAAGTTCCGGCTTGTTAACGATAGGAGCTCTGAAAAACCCATCTCAATTAAAATTAATTCTAAATTTTTCTGGCAGGGGTCAAGCGGGAAAGGAACTTACAAGTGGGGAGCTTAGCGCCTCGTTTGTGTTCTCCTCTCAAAACACTGAGAGAGTTTCTGAATTCTCCCGGGAGCTGAGGCCTCGCTACCTTTGAACACAAGGACACCGTTTTGAGAGCCCACTCCATCCTAATTCTCAGCAATCAGTTTTAGAGTGAAATTGCCCGTTTTTGTCACTGTCAAATCATTTTCAGACGCCCCCATGCTGTGATGAGTTCGTCACTCCTCCCTCCTACTGTTTTGTTGAAACAATCTCATCTCATGTTTCTGTTTAATACATTTCGATCCGCCTGAACCAGGTGCAGAGTTTCAGCAGGTTGGTAGAGGGGCTGGGGAATGGCTACGATGCCATCTATTGGCAGGGCCAGTGGGTACTACGGCGGTGCCTTTATCTAGAGCAAAATGCCCTTTTAACTCGCGCTTGCGATCTTGTACTGAAGCTCCAAGTCCTTTCCTCGAGTTTCTCAAAGTCTGTTCTGTTTTCTTTCCGTGGGACTTCCTCAGCGCCATTCTGGAGTAGTCTTCTCCCTCACACCCTACTTTTCGCCATCCTTCCAGTAGCTTTGTGCCTACAGTCTTGCGCCCCCTTCCCAACTCCTCCCGCAACCCACCCACCCACCTTGGGAGCCGTCACACTTCTCGCTCCCTGTAGTTTTCACACGGATCTTACGTTTCCGTGCACTCCCCTGAGGCTGATATTTTCTGCAGCTCTGATTTCGAATACAGTATTTTCAACAGTTATTTCTCACCATCACTTCAACTCCAGCCGCTCTCCCCAGGTTCAAGTACTATGTCTCCCGTGAATTTCTCTGCATTTGTCTCTCACGCTGTCTGGATTCCCCACATTCTGTAAACCTCTTTCTTTTCTGCAAAAATGGGCTAAGTAAGGAATATGGCTGAATCTCAAGACCCTTGAAGCAGCAAAGTTAATTTTCAATCCCCTTATACATGAATTAACCATTCCACGTCTCCCACGAGAAGAAATCTCAAACAAAGAAATTTCAAACAAAATACTGGCCACTACATCTCTGTCTGTTTGTTCTCTCTGCCTTGGGCTGTAAATCGGGAATATTTACAGTCTATCCTGCCCATCCTGTCAGCAATGTAAAGCACCCTGCATTCGCATAAACCAGACAATTAGTAGAAGTCACCGCCAGCTACACTAAACTTAATCCCGAAAAGGAGACTTCTTCAAAACCAATTATGTTCTTGTCTGCGTGTTGTTACCTTTGTCATCGTTCAAAACAAAACCCTGAATTGCTTTATCCCCAATAGCAATACTGAATTATAATTAAACGTCATTTATCTCAGATGCAGGCTTGCGGAAGACCATTTGAAAGTTTTCCACGCCATTAATTTAATGCGAACGCCCGCGGTACTTCAGAATTATTGTTTACCCACTTTGACAGTTAGGTTATTTCATTAAAACATTGACTTTATTTAACGAGAGTGAGGGGGTTGTAGGGAGAGCGACAGTAAAAGATAGACACAACAGAAAAACAACTATCTTGACCACGGATATCGCAATTCGGCGGTTCTCTCAAATACATTCATTTATTATCATTCGTCTCACAGTGTTATATGAGTTGACTCGTCCAATGATGTACAAATAAAGAGAAAAATAAGGACTCAGCAACAGTCTATGGAAGAGTTTAACAATCAAAAAATTATTTCATCAATAATCAATTTCAATAATTTGTCCTTCCCCAGCAACTGACCCCCTCCAAATTTAAAGAAAAACTTGCCACATATATGTACTTTTGCTCGAGATGGCTCAAGGTTTTACAGAAATAGCGCCCCTTTGAAATGGAGACACTATAAATGTAGGAACTGGAGCACAACAAGTAACAAAACCATCTGTTTGTTTAGCTGTTGGATATCTATTGGTTAAGACACCGCTGAGAATTCCCATTAACCACCTGTTTTTAGATACAGTTGAGAGGTGGAAGACGCCTTCGGTTGATCAATTAATTCCAAAGAAAGAGTCTCCCACCTCGCACCATTCTCCCAGTGCTAGTCTGAAAGTGCCAGCTTGAAGTACGTATTCAAATCTTGAAACCACATCCTTCTCACTGAGAGGTCACAGCGCTCTGACTGACTTGAGATTGATATCTATTCACTTCGGTATTATGTTTTCTGTAGACTTATGGACATGACTGTATGTTGTGGTTCAAACTGAGGCGTCGCGGCGCTTTTAAGAACTGTTGCGCGAATACAATGCGCGAGACTGAGTTCAATTTTGCAGAGTTTTATTGCAATTGCGGCGGTGTCAGAACCACGGACAGCGGCATGAACCCGTGTCCTTGTCCACAGTGCTGAAATGTTGATTGCTAAACAAACTTTCAAAATACAGGGACTGCGTCAAGAGGCTCATTGTATGGTGCGGTGAAAGAAGCAATATGAAGCACAAATAGATCACATTCGTAAATAAATCACACACGAGGCCAGACCATGAAACTGGGAAATAAATTACTGATGCTAAACAGCCCGGTGTTCGCTGAATTAATGCAGAACTCTAACTGTGACGATACATGCAAAGAAGGAATCCTCTCTGGAATCGTTCAGGGCTCTGTGAGGCTTTATGTGAGGGAATATTCATGGTTGAAATACCTGCAGGTTAATCAGGAGTGACAAAGAATATTAACATAACAATTTCCCTGCACTGCGAATGCATAGATTTGCAAGAGATCCAATTGCTTTTGTAATCTGTCAGGTGTAACCTGGACAAAGATGACTGAGAGATGGCTAGACCTCTTTGCAATGATGCCTGTTAATGGACAGAGATAGCAGGCACACATCAATCAATAGGGTCTAACTTTACTTATATCGAATATAGAGGCGAGGAGGATTGGTGTATTCAAGTAAAAGTCAGAAAAGTTCATGTGGAGGAAATAGAAGGGTTTTGCTGACAGGCTTAAATAAAGTAGGGCAAGAGGAAACTCCTTTACAACACAGAGCACATTGAGTTAGATTGAATAATCTGTGAGCTAGAAATGCTATAGAAACCAGGATGGCTACAATTCTAAAGAGCAATTTGCTCACAGTGTTGGTCGACTCTCTTGGGATACAAAAATGTATCATTCATTTAGAAATACAAATTTTCCCTTCCTAGCGACTTAACCTCCTCCTCTTAAACGCCCCACCCCCACCAACCCTATAATAGAGACCTTTATCAACCTGGCCACATGGACCG
Organism: Ginglymostoma cirratum; assembly: GCA_024137785.1. Lineage (NCBI taxonomy): Eukaryota > Metazoa > Chordata > Chondrichthyes > Orectolobiformes > Ginglymostomatidae > Ginglymostoma > Ginglymostoma cirratum. The sequence goes on along the minus strand of JAHRHZ010000063.1, from coordinate 52,410,230 downwards.
AGTATCAGATTATAAGAATTGGCTGCTGCTGACTGATTCGAAAGGAGTTTTGAGGTTGGATTTGAATTAACAGTAGGATTAGCAAGAGGTAATTTCTGATGTTAGCATTAGGATTAAGAGTAGCCTTGCCACTCAGTGTTTTAGTGCACTGGTCACAGCTAGGGGTTACCTGTCGGATGGGGGTTAACAGAATTGACACAAGTCTCTTTAGACACTTAAAATGGTACTTTTGCTCTTTGCAGGACTTGCTACATGATTGGTGTTGAGATGCTCCCAGACACTTCCACTTAGAATTTAATAGGATGCATGCTCGACCCTGAATGATGAAAACATCGAAGATTTTAGAAGGTCCCAAATGATTTTTCTAAAAAAAATAAAATTTTAGCTTTCAATTTAAATAACTTCCAAGCAACTAGTTCTGAAACTGAATTTATTGTAAGCAGATCATCAGATCATAGGCAAACTTGTAGGGTCTCACTTTGTGCCCCTATACTTAGCCATTGCATTCCAACATATGCTCTTCTCTCAATATGCATCCAATAGTCATCCCATGATACACGCATTTGTTCAATGCCCCATTGATATGACTGCCACTGATGTAGAGGTAGCAGGAGGCTCTGAATGAGGGAGATGGTTGGCTGGAGTGACAAGAAATCAAGTGTGACTAGCCAGTGCCAAAATTCTTGGCTGCCGCAGCTGATCTGTGCCCATGGGTAATTTCAGGGCAACAGTTCCCACCCACCCCCTCCCCCATGCCCTCTCCCAGGTGGCTTGGAGCCGGGGTTATCCACACCAGGCACCCAGAGGTAGTGAGGCTGTGAAGTAAGAAAGAGCTTCACAAAGTAAAGGGCTTTCTTCTTGAAGTTGAACCCCTTTTTATGACGGAAACACCCGCTCCCCAATTGCATTCGCATATAAAACCGCACATGGCTTCATCTCTATTCCGTTTTATGAGCTTTGGACATTTGAGTGCAGTGGGCATGTCACCTGGATATGTGCTAACTTTCACTGCTCTATCATCCCCTGACTTCACCTTCCTTCTGTCTGTGATGTCAGACAGCACTTCCATTCCCTGCACGAATCCACCCCCCGTCCCCCTCCCCCCAAAAAAGGATACTCAGCCTTCAAATTTGTGAAGAGTGCAGCGAAGAAGTAAAAGCAATTTGGCAGCCGATTATTAAGAACCCCGTAAATCCTTGAGCCTGGATAATTTAATGGTCCCGAACGGCTCCAATTTGACAATCCTCATTGTTAAATAGCCTCTGTGCTTGGTGGGAGATTAATGTATATTCTAACCTGGGGATGGGGAGACTCTATGATGATTGGCTGTATTTGCATTACATCACCGCTATTGGCTTGCCGCTACTTCTCTGGACTGAAGAAAGAGTCAGTGCTTTAACGGAGCAGCATCACATCCTACTCAGTCTCCATCGGCTTTTCCAACACGGCTGAATGGGAGCAGGGAACTCTATTCCCTACCCCCCTTAAAGGGCGGCCACCAAATAGGGCGAGGAGGGCTGGCCTGGGGTGAGAGGTGTCCTTCCCTAAAAGCAACTCAGAAAATGTTCCAAAAGAGGTTCGACAGACGCTCAAAGAATTTGCCCATAACTCCCAGCCAGCAGACGCGCTGGCAGGTAGCGCAACGATCCCAGCTTCCACAAGTCCTGGACAAATCCTCCCAAGGATTGTAACCGTACTTCAAGAGTTCTTAACGATAGCAGATATGAAGGCGGCGGAGGATTTCAAGTAAGTGCTGACTCTATTTACCTTGCCCGTCAGGTTGTCTTCAATACCTGCTAGTTATCAGCGCTTCGCTCGGTCAGTGTGTAGCTTGGAGCAGCGCACCGTGTCGCCAGTGAAGCTTGTCACTCAGATGATGCTTCCTTTTGGAAGTATAATAGTAACACGCCTGAGATTGGTAAGCAGGTGCCGTTATCTTGTTAAGCGCCCGAAATCGAACTGAGAGCCAAGTGGAAGTTTCCTACAACTTTGAACCTTACGGGAAAATACAAGGTTCTTCTGATCGATCAGAAAGCGCGTTTGTCTCTTGAGATGCCAGTACCGCTCTTTCTCATGTTCTTCTCACTGATAAAATATTAGACACACCCTTCCCAAGTCAAAGCAAATCTTTTAACCATAGTGAAAAGGTGCTTGTCTTGGTGGTCTGCTTTATAAATAACAGCAGTATTTATTTGGTCTGATCTCTGATATTTAGTGTTTACCGTAAGGAGAATGAAACCTGTACACTTTTATGAGTTAAGATTCATTTGATTTACAATGGAAGCTGTATTCTGTTTGAATCACCTGAATGTCAAGTTGACAAGGCTTCCCCTTTTCACCCTGTATCAGCTTTACATAAACTTGCCTCTCATAGTGCTGGGATAATGCCCAATATCTATGACCAAGCTTCCCCTTCAAAATTCCCAGCAACCAAGCCACCAGAAAAATTGCTTTTAACTTTGGCAGCTAACTAACAATGTTGTTTTCTGCTTGCATGATACTTCCTAGCAAATTTCACTGCCTGAATTTGAAACAGGGGGATTAAAGTGTGACATGCAGATACAAACAAGTATAATTGATGGAGAATCTCATTTCCTAGAACTGATCACTACACTGGATCCATCAGGTAGCACAAACAAGCCTCAGGTGAATGGATTAGACAGAAAGTAAAAACTAAAATTTTGAATGAACTCTTTACCCTAATAGTCCACAGCAACCTTAGGATCAACTTTAGTCCAGGTCAGAAACATCTCATAAGTAATTCACTTAGGTCCAATCAGTGAACCAAACTGAACATTGTGGATCTAACAATGAGTAATCAGTCCCCCATTTCAAAAATCCCTAAACACCAAGACACCCCAAATGTATCACTAAAGCAAGGAATGGATGGTAAGACTCACTTTACAGTCAAAAGAAAAGCAAATACTATACAGTCCAGCTGAACTCAATTGTCTGCAATCAAACCACAATGTATATTAACTACAGTTAGGAATCAAACAGAAACAATCTCAAAATCCAAAAACACTCTAACCTTACCACAAACGCCTCCCGGTCTCTCAGTTCCTAATGTAATTCACAGAATTCCAGTTTTTTTTTTAATGAGCTGGTCCATATTAAACAGTCTATGATAAGACCATAACAAAGCAAACTGGCTAAGAGCACTCCCAGTTTACACAAGCATACTTACAGCATTCTGCAGATATGTTACCATTGATTTATTAAACTTACATATAGAATATTTTACGTATGATTAAATGCCCATCTAGAACAAATCCTGTACTTGCCATATTCGTATCTAATACCAAAGGGAATAAGCTCATATCTTTTTGCAAATTACTGGAGATGACACAAGGAAACTATATTTGCATAGCAGTTTGTTGTCTTCTGGATTGCACTGCCTGGAACAGTCATAGAATAACTTCAATTAAAGTCTTGATGGGAAAGAATTTACAGGGTTATGGGGGCAGGTAGGACAGAGGGATTAATGGGATAAGTCTAGTGAGCATGGGAACAAAGGGCCCAACAGCCTCCTTACATGATGTATGCATGAAAATAAGTTATTTCAATTTGTCTAGAGATTTCCAACCGTAACTAAAAGATGAAGGAATGAGGCTCTGTACTTGTAAAACTTAATTTAGTTACCAATGAAACTGTTTGACAGCAATAAATATTTATCACACCAACTCTAAGATATTTATATTGAAAAGGAAATACCCTAACAATTTTTGAGGTTTATAGATATCTATGAGGCGAGGATAAGAATGTAATGCTGCACAATCTGTGTAAATGCTGTGTCAGTTGGCAAAATGGTAAAATTGGGAAGCTTATGAAGAAGTCGGACAACTCTGACAGCAACTTCCACATTTCAGCAATTACAATCACAGCGAATATACTTTTGTGTATAAATTATGGTAAATGCTGTTAAGGTCACTTGCATTTCTACATCAAAATCCAATCTAATAGCTTCCATGAGGAATCCAATTTTCAGAAATATAACTTCTCAGTCTATAACACTTGTCTAAGGAGGGATAGGAACAACAGCTCAAAGAGAAAAAAAAATAAAAGCTTCAATCAAGCTTGCCTCTATCAATCAGAAAGTCAGTTCCAATCTTAAATTGACCTGCTTGGCTCTAATCTCAAATTCACCATGAACTGAACAATGGATAACAGCTTCAATTTGAAAACAAACCAGTTCACACACTTAACATTCAACTCCCATAAAAGGTCACCCTCTACCATGAATAATCTTGGTTCCTCATCGACCCAAATGTTGAGGTTACCCCTATCTGGGAATAGCCCCATAAAACCACGTGTATAATTCCCATTCAAAAATAATGTCCTTCAAAAACAACTCTTCTAATCTTTCCAAGTAATCACCCTAAGGAATAACACTGGTCCTGTTATCAATGAAGGTATTTTTCCTCTGCCTAAATGTTAAGGTCAATACCCCTTTAAAAGCAAATGCCAAGAACTATAGCTTGTGTTGAACTAAAAGCACTAAGCTCTTCAGAACATTCTTCGCATAAACACCCTCCATTTCAAATGAATGTTTCAGTGACTTCTCCATATAATATGCAATTGGCAAAATAGGATAATGCAATTAGAACATATGGAATATAGAACACCCTGCTAAATCCTTTGCTTTTTCATATGCATTTACATCATAACAGCAAGAAAAATGTTTTAAATACATTCATCATTAGCAACGAATCGTTTCAGAAAACCCTAGTTTAAAGTTAATGTTTCACAACTAAATTATTTTTATGATAATCTTACTTGCTGATTAAAATTATCCTTGAGATAATCATAATTTACTTTTTTTTTTATTCAATGTCCCACTACAAGTAAAACAATGCAGTGCCATTTGATGGATTTAGGACAATGTAGTTGATATTCCAATTATCAGGATTGAGACGTCTTATCACTTAAATGCTAAGTGCCCAACTCCAACATTTATAATAAGTAAAAATGCATTCTCATATTTGAATCCATGTACAATCCTGATCCAACATAAATTTCGCTTCCTGATCACTCTCTTGTGTGAATTCAAATAGCTCCACTCCTAATACTTTTATTCTATGCAATTCCCGAACAAGCAAAATGAAATAAATGAGTATTTTAGAATTCTTGTGCAATAAATTGCTCATGAATATAGTTAATGAAATAGTGAAAGACTCTGCTTTGTTTAAAAATGTAATTGGATAAATCTTTCTTTCTGCTTTGTAGAAAGATTACATTAATTCATACATTTCTGTTTAAAATAGACAGTAATTGGAATAGCATTGCCGGATTGGAGTTAAAACATGACATTTTAAACAATTTTGATTTAGACTTGTATTGAAGACCAGTAGATTAGATATGGCAGATCCACCCTGTTATGTTTATTTTAAATAGGGTGACAATAGCTGGGACAATACTTTGGGGCAATAGCATGTTGTGCAATTTTGGTGGCCTTGCAATTCGCTATTGAAAATTTGAGCAGTTTATAACCATCACAAGAACCCAGGCAAGTTGTTAGAAGTATGAATTAAATCTTCATCTATAGTTTGATACGAATGATTCTTGTATTTCTGTCACACTTTCTGAAAGTATTCAAAAAATATGGCTTGAGAACCAATAGTAGGGATATAGCTCACGCTCACAGCATTGGTAACTGAGCTGTTACTGTAATAAAGATATAATATAATAGACAGATGGGCACCATTTATTTTATAGTTTGGGATTGTTATACTTTTAGCTTTTCATAAATCTACACAACATACCAAATTCATGTTTGAGTAAGGCGATGAATTGGATTTCATACCTCCAGCTCCAAGATTTGCAGAAACTTAACCCCTGCTTGCTGTTTTACAACTGATATTTATAGCATAACTAGCAATTTGGACTGACACCAGAGAATGCCTGTGCTATTTTCCCACAGTAACCAGTCGGTACCATTGTTCCCATGCTGATAATCTCATTTAAAGTCTTCCAGCCTTTTCAAGGTCTCGATGTTCATCTAAGTCTGGCTTCCCGTGCTCCCTAATTTCCACTGCTGCACTGTTGGCAGCTGCATCATGTTTAAATTCCAGAATCCTTTCCGCCTCTGGTTTTCTCTCATTTAAGTTGTGCCTTAATACCTTTTGGCTTGATGAAGTCGTTGGTCACTTGTGCTAATGTGACTACATGTCTCAGCATCAAATATTGTCGGATTCTTCTCCTGTGAAGCACCTTTCATGTTTTATTATGTTAACAGTTTTATATAAATGCAAGTTATTAGAGTTAAATCAATGCTTTTCATTTGATACCAGTGCCATTGAAGGACTTCTGAGATGTGGAGCTAGCAAAATCAAGCATGGATAAAATTCTAAACTAAGCTGAGCTAAAATGGGCTGTACTGTCCATTGTGCCATGTCCAAGCCTTCAAAGCCCTAAATTTCTCCAGTCCAGATATAATCTTGTGCGGATAACCAACTGTTAGAAGTCAGTAATCAGTTTGATTCCCCTTATGGATGAGAAAAATAATGCCAACTTAAAAGTTCAAATCTAATCTTGGAGCATTTTTTGGAACAACAGAGGAAATGATTAATGAATAGCGAAAGGAAGAAAGAACATATAATTGGGTTCCATTGTTTTAACTAAACATTGATTTCTTCCAATTGATGCATTGCGAAATGCCTTTTGCTGAGGCAGACCTCTACAGTGAAAATAGTAGATCAGTAACAGATATCTCTTAGATTGGCATTTGAGCCTCCACCGGAGGATCATTTGACCAGTCACAAAAAGACATCTCTTCATGAGAGATAGTAAGAACTGCTGATACTGGAGTCAGAGATAACACAGTGTGGAGCTGGAGGAGCCCAGCAGGCAAGGCAGTATCAGAGGAGCAGGAAAGTTGACATTTCGAGTTGGGGCCCTTCTTCAGAAACATTTTTTCATTCTGTGTGCTGTTGGCACATAATGCTGAAACTCTCAATGACCAGGGAACATTGCCTGTGAACACAATAATGTACTGGTTAGGACACCTAGTGGTCACAGCTTCAACTTCTGTCATGACAATTTGTGCAAATGAAGATGATAAGTCTTGTCTTTAGTGGGTTCACACCCGAGAAAATAGTTTTCAAAGCTGGTGGGGCTGGCATTAAAACTCACCTGATTCTCTAATGTCTTCTTTGGAAGTGAATCTAGCAATTTTATCTTTCATTTCCACAACAAGTGCTTGATTCTTGCCATTGTGTATCCTTTAAAGTCCTAGCCAGTCATTCAGCTGTATAAGAACAGTTACAGGTACAATCTTCAGGCTGACTGGTAAACCAATACTCAAACATCCCAAGAGGGACTACCTGTGACCAAAAGAAATGGGATTCGGTACTACTTCCGATTCTGGTACTAAAACGTTCCTGAAGCAAAAAAAAAGGCATCTCCCATCTTTCCAGCCATTTCCACTATAAACTTAAGGGTACCCCACATTGAGGAGGGCAGGAATGCAGGCAGACTATGCTTGCAGTGGAATGATCAGGAACAACACTTCCACAATGCCAATAGCCCATTCCTGCCAATACAATGTTATTTTCAAGAACCTCAACTGCACAATATTTGATAAGATCATGGCTGATCTGTTCATGTCCTTATCTTCACATTCTCAACTACCCCCAATTATTTTTGACTTCCCTGGTAGTCAAGAATTTATCGATCTCTGCCTTAAAAACATTCAATTATCCTCCACCATTCACTGAGGAAGAGAGTTTCAAAGATTCTTGACCCTCTGAGAGAAAACATTCCTCCACATTAATTGGTGAACATTTGTAAAGAAGTGCTTGCCTTTTCACTTGGTTTGTAACATGGTCATGAAATGGAGTGAGGGTTGCAGTGAATGAAAGCTCTGAGAAGAATTGGGAGAAGGCGGGATCCCCATGCAAGACTGACCATTAAGACATTATTGGTGACCTTTCTCCTGCCACCACCTAACCCAGAAGCAGTGCCTGTTGTGACTCAGGTACAACAAGGAGGAGTCACTGCATTGTAGCAACACCTACATAACATAACATTTTTTTTTTCTGATGAAGGGTCGAGGCCCGAAACATCAAGCTTTCCTGCTCCTTTAATGCTGCCTGGCCTGCTGTGTTCATCCAGCTCCACACTTTGTTATCTCACATAACAATCCAGATGTTTGCATGAAGACAGGATGGTGCTGCCACTGGCTATAAAGATCATGGTGACTTTGAACTTTTAGGCATCCATTCTTTCCAGCTGGAAATGGGCAACAACTCAAACATTTCCCAGTATGCCATTCATCAACCCTGTGGAAAATGATGGAGGCCCTCAATTCCAGAAGAAGAGATTATCTTACTTTGTGGATTGTGCAGGATTTGAGAGCTTATGGAGTTTTTAATTTTGTTGATCCAAAGAGTATGAGTATAATTTTTCTGACAGCTTTCTGGAAGAGTGAGGAGTGGGAGGGGTGATTGCTATCTTTGCTTTTAGACCAAGAATTAATGCTTAGTTATCACCAAAGATTAAATTTTGGCCATGTGAGAAATGAAAGCTTATGGCAAAACCATTTATTTTGAAAAGCATATGATTTGGCCCTTGGATACCTCTTGGAACAAATGCATAAAGCACGCTGGCCTTAGATAATCAGCAGAATAGAGCGGAAGAGTCAGCAGTAACCCTCGATTAAGTTTTCAAAAAGATAACAGAAAAGCAAATATCCAGAAAAATAAAAGTAGCATGGATAATGCAGCACAAATACGTGACTTTGTAAGATTGTCCACATGTTGAAGTGAAGTGTGTGCAGTAATGTGCCTGTGCATCTATTAAAGCAATGTCTGACGGGGAGAGAAAATAAATTCTTTGCACACATTGAGAGAGTGGAAAAGGTGCTGACGAGATTTAATTGGATGATACCAGGGTTAATGGACTTTAGTTATGTGGAGAGACGAGAGAAGCTGAAACTGTTCACCTTTCAACAGATAAGGCGACTAGGAGATTTAATACAGATGTTCAAAATTAAGACGAGTTTTGATTGAATAAATAACCGGGAACTGTTTCCACTAGAAGGCTGACTGGTAAACAAATGACACAGAGTTGAGATTATTGCCAAAGGTACAGAGGAAACGTAAGAATTATTTTTACATTGAATAGTTATGAATTGGAGTGCATCACCTGAAAGCTGGTGGATGCAGATTCAGAAATTTTGTGATGAAATTAATTTTTTTTGACTTTTTGCCTGTGTTTTTCTAAATTAGGACCTGTGGAGATGAGTTTTGATTGACTGGAGACTGTAATATTTAAGGTCCAGATTGCAGTTAGCTTGGATATATTAGGGATGCCAAGAAACTGGGGCAGAGCTTTTGTAGAAGATATTTGTCAAATCATAGAATCATAGGATCACACAGTACAGAAGAGGATTTTCAGCCCATTGAGCCTCTACTGTCAAAAATACACAACTGCATACACTCATCCCACGTTTCTGCATTAGGCCCATAGCCTTGACTGTTGTGAAACTTCAAGTGCTCATTCAATTACTTATTAAATATTGTGAGGTTTTCTACCTTGACTACCTTCTCAGACAGTGCATTCCAAATCTCCACCACAAATGAGAGACAATTTTTTTACATGGAGACTGGTTCTTGTGTGGAATGAACTTCCAGGTGAAGTGGTGGATGCAGCTACAGTTACAATGTTTAATAGGCATTTAGATAAGTACATGAACAGGAAATGTTTGAAGAGATACGGACCAAGTGCAGACAGATGGAACTACTTCAACTTGGGATTCCGGTCAGCATGGACTGGTTGTACCGAAGGATCTGTTTCAATGCTGTGTGACTCTATGAACTCCAAAAGAACACAGATGTGAAGTATTCATTTAACACACTACCAATGACCTCCAGCATCATGCACAGATTGTCCCCTTGATCCCTAATAGGCCCTCGTCTTTCCAGGGTGTCCTCTTCCCCTTAATATACTTGCAGAACATCTTAAGATCGTCCCTTGCTGCCAAAGATTTTTCATGTCCCCTCTTTGCTCTACTAATCGCTTTCTTGAGCTCTCCTCTGGACTTTCTATCCACCTCTAGGGCTTCTGTTGCTTTGTTCCCTCTGTATCCTTTATACTTCACTGTTTTCCTTTTTATCCAGATATCATGGACATCCAGGGTTATCTGGCATGCTGCTCCTACATTTCATAGTATTGAGGTATTAGTAATTAGGAAAGCAAATAGTATGTTGTCATTTATCATGGCAGGAACTGAATAAAGAGAGATTATGAATCAGTTACATAGGCAATGGTGAGACCACATCAGGAGTACACTGTACAGCATTGATCACTTTATTTAATAGAGGATGTAACTGAGTTGGAGGCAGTTCAGAGAATATTTACTCAACAAATACATGGAAGGGTGATGGGGGTTGGACATGTTGTCTTTGAAGAAAAAGCTGGAGTCTAGAAGTGTGAGAATTGATTTGATTGAAACACATAAAATCCTGAAGGGCCTTGGGTAGATGTGGAGAGGATGTTCACACTCAAAAGGGAATCTAGAACTAAGGGGTCAATGTTTAAAAATCAGAAGTTGCCCATTTAATACAGGGATGAGGCCAGTTTCTTTTCTCTCAAGAGGCTATGTGTCTACTCATAGAGATATGCAGCATGGAAACAAACCCTTTGGTCCAACATATTCACACTGACCAGATATCCTAAATTAATCTAGAACCATTTGCCAGCACTTGGCTCATATGCCTTTAAACCCTTCCTGTTGATATACCCATCCAGGTGCCTTTTAAATGTTACAATTAAACCAGCCTCCATCACTTCCTCTGGCAGTTCATTTCATGTCACCCTCTGTGTGAGAAAGTTGCCCCTTAGGTCGCTTTTAAATCTTTTGCCTCTCACCTTGAATCTATGCCGTATAGTTTTGAACTCCCCTACCCTGGGGAAAAGGCTTTGACTATTCACCCTATCCATGCCCCTCATGATTTTCTAAACTTCTATAAGGTCACCCTCAGCCTCTGATGCTCCAGGGAAAAAAGCTCCAGCCTATTCAGCCTCTTCATATAGCTCAAACCTTCCAGCCCTGGCAACATCCTTGTAAATCTTTTCTGAAACCTTTCAAGTTTCACAACGTCCTTCAAATAGCAGGGAGACAAGAATTGAATGCAATATTCCAAAAGTGATCTAACCAATGTCCTGTACAGTCACAAGATGACCTCCCAAGTCTTATACTTAATGCACTGACCAATAAAGGCTAGCATACCAAACACCTTCTTCACTATCCTATCTACCTGGATTCAAGGAACAATGAACCTGCACTGCAAGGTCTTTTTGTTCAGCAACACTCCCCAGGATGTTACTGTTAAGTGTATAAATCCTGCCCTGATTTTCCTTTCCAAAATGCAGCACCTGACATTTATTTAAATTAAACTCCTTGAATATTTTTAAGGCAGAGGGAGACGTGCTATTGCTCAGCAAGGGACTAAAACGTTCTCACAGGTAGATCAGATTATGGATTTGAGATGACAATTAGTTTAGCCACGACCTTATTGAATCACAGGGCTGAATGGCCTATACCCTCTCTTAATTGTATCAGCTTGTATGTTGGCAAGTCACACAGATCACTCCAAGGAGCAGAGTAAACCAGTCAGGAGCACACACAGAGTAGGTTTGGCTCTATGCAGCTAAAATGCTACCATCAACTCCATGCTGCTGAGGTAGCCGGAGTTGAAGAAGCTAAGGGATTATTACAGCTGATAATTGAGGGGAAGGAAAGATCAGCACCCATGATGTCCTACTCAGAATAGCTAGACAGCTGGATTTGTGTCAGTGACTAGCTTCTTGAATGCCGCCTTGGAATACCGTGGATGCTGTCCTGGGAGAAGAGATCGAGCAACAAGGAAATGCATTGTAGTTGTAACAGCTTACATTAGAACGGATCTTATAGGAAATCAAAAGTTACACCTTAAAAAGAAAGAGAAGTTAAATTCCTTGTGAGCAACACAGAGTAGATAAAGAATTTAATAACTCACAGATATATTGTTGGGCTGCTGAATCATGACATCCATCTTAATTATATATGTTATTTAGCATGCAGTTTGTGGCCCAGCCACGATTGTCTGTTACCCCACGTTAATTCTGAATATTAGAGTATAATAATACATAGCTGAGTTTGTTTCCTTTTCTCACTTTTGCATTATACATTTCTTATGCTTGCGTAAAACTAACACATAGCTTCATCCTTTTAGTAAGTAACTGTGATTTCAACTCTTGTCTAATTCAAGAAAAAACTGAATTGTTAGAAAATATTGAGGTTTTCAAGTGGGATCTAACCAAAATTTGAAGGTCTAGCCTGCCAGGGTACCAAATTTTACAGCCTGGTCTGGGATCATAACACTTTCAAAAGCAAATTGAATGCAGGCTTGAAAATCAAAAATTGACAGGAAACATCAAATGAAGGGAGTTACTTTGATAGGTCTTTCGAAGAGCTAATACAAGTGTGATGACCAGACTGGCATCTGCCTGTGTTTTATGATTCTTTGATTTTATGATTCCCTGATAACAACACTCCTTTGAGAGCCCAGAGGATCTGAAACCAGATGCGATGCAAAGCTTCCTTATGGTGCGTCAGAATGAGATTACTGAATTACTGCCAAATTGATGACCAATGTTAAGATAGTTTTGTAACTAGATTTATGTTCACCAATAACTGGATTAAACTGCCTAGCCTCATTGCACTAAATAGCTTTAACATGCTTCAGGGAAGAGACCTTAATTCTATCTAGTGAATGCTGTAAGAAATAACAAATGAACTTGCATTTCTGCAGCAATTTTCATGTCCTCAGGATGTCCCAGGGATCTTCAGAAACTAATGCATTACCCTTGAAGTAAAACAAAACATTTCATATGCTGGAAATCTGAACTAAAAGCAGAAAATGTTGGAAATACTCAGCAGGTCTGGCATCATCTGCAAAAGCAAGAAACAGAGTTAATGTTCAGGTTAGTGACCTTCCATTAAAACAGCTTGCATCAGTCTTGTGTTTGAAGTTTAGTATGTGGGTAAGCACAGCAGTAAATGTGCATACAACAGATTTACAAACAGCCAATTATTGAATTACCATATGTAGTTGAGGATTAAACTAGGACACAGGAAGAATCTACTGCCCTTCTTCAAATAATGCTGTTTTATGCCCAACGGAGAAGGCAAATGGAACATCATCTTAACACCTCACCTAAAAGATAGTGCAACACTCCTTTAATACTGCCTTGATTGAAAAGGTAGAAACCAACTTTCTCTCTTAGTCGTGGTGGAAATCTGATGGCAGTTGATCAGCTGCTAGTTATACATCTCCCCCGTCAAATGTAAATTCAAAATAAGATTGGATGGGGTGTATAACTGGCAGTTGGCCTGCTCTAACCAATTCTTTACTCCAAGTTAAAGTGAAATGTAGTCCTCAAATACCAAGGAATAATATTCAAGCACGGACGGAACAAAACCAAATAGTGACGTATAAAGTGTGCCAAGATTTCAGCATATTTACTTTTCGGGCAAAACACAAGGGTACCATCAAATATTAGGTATTTGCTTATAATACGTATTAAATAAACATTTATCTTTCCCTTTCAAAGTAGCTTTCCCACATGAAGTTTATATATAGGCTACTTGCAATCAATATGATACCAGTCAGGAATATTTCATTGATCTTGTTGTGCTTTGCCAACTTTAATTAATTTTTTCATTCAAAAGGTTATGAACCTCCAATTTTCTCTCTATCCCAGAGAAGTGTGGATGCTCACTGGTTGAGTATGTCTAGGAAAGTACTTGATAAATTTTTAAATACTAGCTGAATCCAGGGATTTGGGGATAATGTCAGAAAATGGTATTGAGACAGACATTTAGTCATGACCTTCTTGAACTGCAGGTCAATCTTAAGGAGATGATGGTGTACACCTGCTCCTATTGCTTTTGTTCTTCTTCTGTGTAATATTATTTCATATTGCCCACGCTGGCAAGCATTTTCAATTTCCAGGCAAAGACAATCTTCAACAAGCATCAACCTTGCCATCACCCCTTAACATTCAATAGCGTCACCACCAGTGAATCCCGAAATAATAATATACCAGGGGATACCATTGACCAGAAACTAAATTGGACCAGCCACAGTATGGTGGCACAGTAGTTGGCACTGCTGCCTCACACAGCACCAGCCACTTGGGTTCAATTCCGGTCTCGGACGACCTCTATGTGGAGTTTGCACATTCTCTGTGTCTGCATGGGTTTCCTCCAGGTGCTCCGGTTTCCTCCCACAGTCTAAAAATGTGCAGGTTAGGTGGATTTGCCATGGTATATGCTGGGGGTCAGGGGATGGATGTGGATGGGTGGGATGCACTTTGGAGTGTCAGAACAGACTGGATGGGCCAGATGGCCTCTTTATGCACTGTAGGGATTCTATGATTTTATATAAATACTATGGATAGCAGGATAGACTAGGAATACTGTGGCAAATAACTTATGTCCTGACTCCTCAAATCTTATCCACCATTTACAAGGCACAAGTCATGTGTGTGATGGAATATTTCCCAGTTGAGTGCTGTTCCAACAACATTCAAGAAACGTGACAGCATCCAAGACAAAGTAACTACTGCACCCACAAAAATTCCCTCAGTAGCAGCAGAGTGCACCATTTATAAAGTGATCTGCCAAAACTCACCAAGGTTGCTTGGATAGCACCTTCCAAACTCAGGACTACTGCCATCTAAAAGGACACAGCTACATGGGTCAAAATTCATGGAAGTCCCTCCCAAAAAGCATTGTGGATCTACCAATATTAAATGGACTGCAGTTGTTCAGGAAGCCAGCTCACCACCAGTTTCTCAAAGGCAATGAGGGATGGACAATAAATGCTGGCCCAGTCAGCCACACCGACTTCCTGTGAAAGAATTAAAACACACCATCATACAAGTGTCTAAAATTAACCTACACTGCCAATCAGATCTGAAAGTCATCTGAAATCTTGAGCTCACAAGAAACAACGGCTTAGAAATTAAACTTTAAACCCATCAGGCCATTCAGAATGTTGAGATTTAGTCATATGGAAGACTGCAATGTGACAACGTAGAACACAGTTCAATTCCAACTGACAGACCAATAACTGTGTGAAAACCCAAAGGCTCAAAAGTATACTGGGCATCAGTCGGACAGTGAACTCCAGGGATTTGTTTTATTCATTCTTCGGATCTGGGTTTCACTGGCATGTCTGGCAATTATTAACCATGCCTAGTTGCCCTTGAGAAGATGGTTGTGAGCCACCTCCCTGGACTGAGGCAGTCCATGTGGAAAAGGCTTGGCTGGGTCTTCTGGCTGATTTACCCAACTTCAGACCATTAGGCTTCCCCAGCACTTTCTCCTTATTGTTAGCCACTACATTCATCTCTGCCCCCTTATTCTCATGATGTTTTGGCGTCTTGACGAACTTGGGGTCAAAATCTTGTGAATGCATTGGTATGTTGTCGGCATTGGTCATTGTTACGACTAAACATTGAATAGAGTTTTATCTTTGACCTTAGGTTGTCTTATGAAACTTGTGAGAGAGAAAACAATCCATTAAAAACTCTAACTTGCAACATTACGATCAGATTGCTGACTGACAGCATCTGTGAACTCTATGGGAGATTGTACATGCTGGAATTGTGCATTTAGCTTGCTTTTGATAAGGTGAGTCTCCTGAATGCATTCAGCCAAATCATCTTGCAAAGATGTAATTCCATGCCTCATACTGTTAGAATTATCTTGAGTACTCATTATGGGCCTCTGCAGCTTCACTATGTGCAGCAAAGAGCAGGTCCTGGCCAATGTTGAGGTGAAACTAATTATGTTTTGAAACTAATTACGGTCCTTTCCTTTATGCACTGGGGACGATCTTACTCTCCGACAGGATTTCCCCTGCCTTAGGCTGTGTTTTGCCCATGGTAATGGTCCAGCAGTCCTCTGTTTCCCCTTTTCTTTCTTTCTCTTGTTAAGGCTGCTTGTTCCTAATGAGGTTTCACCAATGAATGAACTATCTGCATAAATATGAAAGTACATTGAGACCATGTGAATGTGGAATCAGCATAATTTTAGGCATTTTTATGACAATATATTTACAAATCCCACTGTAGAAAACAGGAAATGCCTAAGGTGTAGGAACAGGAGTAGGCCTTTCAGCCCATTGTGGCTACTTCACCATTCAATGAGATCATGGCTGATCTGACAATCCTTGACTCCACTTTCGTGCATTTTCCCTACAACCATGATTCCTTAACTGGTTAAAAAAAATCTGTCTGTCACAGCCTTGAACATACTGAATGACCCAGTCTCTGCAGCTCTCTACAATAAAGAATTCCACAGATACACTGCTGCCTGACAGAAAAATTCCTCCTCATATCTATCTTAAATGGGAATTGATATCTGTGAAGAGAAACCATTCAGTTATGTATTTCCAGTATGTTCCACTTCTATTTCAGATTTCTAGAATTTACAGGGTTTGTTTTTTAATTGAACTAAATGTTTCCTTACAAAAGGTTATGAATCACAGATAAGCATATAGATAATGAACATTACTTATCTGATAAGATGAGGTCTGTTCTGACCTGTTGGCATCTTTATATTTTCATAAATTACATCTAACCCAGTAATTTAAAACAGTGATTCTCAGAGCCTACATCTTCCAGTTTCAGAATGCTTATTGTTCATATCCATTGTATTGAACAGCACGGCTCCATTCATTCTTCCCAACAAAAGGGACTTCCTTTTGTAACTCAGTTCCTCTTACTTCTCATTCTTTATGAAAGGGTAACCTTGCCCTATTGTTACTGCTTTGAAGTCTTTCCTTGTACTTTGAATCCCACTTGGCGTATAAACTCTATTTTGGACCAATTTCAATGGTCAGTTGGTCCTTTTCAATTTGACATTTTGGTTCCGTATTAGCTTTTTCCATTTATATGTACGTCTTCGCATTTGTTTTCCTATTAAAACATTAACTTTGTACTGCAGAGACACATGTCTTAGAGCTAGATCGAACTTTTGTGCATCACTTTCCTTTTGCTTTTTGAAAGAGAAATAAAAGCCACTTTTATACTGATGCGCAGACCTTGAGAAAGAAGTAGCAGCTTAAATACATTGTTCTCCCATGGTTATGTTCCATTTCTGCGACTGTCTAAATAAGATTGCGCATTTACAGGCTGCCTTTGAAAGCGGTCTGCTGCACATTATAATTTGATTTTGCCAAATGTGTCATGGTTTGCAGTTACGTATTGGCAGTCATGATGTTTCACATGATTTCTTGAGTGGGATCACATTTCTACAATTGTGGAACAGGCATGCTGGACTGTCAGTCAGGTGTCAGGAGCTGGTGAAACAGGAACAATGGGCAGGATTTTGCTGCAGGAGTGAGACTTGTGATGTGTGCCGTTTGTTGTTTTCTGCATCCTTCAGCATCAAACAAAATTTGAACTGTAACTTTCTCGCATTACAGTTGGTAGATACTGATTATAAAGTGGATAGGGCATCTGTGCAATTAACAAATGGTGAGACCAATGGCGTGCCATCTTAACCATTAAGATTTAATGATTAAGAAAGAAACACAGGAATGGCAGAGAAGGACTGTGAATTAGTAACAAATTGCATTGGATTAGGAGGAAGCAAAAAGAGATACTGAAAGGAGAGGTAATATGAAAAGAAAATACTAAATTTTAAAGTTTGAAAGTCACCAAAACAAAATTTTGCTTCGCACTGAAATAAGATCAACTGCCTCAGATTGTTTCCTTTCTGGTCTAGAGAGGTTGATTGACATATGATAATGATCAAATTGTTCAAAGGCTACCCACACTCTTGATTGCCAGATTCAACTTTCTGAATCAATGTAGGAATAATATGTAAATCCAGGAAATTCTGAAAATATTCCGGGCAGGTTGAGAGAAACATTTTTTTTGTGATTTCTGTGATTCACCGCTCATTTTGCTTTTCTTAACACCCTGAATTTGCCCGTCAATTTGTACATTAATAGAAGTATGTATCATTAATGTGTCATAATTTTTCAGTCTGCAGCTTAAGCCCAATTCATGGGCAAAGGATAAATGGTTGCTGCTCTGCCACTGAAGAGATTAATTTACAGGACATTTGACTGGACAGTACAGTTTATTACAGGTTGTGAAACAACACATGTAAAAATGATAACTTGCATGTGCCTGCTTGCTTGTTAAATAAGCATTCATTACCTTCTCATTTATCTGCTCTATGTGAGACAATCCCCTGCAAACCTTATACCTGGTAACACTGAATGCTGGATTGGAGTTTTTTTATTATATTCTAGAGATACTGCTCTTGCCCACAGTGATTGAATCAAAAAATCATTCCTTCACAACAGCCATCTCTCTCAGGACCAGTAACGAGACAAAGGTTGAATGATCTCAAATAGAGCTATTATTCCAGTGGTGAGAAGTAAATTCTGAATCTTTAGTGGTGACCTTATCACTTTGTACAACATTGACAGAGAATCATTTAGATATTCAGATTGTCAACCAGACATCAATACTTTAGCACATATACATGCACTGATGGAGCTAGACTGCACATAAATCGACATAAACATTTCTTTTCATGAACTAATTTTTGTGAATCATTTGGAAGGGAATGCGCAGAATCAAAAATATATAAATAAAGATTACACCATGCAGAGAATTAAAGTTTTCTGCTTAAGAATTTTATTATTAAGTAATTCATGCATGGCATAAAACAAATTTAATTTCATATTTGGTAGACTAAGGCTTTGCTTGGCAATAATACATCCCTCAAGATTGATGGAATGACCAAGCCAAGCCTGACCTATTGCTAGACTCTTTTCTAAAGTTCACGTACTTAGACATATTGATTTTTCTTTATTTATTTATAATGATTTGAGATTCACAGGTTGCAAATTCGGAGGGAAATCCTCCCTGAATGATGGATATTAACCAATGTGGGGACAGTTATCTTCCATCTATCAGGCCCATGCATGTACTAAACTATCATGTGGAGAAATTGGCAGGTCGAACAGTAATGAGACTGAAAGTGAAAGTTTCCATAGTCCCACAGGGGATCATAGGCTGCTGACTAAAGAGCTGGGCTCAGGGGAGGAAAGAAAGATGACTCACCATGCCTTAGGTGAGGTGTGAGGTTGAAAAGGTAGGGCTTTCATTGTAACCTCAGCCAGTATAGCAGTTGCAAGCAGATCAAACTGGCTGCTGGAGCTCAGTATATACTATATATCAGAGCAGCCCAAGAAGAGGGCTATACCCCGAGAATAGTCCATCAGCCAACACAGGAATTAAAGAAGGGCTAGGAAGACGGTCAATAGTACAATGTGACATTTCAGTTTAACCCTATTGGCATGACAGTCATTGGGGACAGTCACTGGGGACAATAACTCGGCGTCAACACATAAATTTGGAACAGCGATATTCATTACCGGTGTGCAGTTAACAAACCTCCCGGCCTGATATGAAGTCTTATATTCCATGGTCATGTTCTCAAGAAGCTCAGTTTCCATTGAGGTTATGCGTTCAGCAGTTGGCATCTCTTATTGTGACAGCTTCACTTTACTTTATCATAAATTTGTTGGTTACTTGTTGGACGAGGGCTTCTTCTTCGCTGTCACTACTTACAACTGAATTGGTTGTGGGGATGGAGATCACACTGAGAAACAGATAGCTCCTGGAGTGGGGACTGCTCTCCCAGTGATTGAGAGGTTGGTGAGAGTTCACAGTGAGGAAAGGGTAGCTCCTGGAATGGGGCTGATCTCTGAATTTAGTTGCAAATCTATCAAATTTGAGGTGTTAGAACTGTGCAAAGGAAAAGCTCAACAGTGATTAACCTCCTACCTTTCCAAAAGATCACAAGATTTGAGGGCAGAAGAACCAGGCCATTCAACCCATTGAGTCTACTTCACCATTCAACAAGATCATGGCTGAAATAATAATCCTCAAAGTCTGTTTGTCTGTCTTTACCCCTATCCTTAATTACCTTTTTTGACTGACCTTTATGAATAACTAAATCCAACTGTCGTAACAGAAGCTAAATGATGTGTCAAAATTCATGTTTCCAGGAATCTGAGCTTTATATTTCAGTGGAGCAATTTAATGAGAGTGTAGGGGTATTTTTAGGTGATTAAGTCCTACATAATGATATCTAAACCATGTAGACATCACTATATTGGAAACATAAATACATCTGGAAAAACCATAGTGAGCTGTTGAGATTTCAGTCAATTGCCAATGGACCTTGAAAAGCCTGGGTAGAGCATTGCAAGACTGTTTTCTGTCACTTCCATGGGCCTCTGCTGTCAACTTCTCACAACAAAAAGAAGGAAAACAGGGTCTTAGAGAAATATGAACAAATAGTTTGATCGCTGATCTACTTTGTTCCCCAGTTCCCAAATCCTTCCATTGAACTCCCCCTCCAGCCCCACGACCACCTGAGTTATCTGTGCTCTCCAAATTCTGACCTGTCAAGCATCCCTGACTTTAATTGCTCCACCATTGCTGACCATTCCTTCAGTGGCATCAGTCCTAAATTCTGTAAAACTATTGCTACACATCACTTCTTCACTACCGCACATTTCTCCTCAAAAGGGATGAACATCCTTTAAAACTTGAAAACCTACCTCTTTGACCAAGTTTTTGGCCACCAGGTGGATTATTTCCTTATGTGATTTGGTGTCATATTTCATTTTACAATTCTCCTGTGAAGCAACTTGGAATGTTTCATTAAGTTCGAGGTGATATATAAATATGAGTCGTTGAAAAATTCAGTTGTAAACTAAAACATGGCTACTCTGTGCTATGTAAGAAAGAAGGCACATCTACAGAGGCCTTGCACTCTTTTATGATATACATTCCATTGTTCTTAAAAATGTTAAGCTGATAATCAACGAATTTCCTCAGTTCTGAGGAAGGGTCACTGGACCTGAAACGTTAACTCTGATTTTTATTTCACAGATGCTGCCAGACCTGCTGGAGCTTTTCCAGCTACTTTGTTTTTGTTCTGTACTCAATGCCCTGACTGATGAAGGCCAGTGTGCCAGAAGCCTTCTTCACTGCCCTGTCTACCTGTGACTCTGCTTTCAGAGAACCATGCACCTGAATTCCAAGCTCCCCCTGTTCCACTACACTCCTTAAGGCCCCACCATTCACCATGAAACTCCGACCTTGATTTGACTTTCCAAAATGCAACACCTCACACTTATCCATATTAAACTCCGTTTGCCATTTCTCGACCCACTTCCCCAGCTGATCAAGATCCTGCTGCAATTTCTGATAACCTTCCTCACTGTCCACGATACCGCCTATTTTAGTGTCGTCCACAAACTTACTAATCATGTCTTTTACATTTTCATCCAAATCATTGGTATAGATAACAAATAGCAATGGACCCAGCACCAGCCCCTGAGACATACCACTAGTCATAGACCTCTAGTCCGACAAGCATCCTTCCACTATTACTCTCTGCTTCCTACCATCAAGCCAATTGTGAATCCAATTTGCTAACTGTCCCTGGATTGGATGCGATCTAACCTTCCAGAGCAGCCTACCATGTGGAACCTTATCGAAGGCCTTACTGAAATCCATATGGACTACGTTTCCTGCCCTGCTCTCTTCAACCTTCATCATCGTTTCATCAAAGCTAGTGCTGTAAAAAGGGGGCTTAGTTTGCATTCCCACAACAATCTTAGCTGTGATGCTGAACACAGTTATGGTCTGGAGAGATCTGGTTTGACCAGTAATATGGAATTCTGTCAGATCATAAAAGAAATAGGAGTGTAGTAGCAATCCAATTGAGTTTTGAGCCAATCTATTCAGAAATATTAGTTCTTTATTTACACAGTTATAAATCCACATCCTTATTTATAGCTAATTCTTCCAAAGTTGGTGTTGTGTCTGAGATGGAACATGAAGAAGAGAAGGCAAATCGGAGGAAGGTGTGGTCTCCATTGGGACTGTGGACTGCCATTCAAGATCTAATGGTTATTCAGTGGCTCTTAGAAGAATAAGGACTGGGACTGTGACTCATTTCCAAAATCCAACACATGCAATGCTGATAAAGTATTAAATTGCACTTCAATTAACCGTCAAAAATGCCCTTCAGACTTTAATCCATAATTTGAGACAGTGGGAGCTCAGGGATTACTGTGGGGCTTCAGGGTATTGCACTTGACATTTTTGAGTGCAAATGGGTCCAGTTAAGTGCAGTTCTTATGTTATATTCAGGAACTTGCCTGAACACAGACAGCAATATAATTTGGCTGTATCCACCACTGTTGTGTACTATATCTCTGTTCAGCTTAAAGAGCTACTTTGAGCTTTTTGTTTTAAAGCTCAAGCGGCATTGTTGGAGCATGTTCAAAGAATATTTTGACTGAACTGTAACCCTCATTGCATTCTAAGAGGAAGACTTTGGCTTAGTGGTAGAATTTCTAGCCTCTGAGTCAGAAGATAAAGTGGTGGAACTGGAGAGATCCAGCTCTGACTGTTAGATTAACATTCAACAAGGATATCCATGTCCAGAGGGTTCCTTTCCCTAATCATTATGGGTTGTGGTATCTAATAAATCCGAGTCACCATATGTCACCCTTTTGGCTGGAGAACAGATGGTTATAGCTGTGGAAGGAGCATTCAAGCCACATCATGCAAGACTTGTTAACAAGCCTACAAATCTTTCTCCAAAGCGTGAAGCTAAATAAGAACAATGACCCAGGCAAAAGTCCCTCTAATTTAGAGGCAATGTGTCATTTAAGTGTGTCACCTTTATTTATGTGTAGTCATATACATGCAATAGTCTGAGCATCATCTGTATAGCCTCTACAGCTGTTATCTTTTTTTTCCCAAGTCTCATCATTGATTCCTTACCTATATTAGACATCATAATTTTGATTACCTCAATCAAATCTATTTTCAGTTTTCTTTTCTCCATAGAGAACAGGTCCAGTTTATGTGATCTATCCAAAAATTCCTCATACTGGAATTATTCTCGTAAGTCTTTTCTGTACCCTCCCTAATGTATTTATATCCTTTCTGAAATGTAAAGCCCATAACTGAATGCAATATCCCAGTTGAGACTGAGCCAGCATGTTATCAAGGCTGACCGCACCTCGCTTGCCTTTTCTTCTCGTTACCTCTTCATAAAACCAGGGAACCCCAATGCCTTTCAATCACTTTTTCAATCTGCCCAGCCACCATCAATGATTTAAAGGTTTGGAAGGAGTTCCAGGTTCTAAGCAGAGCAATAAATCTTCACTCATTGCAACATATCAACTTTCTTTATCTTAGTAACTGACAACAAGCCACAATAATTCCAAATGTTACAGCCACTTCAGATGAGCAGAAGAGAAAACTGCTCATATTTGATACACATACAAAGGAAAGTCATTATGTAACAGACACCAACGGTCATGTTGAAAGAAAAGGTGAGATCTAAATTATCACTGGCCTGTTTATGTCATTACCAGGCCATAATAATTGATTTAGTAGGTGATTTGTGCACTGATGCACTGCACCTGTGATTAATTTACCAGCACAAATGCATGTTCCGGATGATGGCTTTAAAACAAGCTAAACGTGCTTCAACATCATTGTGAACATGACTATTCCTGGACTAGTTCCAAAATGGAAATTAAGTATGTATTGGTGATACAGTGTGGGCCTTCATAGAATGCAGTCAGTTCCTATTAATAACACAAAGTAATTAATCACAGATTCTGTTGTTGTATAAGATCCAAAACTTTATACTTGGTAACAACTTGATGTTGAAATAACTTTAGAAGGTCATAAAGCCTGGAGGTATAGTATATTGGTGCACAAGTGTAGGAGTCTATGGAGTTACAGGGCACAGCACCGATGGCTCAGTAAAGAAACTCAAAGGCTGTGCTGTATGGAGTGAGAGGGCACTGACTAGAGTCACATGTCCTCACAAGATTCCCAAACCAAGGCTGGCCATCTGTGCGGGTCACTGAAGAGAAGGTGAAGTGAGGTGGTGGAGTTAGGGAGGGATTAGCAGAGGAGTGCATCAAAAAAGGTGGATGTCATGGCTAACCTATGGCTGGAACATCATGTGATGCAGCCGTCAGAATTTCAAAATGAGTCAGTGCGAAAAATATTTCATTAAAGAGAGCGGGAAAGCTCTGTAACAGGCTCACTTGGTATAGAAAGGAAGCATGTAGTATTGAGCCATTCAGACTCAAATTAAACACAGTTATTTTAGAAAATAATGTTTTTGAATATAGCAAATGAGTTTATTAAAGCACAATTTATGATAAGTGATTGGGTGAAACAGCTAAATTAAGTCCACGAGTTTCGAGGCTTTCCACCACTGGGGAGTTTCTCACTTCATGTCAGTTGTTAACTAATTGAAAGCTGATTGATTACTAATAACTCCAATACTTTTGTACCATGTGATGACCAAGGCAACAGAAGCTGAACGAGGAAAACCTTGTTTATTTTCATCCAACGTTTCCTATGTTCCGTTAACTGTATGTTGCATTTGGGCAGTTCCAATAGCCTCTGGGAAATTGTTCCTCCATATAACTAATCTAAAAAAGCGATAACTATTTCACTGAGAGAGAAAAGGTTTTTCATTCAGTCGCTACCCCATTCCTGCTGTGTTTTATCTAACGTGGATATTTGTTAAAATAATGAATGCCAGTGAACTCACTGGGGACACAAGCAAGATAGGAGTTAGTGAGCCAGTCAGTTTACTACAGCTGAGTTATTATAAAGCACAGTTAAAGGAATTAAACCACAGTGCTCGGTTGGCGTTAATTGCATTCCCTCATGCTGTCAAACACAGTAATGAAAAAATATAACCAGGAAAAGATTTTTTATGTAGCACATTAAATCTAATTATAATTCTTTGCAGTGAAAACTGAGTGTGTTATGACAGCAACTAGTCACATAGATTTTGATCTACCCAGCTGCGGCTTAGCAGTACCATTCCCTGAATCCATAAGTCATGGGGTCACTGCAAAAACTTTGCCACCAAATATAAGTGAATATAACAATGCAGTACTGAGGGAATGCTGTTCTCTGAGAGGTTCTGTCTTTTCAGTGAGAAAATAAGCTGAGATCCTGTCCCCTGTCTGAAGTGGGCAAGGAAGATCGAATGCAATTTTGAGGAAGAGAAGGAGAGTTCTAGCGAATATTTATCACTAAACATGCGATCTCACTGCTGTTTGCATGACCTTGCTGCGCACAACTTGACTCCTATGCATCCTGCCTTACAAAGTGTAAGCAGCAAACTGGCAAGGTCATGAAAGGCACAATAAAAATGCAAGTCTTTCTTTTATTTCTTCCTTACCGCAGACCAGTGGGAGTGTCTGCTGCCTGACAAACCTAAGGGTCCTGGATGTACCGAACACCAACAGTTTTGAAACCAGTGGTTTATTTTCTTCTGGTTGCATAAACTGTTAAACTATGACAGGAATTTTAACCTTCTCACACCAAGGGACAGTATGTCCACAACACAAATCTACTCATTTGAAGCTCAAAAAGCCTGTCAAATAGCCAGTGTGAGGAGTGCTAAATTTAGACCACCATTGTACTGAAGTAAGAATGCTTTGCAGGAACAGGGCAGAAGGGACTTTCATTAGTAACTCTCCTGGAGTATAACTGGCTGATAGATGCTGACATTCAGAAACAGAAGTAGAAGTGCAGTACACTATTCTTCCTCAGTTCTCTGTCCCAAGACAGGTCTTACCCACAGCTTCACGTGGATAGGACAAAGTGGTAGCTTCTCAATCCACCTGAAATGGGACAGGAGTGGACGCCATGCTGCTGCCACCAATTCGATACACACTAGTTAACTTTCTGCTTGCATGTCGTAGCCTGGAGCTATGGATGATGAAGTTAGATCATGATATGGCCAGAGTTCCCACTAATTGCTCAGAGATGCCATGCCAACTACGTACGTGCCAATCAGCATGCCAACAAACGAACTTCTAGTGCCAGGCATGACTATTAAGCGTCGTCTTTGCAGGGCTGCACAGCAGAAATAAGTTTAGCAGGAACACAACTAATGGCTGATCAGGAATCTCTCCGACTCCTCTTACTTCGTGCCACTAACATACAATGGGAGGATTTAGAAGCTGACATTTAACTTGTTTGGCCACATCATGAATGCACCTTCCTTCGTAGTTGGGTGCTAGAGTCAGACCTGAACCTCCAGCTGCTGGGTCAGAAGTAAGGATAATGTCCATTGCACCAAAAGACGTCCAGGACTGAAATTATATGATTTTCCAATTTGTGCAATGTGGATCCCTGCAATGTTCTTTGTAATGGTTTCTGTAAACTAAAACATATATACTTTGTCCTTGTAATAACTGGGTTATCCTACCCAATCATCAAAATTACGTAATTCTTGACTTAAACGCTTCCTATAAAAAGGATGGTAATGTACAATGCTGATTGCGGAAAGCTATCGCCTTGAAAAACTGTATAATTCACACTAACCTGAACTATAATACATAAATGTGCACTGCCAATAAATAAACCAGCAAGCAAGTCACGAAATAATAACATTGAAACATTATCCGAGATAAAACTACAATGTTATTTTCAGCAACATGTCACCTTGCATTTTTCATAGAAACTTGTACAGGAGTGCATTTATCTTAAAAATCACAGCCATTACAATTAATAAGTTCTACAAAAAGTGCAGAATTTTATTCAGAATCCCTACTTTCAATAATTTGGGTGTTTATGCTCTATGGAGTTCTATTTCAGCATCCTGACATGGCTTTGAACAATGGAGACAAAAGAACTAAAAATATGAACCAAGATATTTCTTGTTCAAGCATCTAATGCTCCCACATTCAAGGCTGATAATTAAGCTAGAGCAAAGATGCTTTGATAAGAAATACCTACAATCCATTTAGTGAATGATGACACATAGCCCCCTATTTAAACCTAAAAGAATGGGTTAGAAACATAAGCCAATTTTGCACCCTCCCACGTTTTACCATTCACTGACATCAATGCAATAACAAACAGGTGCAAAGTGGGCTGCCAACCTGACAATGTCTTTTCCTCCTGGTATCTCATAACCCAAAATTGTTATTACTGACATTGTGTGCCTGTAGCCAAATTTTCTAAAGATATGCTTATTTTTGCCAGCCTAAATATTAAAGGAATGTCACAGGTTTATGCCTGACAGAAGATTTGCAGAACTCTCCAAAGAATAGCAACCAGTTCTGTCAGTGGCACTGATCAGATGAATGAGAAGTTTATTTAGGGTCTTAGGTCCTTGAGCTCACAAAGCACCTTCTGGGTATTCCAGATCACAGTTCAAGAACAAAAAAGGCATCTGTTCTTTTTTTACACTAATGGCCTTTTGAATTTATGATAATTCATTAACAGAGGCCACAAATGTAAAATAGAAAGCTGTCAAATGCAAAACAAAACACTGTGCAATTAAAACCAGCAACGAATGTAATGCAAGAATAAGCACTTAATACAGCGCAAGACAAAATGAACCTAAATACTTGTATCAAGTTAATGGCAGTAGTGCCCTGAAGTCATTCCATGCCCACTTAAATAGGTACATTAAAAGGGCACCTCAATCACCTTCAATATGGCAAACTTAAAGAGATGTGCTGCTATTAGTTTCAGAAGTTTACAGGCGAATAAGTTATGATTTACGCAGTGCATAAAGACAGATGCTCATTCTTCCCAAACATTAGCCATTTACAATGTCTCTTGTGCCCATTTATGTGCTCACTAACTGCATTAGACTGTTGTTAGCATATTACAGTAAATCAGTAATGGCAGATGCCAACATTGAAGGCAACTCTACTCGCAGCTGTCTGTCTCTGGCAGGCATTAAAGATCGATAGACTAATTTGTAAAGAAAATCCTTCCATCTGATTAGTTATATATACCTAATTACCGCTGTCCCTTGGCCTCTGTTCCTGTGTTTTACGCAGTCACATTTTCTGTTTAGGGGTCAGCTTGGGGTTAGATATTTTGTGGGTAATTTTCCAAGACTGGAGGTGGTAGAATCTGATGCGCACAACTGGCCCATGCACTCAGAGAATCACCCCTTTTGTGTAATTAAGCTTCCTTTTTGCTGACAAAATGAATTTCCTCCCTGGAGAATAGCTGCACAGAAGCCGTGAGCAAGACTCATGCTCTAAATGACTTAAACATAAGAGAAAATAAAGTACAAACTTGAATTTATTTAACACCTCCCGGAACATCAGGGCAGCCCAAATCACTCAGCAGTACTGGGGTAAAAGTTGCATTATATATATAAAATACTTAAGAAATTGGATTGTAAAAGAGAGGCAGATCAATGTGGACCATCTCTGTGAAGGTCTAGTTTATAAAAGTGAGAAGTCAATTTTGGAAGGACTTCAGCAGAGTTCCTGCAAGAGCTCTTGCAGTGTTCACGGATAAAATGTTTATATCATTGGCTTTATCAGAGGCAGAGTAAATACATTCAGGCAACTATTTTAGTTTTACCTCAGAACAGGGAGGTTCAAAGTTTTAGTTTGGAAGAACTCGGTAGACATTTCTATATGGACATCAGCAAAGTGTTTGACAAGGTTCTGTATGGTGGACTGGTTAGTAAGGTTAGATCACATGGGATCCAGGGGGAGCTAGCCAATTGCATACAGAATTGGCTTGAAGGTAGGAGACACTGGGTGGTGTCAGAGGATTGCTTTTTGGACTAGAGGCCTGTGACCAGCAGTGTGCCATAGGGATCGGTGCTGAGTCCATTGCTTTTTGTTATTTATATAAATTATTTGGACGTGAATGTGGGGCTTGTGCTTAGTAAGTTTTCAGAAGATTCCAACATAGGTTGTGTAGTGGACACCAAAGAAGATTATCTCAGAGCACAACAGGACCTTGATCAGATGGGCTAATGAGCTGAGGAGTGGCAGATGGATTTTAATTTAGATGAATGTGAGGTGTTGCACTTTGGTAAGGCAAACCAGGGCAGAACTTATACTGTTAATGATAGGGCTGTGGGGAGTGTTGCGAACAAAGAGATCTAGTTCCTTGAAAGTGGAGTTGTAGGTAGACAGTGTGGTATAGAAGGCTTGCCTACATTGATCTGAACATTGAGTGTAGTTGTGATGTCATACTACAGCCATACAGGACATCGGTGGGACTACTTCTAGAATACTGCATACAATTCTGGTCTCCCTTCTATAGGAAGGAACGTTGTTAAACTTGAGAGGGTGCAGAAAAGATTTACAAGGATGTTGTGAGGACTGGAAGGTTTGAGTAATAGGGAGAAACTGAATAGGCTGGGGTTATTATCGCTGGAGTATTGGATGCTGAGGGGAGACCTTATAGAGATTTATAAAATCATGTGGGGCATGAAAAGAGTGAATAGCCAAGGTCTTCTTCCTTGGCTGGGAAGTCCAAACCTAGAGAGCATATGGTTAAGGTGAGAAGAGAAAGATTTAGAAAGGACCTGAGGGGTAGCTTTTTCATGCAGAGGGTGATGTATGCATGGAATGAGCTGCCAGAGGAAGTGGTGGAGACTGATAAAATTACAACACTTAAAAGGCATCTGGATGGGTATAGGGATAGGAAGAGTTTAGAGGGATATGGACCAAATGCCAGCTAATGGGACTAGATTAGATTGAGATGTCTGGTCAGCATGGACAAGTTAGACTGAAGGGTCTATTTCCATGCTGTGTGACTCTATGACTCTATGATAACTCAGAGTCCAGGTCAGAAGATAGAATAGATTTTCCCAGCAGAGGAACCATGTTTTTTCCAATTCAGTTCAGTGGAATTAGTCATCTCAGCAAAAGTGGTTTCTAGTCTGTGCAGCTTCCAAACCAGGAGAATTTCGATATAAATATTCGAGCTGTTAGAACTCAAAAGTTTAGTGCATCAGAATTGAGAGAGGTTATCCAATGGACTTGGTAAAAAGTTGTCAGAAAGAAATTGACTTAAAAGTTCAAAGGGGATCAAAAGTAGGAAGTGGTAGTTTCGTGAAGAATTAAAAACTGGAATAGAAATGACATTTCTCTGAAATAGAGTCTATAATGGAGAATGTTGGGAAACAGGTTGAAACTTTGTTTGATGGTTATGTTAAGACTTTTCTAGCTGTCTTCTATATACATATAGATAGATAGAGAGAGAATGCGAGAGAGCACTGTTCATTTCTTTTTTTACAAGAAGTTAATATTATGTCATTAAAGAACATCTGCAACCTTGTCTTTCACTGACTAACCAGGTTAACCATGTTAACAAAGTGCAAAAAATAACTCTATGATTTATCAAGCTGTTTTTCATTCTGGAATCTGACTTGATTGGTATTACCATCACCTAGGATCATTAAAACAAAACATGCACCATATGTCCAGGAACCATCACTACCCTGATTTCACACGACCTAAACTGCCTAACATCAGGAGATCTAATTTGTACCAAGAAGGTCCAAGCAACTAATGCATACATAACTTCCCAAAGAACAGATGCTGAGTTGCAAGAGGGATCCTTTATAACTGTTCCTTAAAGCATCAGGCTGCCAAATTGCAGATAAAGTAGTTTTTAAGAACTTCTGTTATTGCAAAGTGTCTCATAGTACTCTGGACTGTTTTTTTCACTTCCTGGCTTTAGCAGGGAGAGTTGTTGCATCTACACCCCAGAATGCAGTTGGGTTAGGGGTCTGATCACACCAAAGCTGCAAGGGATATGAAGGAATCCATGATAGTGCCTCCAGGTCTGCAGCTTGATGGAGAGATGAAGCAAAGGCTGTTGAAGGGGGTAAGCTTCATGTGATGTTCCCTACTAACCTGTAATTGTGCTTACTAAAAATGACAGGAGGCAGTCTGACAGGCTAAAAAATGCACTTCAATGTGCATCCTCACTGGCGTCTTTTTGCTTGGTACCTCACCAATGTTTTTGCCTGAGTCCTTTGTAACAGAACTCCTGTGTCCTCATCCCTATTCGATACCAGCCTTCCAGGCCCGTGCAATGACATTGGCTGAGCTGGCTGTTACAAGTGTCAGGTCAAGTGACACGGCCTCTTCAGCAGTGCCAAGCTGTTACTTACCATAATTGTCTTGGGCAGTGAAAGCTGGGCAAACAGCCATCTGGAGATGGCTTAAAGCTAAGAAATTAGGAGGAGAGGTTTGGTGGTAGTAAGTGGGATTGTGCGAAACAAAGGGATTGTCACACAAACAGACATATGAATGTATGAGCAAGAAGCAATAATAGGCCAATTGGACTTTCAAACCTATTCGACCATTCGATGATGCCATCTGCCATTCATGGCCAATCTGATTTTAATTTCAACCTCACATTCCTTGCACATCGCTGATAGTCTTTCAGATGCCAACTGTAATTTTCTCAGAAGGTGAGCCAGGAGATCAGTAGGGGCATAGGACAGGAACAGTTAGCCTGAATGCTCTCAGTTGTGCTGGATGTCACAGGCTCTACAGAGGGTGCTATAGGCTTCATTGGATGGAGGTATTTTTGCCTCTAGCCCACCCCAGCCCACCTCACCCAGCAATTCTGCTTTCCACCTCCTCAACCATTAGTGACTTTCAAGAGAGAGACCAGATTGTCAGTGATGTTGGCTGAGGTAATAGTTCTGAAGGAGTTAATGCTTATGTCACATCAACCTTACCCATTCTACTGATGACATGTACAGTCTGTGGATGGAGGCCAAGAGTTTGGATGGGAACAAAGAGTTTTACTCTAGTTTCCAGAGGGACTGCTTACTCAGTGCCACGTGACAGGGCAAAAAACAGAAAATGTAAGTGATTATGTCACATTGTGTATAGGTGATCCTCCTGCTGTAGCTGAATAGTGGGAGGTATGCAGAGACAGTGATTTGTGAGTATAAGGCTGATATCCAAGGAATGTGTGTGAGGGTAAAGTGCTATAACTGGATGTTAGGTCTGAGTCCTGAGGGCCAGTGTGTGATTGGTGTGTGGAGCTTAAGATGTCATGTGAAGATGTAATCATTGACCTTCACTATCTGCTTGAAGACATTACATTTCTTGTAGCATGCTCCTTGGGCACATACTCACACTGCATTCTGAGGCTGGTCTTTCAGAACCTCTTTGGGCCCCTTGGAAGCATGGTAGCCCCTGCTGCCATGCATTGCTAATACCTCCAAAGCCTTATCCATCATCTGGGAATACTCTTTCAGCCCATGATGGGAAGATCAGGACCATTGATTCTCAAACCCCAAAATTGGAGTGCACAAAGTTCCAATCTAATCTGCTTTACTGGACGTGGTTGCAGGATAACTGTTAGTCAGGACACTGATGTGAACTCTTTCAGTCACCATTGAAAGTCTGTTACAATCCAAGCTGATGGTCATACTGAATGTATCTGATCCCAGAGTTAAACCTGGCTTGATAGGTCATAAATTTTACTTTTTCAGTTTGGTTACCATGAAGGTCAGTGACATAGTCACAAGAGGTCAAAGCAGTTTTAACAAAAGAGCTTCAAGGTTTATTTTATAGATATATGACAATTTGGAAAGCTCTCATCATAAACAACAAAAGGAAAACTTCACTCTTGTTCCCAGCAAAATCTTTTACAGACCCTCAACCCAATGAAGCATTACTCTTATCATCACTCATTAATTTCTTATTCTACTGATAAATTTACAACCATTTCTTCTTTGTGACATCTTCCACATTTACCAGATTTGATTCTCATAATCTCTCCCTGGGGCAAGCGCACAGGCTAAATCACTGATTTTTTTCTTTGAACTCGACGGAAAAAAAATCTTTTTTTCCAGTTTCCCACACACACCCCCACCCACCACCCCCTCCTAGTTTCTTTAACTACTTTGAGTTGTTATACAGCACATGTGTTAGTGTGAATCTTTTCTTCTGAACTGAACTTGCATCTGGTCTCTGTGTCTCCAGGTTGTAATCTGAATCCCAGCAATTGACTTACCAGATAGCTTGTCATCGAGTCATGGTCATAGAGTCATGCAGCATGGAAACAGACCTAACTCATCCATGCCGAGCAAGTTTCCCAAACTAATCTTGCCTACATTTGGTCCATATCCCTCTAACCATTTTCTATTCATGTACCTGTCCAAATGTCTTTTAAATGTTGTAACTGTACCTACATCTACCACTTCCTTTGGGAGCTCGTTCTACAAATGAACCACCCTCTGTGTGAAAATGTTGCCCCTCAGGTCCCTTTTAAATCTCTCTCCTCTCACCTTAAACTTATGTCCTCTAGTTTTGAACTGCCCTACCCTAAGGAAAAGACCCTTGATATTCACCCTGACAATGGCCCTCACAATTTTATAAACCTCTAAAATTTCACCACTCAACTTCCAATGCACCAGTGGAAAAGTACCAGCCTATCCAGTCTCTCCCTATAACTCAAAATCCCCAGTCCTGGTAACATCGTCATAAATCTCGTCTGCACCCTCCCAGTTTAATAAGATTCTTCCTATAGCAGGGTGATCAGAACTGTACACATTACTGTACAAGTGGCTTCACAAACATCTTGTACATCTGCAGCATGATGTCCCAACTCCTACACTCAATGGTCGGAGCAATTAAAGCAAGTCTAGTCATTTACCTTATGTTTTCTTAAAATGTTGTTTTGATCCACTGCTAAAACAAATGAATTTCTGATCTCAATAAGGTCACCCTGACTGAGCTGAAAACCAAAAATCTGCTACTTCTACTTTTGAACCCAATTTTCCAAATAATAAACAACGGATTACGAATCTCATCACAGTAAGAGTTGTGTGGAACCAATGGGTCCTCAGTTTCAGACTGCACTCAGGAGACAGTTGCCTCAATAGTGTTACACTCCCTCGTGCTTCATACTGAGATGTCAGCCTGAGTTTTGTGCTCAAAAGTCTGAATCAGTGTCAATCCTACTTGAAATGGGCAAAACACTGGCGAGGAGTGTTTGTATGCTGGGAGTAAACCAAAAGAAATAAATGAATTTAAAATAAGGAGACCCCAAAAGAGCTATATTAATTTTCAGCCGGCAGCGGCAAGTAACAACTAAATAACAAAAGGATTCTTCTAATGACTTCAGAACAAACTAATGGTTACATGTGGAAACTGGAGATAATCCCTTTGACAACTTCTCACAAAAGAAAGCTGGAGGGCATTTAAACACTGAGGGTTTGCATGAAGTAGGGCATCCAGCCCGTGGTGCCTGCTCCACCGTTTAATTAATTCATGGCTGATTCATACCTGAACTCTATTTAACCAACTTATTCCCATACCCTTAACATCCATACCTTATATAAACTAATCAGTGTCAAATTTCAGAAGTCCTAATTATCCCAGCATTCACAATCTTCCGGAAGTGACACTCTCTGCAATTGTGGGTTCTCTTACAGATACAGCCTGCATTTCTCTCAGTTGAACAGCTGTGCAACATTTTTACCAACTTAACGTGGATGTGCGAGATCAATTTACTGTTGTTTCTATTGTTACATTGCCTATGGATCCAGGCAGACTCTGTAGATTTCCAAACCTGCTCCATTTGCGACAAACTGACATCAATTATTGCCACGTTAGAATAAATTCCATGAGATATAGAATGAGACAAACATAACAACTGCAGACTATTTCTACATTCTTAACAAAGAGCTATCCGATGTGTCAGAAGCTGCAGTAGCTAATGAATTAAAGAGTCACAGGTTCTAGTTAGTCTGTAAAGGTCAGACATTTCACTGAGATGAAACAGCACGCGGCACATGAAAACACAAAGACATCTATTTGAAACTGCCTTTAAAGGTCCAATAATCCTTTATTCGCTGATGCTGCATGTGGATCTTGTTCCCATGGGTCCACTGGAGATGCCAGCCTGCTTTTGTCATCAGCCTCATCCTACTCTGGTCAAATTCCTCAATTGATGGTATTTCATATGCAGCCGGAAGGTCTGGAGGAGTTTGTAGCTCGTTTTGTGATTCTAACCAGGCTGTATAGAATCACAGCATTTCAGCAGAATCTGAATTGGTGCAGTTCCACTGAAATGAACAAGGATCTTGTCACAGCAGGCTTACCAAACATAGAGTCATGGAGTTATACTGCACGGAGACAGACCCTTCAGTCCAACTCACCTGGGCCAACCCGATATTCCAATCTGACCTAATCCCATTGCCAGCATTTGAATCATATCCCTTTAAACCTTTCCTATTGATATACCCTTACAGATGCCTTTTAAATGTTGTAATTGTCCCCACCTCCACCATTTCATCTGGCAGCTCGTTCCATACACGCACCACCCTCTGCATGACAATATTGCCCTTTAGGTCCTTTTTAAATCTCTCCCCTCTCACCTTAAACCTATGCCATCTAGTTTCGGACTCCTGCACCACTGGGAAAAAGACCTTGGAGTTGAATCTGACAAGATTGCCTTGAGTTTTCACAACACCCGAAGAGACCTTAAAGCTGGACTCTACCAGCAGTAACGTATCAGCTCATCACCGATCCAACAGCAAAATGGCCAACCTGTTTCTGTTTTTGTTTCCGATCTTCGGTATCCCCAGTTCTTTGTTTGATTTTTAGTGCAACAGTCAGTCTGTTTATACTGATTAGCCTGTACAAGACAGGTTTAACTGCAGATAGAAACAAGACAAGATTATCATGAAGTATACACAGGGGAAGGAGTGAGGTGGAGTAAAGAGGAGAGAGAACAGCCTACCTTGAAAATTCTCTGCACAGTGACACAGAATTAATAAAAACCGAAAGAACTGCAGATGCTGTAATTCTATGTCCAAAAACAAAGTTGCTGGAAAAGCTCAGCAGGTGTGGCAGCATCTGTGAAGAAAAAAATCAGAGTTAACGATTCGGGTCCGGTGCCCCTTCCTCAGAACAGGCCTGCTGAGCTTTTCCAGCAACTTTGTTTTTGGACACAGAATTAATGCTGCAGAAGACTTGTAGACTGGGGCTGGATTTGTATTCTTTGTCCTTGGAGCTGAAAGGACAGAATTGATTATGAAGCCTGAGCCCCCAGCTAGGCATCTCGATGCAGCTCCTTGGATTTAGGACCTGGAAGCTACCTTGCCTGAGCCAGAGTGATAGGGTGAGGGCGGATAAAGATGGGAGTACAGTGACCCAGGAAATGCTTGTGGGGCCTGGAGGAGCACTGTTGACCATTCCACTTTAAAGCTTATTCTTTTCCAACTCCTTTTTGGTAATACTGCCAAATAGTTTAACATCGAGCACAGTCTACCCAGTTATCCGAAGATGGCAAATATCTGTCATCAGACCCCAGTTTATATATTCTTCCTGAATAGTAGGAACATAGGAGCAGGAGTTTAGCCCCTTAATCATACATGGCCAATCATCCAGATCCTGGCTGATCACCTATCACAACATCATAAATATAGAAACAACAGTGGTTTAGAGTATTGGTGACAATTGTATTGAAGATCTATCCATCCATTATGGGCCACTAACAGCACCATTCTAAAGACCTCCGGTTTTAGAAGCTGGCTGAGAGTTAAATATTGGTTAAGACAGTGGGGAGTAACCTCTGGTCTTCCACAAAGTAATCCTGTAGGATCCTTTACTTCGATCTGGGAGGGCAGATAAGGGTATTGTATAAGCTGGCATCTGCGGCACTGTTGCTCTGATAATGTATCACCAATTTTATGCAGCAGGCAGAGTCAGTCTTGAATGCAAAAATTCCTGATCACAGGTACAAGAACGCAAAGACTAGGTGCAACATTAGGCCATTCAATTCCTCGAAACCATATTGCCATTTGATAAGATCAGGTTTTGATCTCAACTCCACTCTCCTCTCTCTCCCTGTTGACTCTCTGTTGATTTTAACTTTACAGCCTGCAATAAATACAATGGCCGAACTAACCTTCACCATGAAATAACTCCACAGAGGCCAGAACCAGTATTCCTGTTACCAAGTCACCCTTTATTTACACGTGGAGAGTCCTTGACACCAATCCAGCTTCATCAGAGCTATCGGAGTGAACATGATACCTGACACTCCAGTTTTTATCTGTCGGCCAGGACTCCCTGATTGGACCAGAATAACAGCCCCAATATTCAATGAGGTCCACCTGGCTGACCTTATTACAATCACTATATGCCTCCCCCTCTGATTCCAAGGGCATAAGCTGGTTCCTTATCTTGTAGCTCCTCCTGGGGCGTTTTTGCACCAGGCCAGGTTACTGTGTTTCTGCTTTGGATACAGGTGGCGTGTGATGCACAGCAGCTCGCCTCTTGTGCCCGGAGCATCTCAAAAGAAATCCATTCTCTTTGTCGCGCGGCAAAGGTGTCGAGGCAGTGACATCCGCCATGTCCATCTCAGATTCCAAGGTCTCTTCAATGCTTGATCAAAAAGGAGAACTCATGGGTTCTGTCAGCCTCTCCGGCTGTTCTGAGCAGTCGGGCACATTTTGCTCCTGCCTCATTTGTGAGTTTGCAGCTTTCATATAGTCCATGTGCTTGTTCAGAGCCATCGCACCTACCCAAACGTTATACTTCACGGGACCTGACTTTGTGTCGACTGTGCCACTTGCCCACTCAGGGTGATTTGCGTGGTTCCTACACCAAATTTTGTCCCCTGAAGTGCATCGTCTCTCTCATTTAGCAGAGTCTTGTGTTCGGCGTTCCTGATGCCATTTCACCATCACCCCCACACCCCCACCCCCCCCAGGTCTGGGAAGGTCAGGTTTAACCTGGTGCAGAGTCTTTTCCCCATTAGCAACTCTGCTGGAGCTGTCCCTGTAGTTGCAGGAAGGGTGTCAAATAGGAACCAGGACAGCTTGGTATCCAGTGAAACAATAGCCCGTGTAATTAAAGAGATAGGAAGAACTGCAGATGCTGGAGTCAGAGTCTATCTAGTGTGGAGCTAGAGGAACACAGCAGGTCAGGCAGCATCAGAGGAGCAGGCAAGACGACATCTTGAGTTTATACCCTTCATCAGGATTGAGGCCATATTCGTTAAGCCTGCCTTCAAGGTTTGAACTGCTCTTTCCGCCTGACCGTTGGATGATGGATGGTATGGTGCTGACCTTATATGCCGAATGCCATTTGACTTTTGGAAATACTCAGATACCTTGCTGGTAAATGATGGCCCATTTTCTGTGATCAACACTTCTGGGAGTCTGTGTTTTGCGAATGGTGCACATGATTTTTCCAATCCCATCCCCATGTTCAACGAATGAACTCTATGCAAGACCAGCCACTTTGAGTGGGAGTCCACAACGACTAAAAACATTGAGCCCACGGAAGGACAAGCACAGTCAATGCACCGCTGAGTCCATAGTTTAGCTGGGCATTCCCATGAAAGTGGGGGAGCTGCTGGTGATAATGTTTGTCCTTGTTGATACCCAGGGCACAGCCCCAACAATGTGGCTATGCCTGCATCCAATCCTGGTCACCAGGCATAACATCTCGCCAACACCTTCATTTTGGAAATCCCTGGGTGACCCTGGTGGAGTTCAGCCTGTAACAGGCGGTGGCCTTTGCTTGGGACAATCACCCTTGCTCCCCATAATAATATGCCATCTTCTACTGCGATCTGGTCTATCCAGGTCCAAAAAGGTTTCAGCTCCAGTTGTGATCATTCTTTGATTTCTCAACCACCATTAGCTTTTCATTTTGTTCGGGACCAGATCTTTCCGCATCCAAAGTCTGATACTGTCAGATGCGACTGGAAGTGTGTTTGGAAAACTTAAAACCATTATGTGCTCTTCCTGTGGCGGTACCACTAGCATCTGTATTTGCTGCTTGGCCTCCTGGACAGTGTTCCAACTTGTAATTATATGCACTTACTATTACAGCCCACCGCTGAATTCAGCCTGAAGGTACAAGTGGCACCCCTTTGTCCCCTTTAATAGATCTAGCAGGGGTTTCTGGTTCTTTATTCTTACAAATTTACATCCATAAAGATATTGGTGGAACTTCCTGACTCCAAATATGACTGCCAAACCTTCCTTCTTTACCTGGGCATACTTATGTTCTGCATTAGCTAAAGTGCATACGTTATTGGGCATTCCTCTGCATTAGGCCATCTTTGAGCTAATACCACCCCATGCTGTACAGGGAGACATTGCATGTCAATACCAGATCTTGCTTGTGTTCATAGTGTGCCAACACCTTACAGGATGATAGCTGTTTCTTCAGTTCCCTGAAAACTATGGCTTGGCTACGCAACCATTTCCAAGGCTGACCCTTTTTTAGGAGATGATACAAAGGTGCCATGATAGAGGTCAGGTTATGAATGAAATTTCTGTAATAATTCACCAACCCAAGGAATGACCTAAGCTCTGGTACAGACCTGGGAGCTAGGGCACCTCTGATCGCCCTCACTTTATCTTCCAATGGGTTTAACTCAGTCTTGTCAACTCTGCAGCTCAGGTAGGTCACTTGGAGTTCCTGGAACACACATTTTTCTCTCCTAAGGCGTACACCCACCTGGGAGAAATGTCCAAGTTCACTAAGTGCTCCTTATTGGTCTTCCCTGTTAATAGCACATCATCTAGATAAGTGGCGATCTGGGGTAGACCTTGTAAAATGATCTCTATCGTCTGTTGAAAAATTACACAGGCTGATGATATCCCAAATGGCAGTCTAGTGTATTGGTACAAACCCTTATGGGTATTAATTAGATCATACTGCTGGGAATCCTTATCTAACCACAATTGCAGGAATGCAAGGTTCATGTCCATCTTTGTGAAGGACAGCACCCCCGCCAGCTTTGTGTATAAATTCTCTATGTGAGGGATTGGGTATTTATCTAGCTGCGACAGGCGGTTTACTATTTGTTTAAATCCCCCACAGAGGCAAACCGACCTGTTGGGCTTCACAATCAGTGTGACCAGTGTTGGCTAGTCCTCAAACTGGACTGGTTTGATGATTCCCTCGCTTTCCAGACTTCTGGTTTTTGCCTCTACCTTTGCCCGTAAGGACCAGATTATCAGCCCCAGTCAGGGAACTCTTATTCTATGAGGTCCATCTGGCTGCCCTCATTACAATCACTGTACACTGGTGTCTGGGGAAGAGATTCTCACAGATTGATGACCCTCTCAGAGTGAAAGTGTTTGGGTTGGCAATGATAGGTGCAATCACTCTGTCCATTGTTGGCATAAAGTCACGAAAGAAACACTGTGAGATTTCTATTTGATTAGTTTTCTAT
Source organism: Ginglymostoma cirratum (assembly GCA_024137785.1). Classification (NCBI taxonomy): domain Eukaryota; kingdom Metazoa; phylum Chordata; class Chondrichthyes; order Orectolobiformes; family Ginglymostomatidae; genus Ginglymostoma; species Ginglymostoma cirratum. The sequence continues at coordinate 52,370,123 of JAHRHZ010000063.1, read as the reverse complement.
TAATACCACTATTGGCATGATTAAAACTGCCATGATCACTATATCATAAGGGAGTTGCCAATTATTAAATGGTGAATCTGACCGCTATGGCCATTTGGCTCAGGTGCCAGCATTAGATTATATGCATCTATGCAAAATGTTTGGGTGAAATGCAGCAGCCATTATGCACAAATCAAGATGTCAAAACAGCAATAAGAGAAGTGATCAGTAAATGTGTTTTTGCAATGCGCGTGAGAGATGACTTTCTTGTTCTTGTCAGTGCTATACAAATGCCAGTTGTTGTTGCAGTTGGGTTTTGACAGCTATAAACTTAACAAAGGTGCAGCTTAACAATTTTGTTGCCCTGGTGCCTAACTTCCCATTGATGTAAACTTTTTTTTTTGTCTTGTCCGAGTACTCGCTGCACTCAGAGTGTTCCTCTTCAAAGGCGCCCTTTAATTGCAGCCATGTTTTCTCTAGCTGGTTATTTTCTCTCTGATTGTCTCCATTGTGGGTCACTGCTGACATGAAGGTATATCCAGGGTCTCCAGTGGAGGGCACTGCATCCCCATCATTGACATCCCCATCCACACAGAGCTGCAGAAACAAGCCTTGACAGTCCCCAACATTAAATAAGTAATGAATCCCTGACACTGGATCAAATCCAGGGCGATTAACTATCATTGCCAAGGATATGTCTCCGTGTCAACTGCTTGTAGTTAGAAGTAATGTAGATATTTTGTTTCACCAAAGTCACTGATAAATTGGATTTCCATAAAGTGGAGGTAATCAAAACTCGAATCGGTCAATCATAGTAACATTTGTGATTGGTTTGATACATTTGATACAAACAATAATATGGAAAATGATTTGCTTTATTACTCTGTAATTCTTATATTCAGCTCCTTAGTGCCCCAAACATGTTACTGGCCAACTGAAATTCCACGCAAATTGCCTCTACAACCCCAGCAACATTTTCTCTCACTTGTCCCCACTGGTGCTGGGAACATTTATGTATTCACATCAAATCTTGAGATTCATAAATTTAAACTCATCACTCGAAAGGGTGTGAGGGGCAAAAGAGAGGGCGGGGACAGGGCCAAGTTTAATCAATGAAAGTTTCATATCAACATTAAGTGCTGGACTTGCAAAATGATACACATTCATACCAAAGAACACAAACCTTTTGGGAATGCCAGGCTCTGTTTCATATTGTGACACAGAGACCCATTATGTACTATGGTGAGAGCATGAAATAAACTCTCAAGGCCATTGCCATAGCAACATACTTCCCGGATGCTCTCCATGCTGAAAATTTCATTTTAACCTTCAGCTGATGATATTCAATACTAGTGAATAAACCCAGGCCCATGCTGAACCATCTCTGATCTTGTACTTCCTAACATTCCCAGTCTCAGATCTGATAACCAAAGCACTGACACTTACACTGATCTATCTTGTATACCTCTTAACAGTCCCACTGCACCTCCTGTATTGGGCTTTCTCAGCTTCAAGAGTCTGAGTAATAGCTTAATTCTGGTGATGAGAGCCATTTAGCATTAATCTTTTCTCTTCCTTATGTGTTGGTGTGCCTGAACATTCCAATCTCCCCGGAAACCCATATTATGGTCCATCTTGGCTATTATCCACCTCCGTGAAACAGTATGACAGTGCAGAATGAATTCATTTGGGTGATTTTATATTGTTCATGTGTGCACTATGAAACTTCATGTGCTGGCCCTAGCAATGAATGTTGGGAATTTCTTTAATCATGGAGAATGTCATAGCCAACCACCTGCACCTCAATAATACTGGCATCTAACATTCACACTTTCCATCAGGAAACCTTGGAATGATATAGCATAGAGGAAGGCTATTCAACCTCAAGTACCTGTGCTGTCCCTGCAAAGAAACTGGCCATTCATCTCCCTCAACCTCTGGCCTTTTCTCATAACTCAGCAAATGTTTCCTCTTTATCTAATATTTATCCAACGTCCTTTTAAAGATTGCTGTTTAAAATCTTACCCTTTCAGATCATGGTAGGTATAAAGTCACTGCTATGCTATTAGATCATAGGGCTGCTCTCTCATTAGAGAGAGGGACATGGCTGGTGGTGGTTTAACCTGACTGTCACCCTGCCTCAAACAAGGGGAGAAGTTGAGAAAGACAGTGCTTTGTGGTGGCCTCAACCAGGAACTGAACCCACACTGTTAGCATCACTCTGTATTGCAAACCAGTCATCTGGTCAACTGAGCTAACTGACCCACTTGTGGTTTGAAGTAAAAAAATTCTTCTTCTTCTGCTCCTCGGTTCTTTGGGACTCTTTGATTTATCCTACCCTGGAGGTGCCTTGTGCATCCAGCTTGGTCCTTGACTGAATTGGTCAAACTCAGCGCAGGAAGGTGCAGAATCCTCCTGGCTCTATTTGACTTCCTGGGTCGATACAACGGGTCACCTGGAGGCACCTCTTGATATTTTGAACTAACGTCATACATTGACAGGGAAGAGAGGACTTTCCAGTTTAAATTGGCATTACAAATACATGCTAAATCATACCAATTTCACACCTTCTCTTCCAAACAAAATTACCTGAGCAAAGTAAAAAATGAAATCAAAGCAAAATCATCGACTTTGTTTGCCATGGTTGATTGCCACACCTCCTCGCCTGACAATAACAGATAAAAATGTATATAACCTTTTTATTGAGCACTGTCTTTAGTTGGTGTCTGAGTCAGGCTTTGTTATGGAGGTGAAGAGTGGGTAGATATGCATCATTCTAGTCATAGAGTAACGCAGCAAGGAATGAGGTCCTTCTGCCCAACATGTCTGCACTTGTCATCAAGAGCCTATCTACTCAAACCCCATTTCTTGGCACTTGGCTTTGTATGCTATCTCAATTGTTCATCTAAATGTTTTTAATGTTTTAAAATAAAGATTTAAACTGCTTTAATGTTGTAATGACTCCAACTCTACCATCCTTTCAGGCAGAGAGTTCCAGATGCCCACCACCCTTAATAGAAAAAGTTTCTTCTTAAGTTCCCTTTCCTACCTTAAATCTATGCTCCTATTCGTTGATCCTTGTCTTAAGGGGAAAGATTTATTTTTATCAAACCAATCTACACCTCTCAGATTTTTTTAAACCTCAGCCAGGTCGACCATCAGCCTTCTCTCCTCCAAGGAAAGCAACCCAGCCAATCCTGTCTGTCTTCATAGCTGAAATGTTCCAGCCTGGATAACTCCCTGGTGAATCTCTTTGATAACTTCATCATAATAATTTGAGAACTTAGAATCCCTACAGTGTGGAAACAGGCCTTTCTGCCCATCAGGTCCATACTGACCCTCTGAACAGCATCCCACCCAGAACCACTCCCCCTCACCTTATGCCTGTAACCCTGCATTCTTATGGCTAATCCACCTAGCCTGCACATCCCTGGACACTATTGACAATTTAGCATGGCCAATCCAGCTAAACTGCATGTACTCAGACTATGGGAAGCAATAGGAGCATCTGGAGGAAACTCATGCAGATACAGGGAGAACATGCAGTCGCCACACAGGCAGATGTCTGTGGGTGGAATCCAACCCAGGTCCCTGGCACTGTGAGGCAGCACTGAGCCACCATGCCACCATTAACAGAAAATCATTCCACAGTCAATACTGGTCATGGATTTGTGAGGTGCCAGCAAACATATCTGAAGTGCCTCATAAGTGTATGTGCAACTTTGCTGTAATGAATTTAAAGTAACTCTTCTTTCTTGCTCTGTTGTTCATTCCTCAGTCCATCAAAACCATTGGTCACATTGCTGCAGTTCATTGAACTCAGGGATGGGAGTAGAACAGGTGCTGTTACTGACTGAGGACAGTGCCTATGTTGTAGTTTCCTTCCCAGGGCAAAGTACCAGACTTTGAACAAATTGCTGTTCTGAACAATTGCTGGAAAGTTTTTCTCTCATGCACCTGCTCCTTCATGAATGTTGTCACTAACACCACTTTTCATGGCAAGGGGTAAAATGCTTCTCAGGCAGCCAAAATGTTTCTCATTTTCTTAGAAGAATTTGATAGGAAGGGAAAATAAAAATACTGTAAGTCAGTAGGATTTATACCGAAAGACTATTACCTCTGGGGAGAAAATAAAGAATGAGGGAACATTACATTAAAATAAGAGCCAAGCCATCCAGGGACAAATCAGGATGCATTTATCCATATAAACTGCAATAGAAATCAATATCTCCCTTCCACAAAACGCTGTAGATACTCCTCAGTTGGAGATTTCAAACCTATTTTAATTTGGGCAGGGTGTCAAGGGGTCTGGAGTTAAGGAGAGAAAACAGAGTGGATGTACAGAAGTCATATATAAACAAGTACAATGATGGTACAGATTCGAGGGGCTGACTGGCCACCTCCTGTGCTTCTTCCTATGTTCCTATTCTGCAGAATGCTCAATGATGGCATTTTCTCAACGATGTCAATAGCTGTTCAAGTCTCACTCCAGAGCCTCAAGCACATTATCTAAGTTAACACTCCAATGTAACTCTGAGGGCCTGCAGCTTAATGAAGGGATCGTCTTTCAGGTAGGCATCAGAAGATGATCAGGTGAGCATAAAACATCCTGCTGCACAATTTCAAAGAAGACCAGATTCTATCCAATATTAATCAGCGTAGCTAAATCACAATGAAATGGTCACGATCTTATTGCTTACTCTAGAAGTTCCACTCATAGGACACAGACACCAGTAGTGGGCCAGGAAGAAGTTGTACTGATGGAATGGGCTTCATCTGGAATGAAATGGACTGGTGTTGTCGTGGAAAGGATGAGCAGGCCTATTGATAGTCCTTTAAAATTGCTGAGTGATTATAAAACAAAGAGAATAAAACATACCCGCAAGAGATAAATGGCAAAGGAACAAATGAAAATATAAAAGGACTGTTAAAAACAAAGCTCAAGGAGTAAGACAAATTAAACTGCCTGGGAAACAGACAAGATGGAAACGAGTACAAGAAGTACACGTAGTAGTATATCCAGACAATAGCAATCACAGCTTTTTTAGAGTAATGATGTTCAGTCAAGGAACAAGTTAATGAATAGAATAGCTGGCTACAAAACAGAGAATAGGGGTCACCAGTAGTTACTTAGGATCAGTTCTATGACCACTTACAGAAGCAATTTGGCTTGGGAATCTGAAGTATCCTCTTAAATTGTGAAGGAAACACCAAATTTGGGCGTGCAAGAGACAATAGCATACTGGAAGACATGAATAAACTTGTAGAACAGACAAGTAACTGACTAATGGATTTAAATAAAATATGTTTGGTAGGAAGATTAAGGAGATTACATACTTTATTTCTCCATGTTAGAAGACACTAATAGCATTCCAAAAATGCTAAATAATCAAGGAACAAAAGCGGGAGAGGATATAAATCTAATAATTAATATTCAAGACAAAGTACTATGGAAACAAATGGGGCTAAAAGCCAATAAGACCCCTGAACCTAATAGGATACATCCTAGAATTTTTAAAAAAGTAGCTACAGAGATAGAGGATGCACTGGCTGAAATCTTCCAAGAGTCTCTAGACTCTGGAAAATCCCAGGAGGATTGGAAAACTGCCAATGTAACAGCTTTATTCAAAGAAGGGAAGGAAACAGAAAACAGGTAACAAATCACCAGTTAGCATAATATGTTAAATCATTAGAGCCTATTATTTTTTCATATCCAGAAGTAATTTTTTACACAACTGAATGGTTTTTGTTCCCATAACCAAATACCCATGGTTAGACTCAATTATAAAGGATGCAATAGTAGAGCATTTAGAAATGTATAATATGATCAAACAGAGCCAGCATGAATTCATGAAGGGGGAGTCATATCTGAAAAATTTACGAGAACTCTTTGAGGAGATGAAGGATAGATGCGGGATAGATGAAGGACAACCAGTAGGTGTAATCTATTTAGTTTTCCAGAGCGAATTTGATAACGTACCTACTAAATAAAATAAGCGTTCATGGTATTAGAGGTAGCATTTTAGCATGGACAGTGGGTTGGCTATCCAATAGAAGACAGTGATTTGGGATAAGGGGAATATTTTCAGGATGACAACCTGTAACAAGTAGAGTGCCACTGGGATCAGTACTGGGGCCACAATTCTTTATAACATACATTACTGACCTGAATGAGTGAAGTGAATGTACTACAACCAAGTTTCTAGATGATACAAAAATAAGCAGAAAGTCAAATGGTGACAATGAAACAAAAAGCCAGCAGAGGGACATAGAATGGTTAAGTGATTGGACAAAAACTTGGCACAGGTAACATAATGTGGGACAATGTGAGGGTTATGCATTTTGGCAGGAAGACTAGAGGTGTTAAAATTATATTCAACATGGAGAACATACTCAAATATATTCAAAATATATCATATATATTTTAAATATATAATATATACAACATATTCAAAATGGAGAAAGACTGCAGAAAGCTGTAGCACAGTGGGATATGGGCACACTCATGAATAAATCGCAGAAAGCTAGCATACAAATTCAGCTGGTAATAGGAAAGGTGATGAAATGTTGGTCTTTATTGCAAAGGGAGTGGAATATTAAATGTAGGGAAGCCTTGTAAAAGCACTAGTTAGACTACTCCCAAAATAATGTGAACAGTTTTGGTCCCTTATCATAGCAAACATATACAGACAATGGAGACAGTCCAGGAAGGTTCACGAGGTTGATTCTAGGTGTGGAATAATTTTCTAATGAAAGGTTGAGTAGGTTGAGCCTGTATTTTTTGCAGTTTAGAAGAATAAAAGGAGAATTTATTGAAAACATACAAGATTTTTAGGATGATGTGAAAAGCTGGTTATCCCTTGTTGGAGAGTCTGTGATGAGAGGACACTACCTCAGAGAAGGGGGTCACTCAATTGTGACTGAAATGAGGAGGAATTTCTTATCTCAGATGGTCATGAATTCTTTACTGCAGAAAGCTATAGGGTCATCAATTATATTTAGGCCCGAAATAGATAGATTTTTAATCAGGAAGTGAATCAAGGGTTATAGAGAAAATACAGGAAAATGATAATCACATTGGCTTTGATTTCATTGAATAGTAGAGCTGACTTGATGGGCTACACTTCTGCACCTACATCATACGACCTATTGGTCCTTAGAAAACAAAAGTGAAAAGGAGGTACAGAAACAGAAGGAGGGTGAGTAAATGCAGTCTGTATTATGCACAAATCACAAGAAGTAGTGACACAAGTCCTTAAAAAAAATCAAAAACAAAATGTTGGGTTTCATTCTACGGGGTAGGGAAATTATGTTATATATGTTAAACTTGGAATGCTTGTAAATAGTGTGACTTTCGCGCAATATAAAACGTATATAGGGATACTGGAGAAGCTGCAGAAATGATTTGCACAAATGATAGAAGAACTAATAATTTACACAAAGAAAGAATGAACAGTATTGTGGTTGTTACCCCAGATAAGGGAAGATTGAGGGGTTGCTAACCATCTTTAAGGCTCAATAGAAAGAATGCTAAGATGTCTTGGAAAATTTAGGTCATGTTTAGTATGTGTCCTTAGAAGGCCATACAGGTGTATTAATCCTGATGTGAACTGTGCTGCAGACCATATTGATAAGGGTAATTGTACATTTGTAGTGAGTGCTCACTGGAAGAATGCAGAGCAGGAAAATTATGGTGTGAACCAGCCTGTGACATGTTCTAACATCAATTCAACAATTGTAGTAGCTCAACACTCTAGCTAATACCTTTTCTTAATGACATCAAGCTGAACATGATCTACACAGGGAAAATCCCACCAAACTACGCTATGTAAAGGGATCATTAATTACCTTCAGTTCTTTAGAATGGACTGGTGTGGCATGCGCTTGAAGACTCTGTTGTGACTTAGAAGAATGAAGAGAGGGAACCCAGAGCAGGGTAAGACGCTGGAAGAGTGAGGGGGAGAAGGGATCGTAGCAGAAACCTTTATTGATGGCTCATGGTCTTCAAAATGCAATTCTTCTATCTGAACTCCTCTGAGGACAATGTGTGAACCGTTTGCAGTTACAGCAGGGGTGTCTTTGCTGAAATTTACCACTTCGTGATTATGTCTGTCACATCCGAGCAGAGAAAGGATAACATTGCCCGTGACTGTGAAGGTGATATTATCATGCACCTTCATGTATCATTCTGTTTCTAGACTCACAACATTCCACTGTTTCCTCTCCACTTTTGCATAAGCAAAGTCACTGAAATGATTCAAATGAAAATAAAGTGCTGCAGATGCTGAAGATGAAAAATAAAAGCAGAAAGTGCTGGAGAAACTCAGCAGCTTCAGTGTAGAGAGAAACATAATTAATGCTTTGAGTTCAATATGATACTTCCAATGACTGACCACACCGAATTTTCTGTTCCTTGCAGCAGAATGACAGGCTATGAATCCTCTGCCATAGATCACTTCCACTCAAGCTAAGCAAATATACTTCCTCCCACAGCCCCTGGACTGTCGATGGGTGCTGGCTACAATAGGAATTGCTTATGTTTATGATCGGTCCTGCAATCTCAGCCAAACCTCCTGGACAGATTACGTGGAGCTCAATAAACTCTGTCACTGGTCAAACTGCTTCCATTCACCCCCACCTTCTGGAACCCCATTCCTGCCCAGGATCCAAATCCATTCCTAGGATATCTAGGAATGTTTCACTCTCTGAGGAGTCAAGAATATAGCTAAACATTGTGCAATCTTTAGCGAGCATCCCCACTTCTGAATTTACAATGAACTGAAAGTCATTTATGAAATAGCTGGATATGGCTGGGTCTAGCATACTACCCTGAGGAACTCGTGCAAAGCTGCTTGGAGCTGTCCTCCGACAAACACAAACTTTGTGCCAGGTATGACTCCAATCAATGGAGACTTTGCCCCTGATTCCCAGTGATGCCATTTTTACAAGGGTTCCTTGATGCCACACTGGGTCAAATTACCTCACCTCTGGAACTTAGTTTTTCTGCTAATGGTCGAACTAAGGCTGTAATAAGGTCAGGAGCTGAGCGTCCCTGGCAGAACCTAAACTGAATGTCAGCGAGCAAAGCATTGCTGGGTGTTTGTCATTTTATTGATGATTGAGAGGAAACTGATGGGGTGGTAATTGGACAGGTGAATTTGTCCTGCTTTTTGCTAATATAGGATACACCTGGGCAATTTTCTTGAGTGCTAAAGATCAGCCATCTTCAATATTTACTTCCATTGATTTCAATTCACACACTATATCAGCACTCTGCTGCACAAGCCAGGAGTTCATTGCCTCCTATTGTTTCTCCTTTCTCATTGTGAAAAGTGAAGTTGCTCTACCTTACTGCTTTCAATGACACCAGTCTTATTGTGGGAAGATAGGTTAAAACAGGCAGGAGATTTTCAACAAGTTAACGCCTCCTATGCTAGTCAGAAATGACAAAGGTACAGTTTTTGCTACAGCAGCATCCACATTCACACAAGAATGCCCAAACAATATGATAAATCATTTGCCAGTTCATTCCACCCCATTAATAACAATGGGAATGGCATTCAAATCTCTGCAAGAAGCCTCAATGTTTTTGTAATTAATTACATGAAGCTTTGCCACCAAAAGTAACTGCAAGATACATATTTATAAAAAAAGTTGAGAAATTCACAAATGTCCCAGTGAGCTCAACCCAGTTCCTCTTCTCACAAAACAAATTGAATGCATTCATAATTTACTTTGTCAATTTATGTGTGAATAACCAGAATGGAACCTAAGCCTGACTTCGTAGTGAACAGCCTGAAAATGCAAGAGATAAATAATTTTGGCTTTTTGAATAAGGTGTGTGTCAAGTCAAGGGCTTTAGTAAAATGCTTTTGAGCCCAGGCTTGGATTACAAACTGTAATATTCTGCTAATTGGAGGTTAATATCAATTATTACAGCGATGTACAAGCTTTCTGAATTTGATATGAGATCACACAGGCCATATTATCTAACATGGAACATTATGGGATAGCTGCTTTTATGAGGGATCCTATCTAACACCATAAGAAATAGGAGCAGGCACAGACTATATGGCCCATTGAGACTGCTCTGCCAATCAGCAAGATCATGGCAGATCTTCAGCCTACACTTACGTTCCTAGTCACTTCCCACTTTCCATGATTCTCTGCGAAGCCAAATATCTGTCTTTATCAGCCTTAAAAATTCAGTGATAGCACATTCACATCTCTCTATGGTAGATAACTCAAAAAAATTTGATACCTTTGAATGAAGAAGTCTGTCCTGATCTCTGTTCACCTCCTTCTCCTCATCTATATCATTAGCTGCTTTTCCCGAGATTGTGCCATCTGAATTCCCCAGCCAGGGGATGCAGTGGGCTGAATAACTTACTTCTGCTCGCATATCTTTCAGTCATAAGGTCTTACATTATTCCAGAATGAGATATCAAATAGGATTTTTAAGTAAAGTCTTCCTTCACTCCATAATTACCTTTTTAAATGATCCTCTTACCTCAGTTATTTAGAAACTGCCTTTAATACAAATCCTTCTATCTCAGTGTGTTCCAAGCTGGAATCTTGAAACTACCTGACTTAGTGTGTCCCAGATTTCCCTGCCTCTTGAACTTTCCTGACCCAGTCTGATCTTTGAATTCTTTCTCGGTTTGTCTGCTCTTTTAAATCTGCCTTAGTCATTCCAATAGCTGTGCTCCATTTGCTCATTCAGATTACATTTGAAAGATGGCATACAGCAAGAGACAATTCAATAGATATGCCTCAATTCTATAGATAGTATTGAGATCAGTGTTGTTAGCTACTATGGAAGAGTAAGTCATTGCTTACTGCAAGGTACTGAAAACAAACACACAAATTGAACAAAGATACTTTACGATCTGTCAAATTGTCCTTGGAAACATAAGTTGAACTCTGAAGTTTCCCACCAATGATGACAGATCAGGTTAGTGTTCTTAAACCTTGGAGCTGAACTGATAATTTACATGAAGCTGGACTGAGGATAATCTTTTACACTCAAGAATTCTGCTCCTGACCCAGAAATAGAATCAAGAGTTTATTCAGGTAACCTAACAATAGTCCTTTCTCCAAAACCCATGCAGACTTTTATGATGCAAGGGATGGTACTATAGTTAATGGGGTGAAATTTGTAATACTGGGCCAACTGCCACCAGAGCAGAAAATTGTTTTTTTTTAAATTCCAAAGGATTTTGGAAGGGTAAATGGCAGAAAGGATGTTTTGTCTGAGAAGTCTCTACAAGCGAAGAGAGAGTGAAGAGAAATTACTTTAAACAGATGGTCATTAGATTGCAAAAGGCTTTCCTTTGGGAAGTGGTTGAGGCAGAAATCATTACATCTTGTAAAGGGAAACATTTGAAGTAGCAGAGGACACATAGAACAAATCAAATTTTAGAATGCCCTTGCAAAGTGCCAGCACGGTTTCTGTCCTGTAAGATATGTTTGAAGCTTGAATACTACAGGGGTTTACCTTTTTTCTGAAGCATTATCCTCGGTTAGTAATCTCAAGCTTGCCAAGCAATTTTAGCCCCCAAATTAGTCGTTTTAAATGCAAAGTTGTTAATCCTCATGTCGCATTCAGTAGTCCGTCTAGTCCCATCAACCACTTCTATTTTAACACTAGAATCTACCCAATGTAGCATAAAACCATAGAACTTTAGAAAAGTTACATCACAAGAAAAAGCCATTCAGCCCAACATGCCTACACTAGCTGAATAATCTATTCTAAACCTTTTCTAATCCCACTTTCAGCACCTGGTCTGTCACCTTGTAAATCCCAGGGTTTAAGGTGCTGATCAACATTCTTTTTAAATAAGTTAAAACTTTCTGATTCAGCGATTCAGAATCCAGAAGTCTGGATACCTACTGCCCTTTGGGTTAAAGGCTTTCTCGTATGTCTCTTTTCATCCTTTTAGCAATCAATGTACTCCTGATACGGGGAAACAGATTTTCTCAGGACACTCCATCCAAGCACCTCATTATTTTGCACACCTCTGTTCAGTCACACCCTCAGCCTCCTCTGTTCCAAGATAAACCAATCTTGTTTCACCAATTTTTCATCATACCTGCAATTTTCAGGCAACATTCTTGGAAACCTCTTTGTACTCTCTTTAGACCAATTATGTCATTGCAGTTACATGGTGACCAAAAGTGTACTAAAAAATTCCAGCTGTGGCCTGACCTGTATCTTAGACAGTTCCAGCATTACATCACTGCTTTCATATTTAATACCTCCGCCAATAGGTACCTAAGAACAGGAGTAGGCCATTCAGCCTGGCGAGACTGCTCCACCATTTAATATAATCACAGCTGATCGAACACTTCAATGCCTTTTACCCACACTATCTAATAACCTTTTACACCATTGGCAATCAGTAACCAATCAATCAATTGATCTCTAAACATAGGAAGAGGTAGCTTCCACAGCCCTCTGCGATAGAGTATTCCAAAGACTCATTACCCTCTCAGTAAAAGGATTGTTTCTTATGTCAGTCTTAAATGGTGTTCTCCTTTATTTTAAATTGAGCACCCCTCTTCCCCCATCCCCGGCTCTAGACTTACCAACCAGGGAAATCATCTCACCTTATCTATCTCTTTAAGTATTTTGCAAGTTTCGATTTGATCACTTCTCATTCTTCGAAACTCTGGGGAAAACAGGCCCAGTTTACCAAGTCTTGCCATCTCATGAACAAATTTGGTGAAATTTTGGTGCACTCCCTTGATGGCATTAATATCCTTCTTGAGGTCAGGAGACCAAAACTTCACACAAAACTGCAGATGCGGTGTAACCAAGTTTCTATGCAACTGAAGCATGTCTTCCCTACTCCTGTGCTCAAACACCACTTGCAATAAAGGCTAACATTCTATTAGCCTTCCTAAAGGCACCTGCATGTCAGCCTTCAGTGACTTATTAACTAGGACAATTAGGACTCATTTCACACATACACTTTCCAACCTCTTACCTTTTAATAAATAATCCGCACCTTTGTTCCTCCTACCAAGGTGGTAACCATACATTTTTCCACATTATATTCGATTTGTCATGGTCTTGCCTGTTGACTAAGTCTGACCAAATCCCCCTGACGCTGGTTGTACACCTACTTCACAATACACATTCCCACTTTATTTTGCTTCATCCACAAATTTGGAAACATGACATTTGGTCTCCACATCCAAATCATTGATACTTATGTTGTGAACAGCTGGGGCCTGAATTACCAATCCCTACGGTATTCCACCAGTCAGCCTGTCAAATATCTGATCAAAAGCCTTCTAAAAATCCAAGAGAAGCACATCCATCAAGTCCCCTTTACCGATTTTGTAAACTTTTTTGTAATTTTGAAACAATTTTGTAAGAAACTCCAAGAAGTTCATTGAACATAATTTCCCAATTGCAAGTCCATGCTGACTATGCTCAATCAGATCATTCCATTTATCCTATTATAATATATTCAAGCATTTTCCCTACTACTGATGTAAGACCAACAGGTCTGTAGTTCCCTGTTTTCTCTCTCGCTCCCTTCTTAAATACTGGGGTGACTTTTGCTACCTTCCAATCCAAAGTAACCATTCAATAATATAAGAATTTTGGAAGATAATTACCAAAGTATCGATTCCTATTATAGTCATCTCTTTCAACGCTATGGGATGTTGGATAGCAAATTGGGCAGCTTAATAGCTCATTAGTTAGCACTGCTGCCTCATCGTGCCAGGGACCCAGGTTTGATTCCAGCCTCAGACAACTGTCTATGTGGACTTTGCACATTCTCCCTGTATCTGGTAAGTTTCCTCCAGGTGCTCCAGTTTCCTCCCACAGTCCAAAGATGTGCAGGTTAGGTGGATTGGCCTCACTAAATTGCCCATAGTGTCCAGGGATGTGCAGGCTGGGTGGGTTAGCCATGGGTTATGTAGGGTGACAGGGATAGCGTAGGGGCTGGGCCTGGGTTCAGGTGGGATGCTCCTTAAAGGGGCAGTGTCTTTTGATGGGCCAAATGGCCTGTTTCGACACTGGAGGAATTCTACGAAGTCCTGAAAGTTATGAACTTTCAGTCCCATTAATTTCTCCAGTACCACCTCATGCTAATACTAATGTCATTCAAGTCCTCATTCTCTCCACTTATTTGGGCATGTAATTCTAGGAGATTTCTTTTATCTTCCTCATTGAAAACAGGCACAAAACAATAACTTAGCTTCTCTGCTGTTTCTCCATTCCACATTATAAATTCTCCTGATTCTGCCTGTAATGGACTCACATTTGTTTTAGACAAACATTTCCTTTTAAATATCTATACAATAAAAGAAAGCATCCTATATGCCTTATTTATCTGTTTTGACACCTTCAGGGATCTGTGGACATGCATTCCAAGGTCTGTCACTTCGACTACCCCTCCTAATGTAGTCCCATTATTATTTATTCCATAACTTCATTTGCTCTCCCAAAATCCATAGCCTTGCCTTTATCTGGATTAAATTTCATGTGATAATTTTCTATCCACTCAGTCAAGCCATTGATATGATCCTTCATTTACAACAATCCTCATCATTATCAACTCCATGGCCAATGTTTGTGTCATCTGTAAACTTCTCAGTCATACCTCCCACATTTAAGTCTAAATCATTAATATATATATCATGAACATCAAGCAACCCAACACTAATTGTGGCAGAACACCACAGAAAAGCACTTTCCAATCTCAAAGACTTCGCAAATCACTTTGTTTCCTGTCACTGAGTCAGTTCCGAATCCAACTCACGATATTTCCTCTATGCCAATGCCCGTAATTTTTGTGACCAGTCTTTCATGTGGGACATTGTCAGATGCCTTGCTGCAATCCATGTAGACCACACTACCCTCAAAAATCTCCTTGTTACTTCTTCAAATAAATTTATTAATTTCATCGGACATGGCCTTCATTTAACAAAATCATACTGACAGTTCCTAATGTATACAAGTTTTTCCAAGTGACACATTAAACCTATCACTCCATATTTAATCTAGTAATTTATCCACCACTGAGGTCAAACTAATTGGCTTATAATTATTTGGCATATCTAACACTCCCTTTATGAATAATGATACAATGTTCTTAGACCTCCAATCCTCTCAAGCTTTGCTTGTGTCTAGTGAGGATTGGAAAATGATTCTCAAAGCATCTGCTATTTCATCCTTGGTTTTGTTCAACTGCTTTGAATATACTCCAACTGGGCCTGGCAATTTATCCACCTTCCAGGAGGTTGTCCCTTTCAGTCCTTCCCTTCTCTGTATTATGATCACTAGTCTACGTTATGATCACTATTTCCAAAATGGTCACACTCTGCTAGGTCATCCACTTGCCCGTCTTTATTTACTAAGACTAAATATAGAATTACACCATTGTATTGGACTCAATGTGCTGGCTAAAACTGCTCTCTTGATGAATTTTATATCCTCTTTGCTTTTCAGACTATCCATATCCCAGATGATATTGGGTAGTTGAAGTCCCCAACTATGATTGTCCTATTGTTTCTGTGCTCAGGAATTTGCCAGAATATTTATCCCCACCCAGTGTGAATGCCAACCATTGAATTGTAAAGATCCCGCATTACCCAGAACTTATCCCACTGCCCCGGAATTTAGATGCCCACCCTCCTCCATCAGCTTCCAATCACAAAAATAGCATTCAATCACTCAATCTTCGTTTGTCAATTCTCACTGGTATGTAGAGTGAGAAAAGTCCTGAACTTCTGCTTTGGAAGTCTTGTTTAGCAAGCAAGCTAGATCCAGAGGATTCCTTCACTGCCTGCCTGGTTCTCTTAAACTGCCTGAGAGCCACCCATTCTTTTGCTGCATGCTAACTTCTAACCTGCACTGTGTCCACCTCCCTAAACATAGGCCTCTAGCTCATGCATACAAAACAATGATTCTAACAGCCTCTCAAGTTTGGAAGCCCAGAGCTCAAGCTTCCCACGTCCTGCAGGATGTACACCTTGCTTGGCCAAAAGGGGAGCAAAAGGACAAATAGTTGTTATAGGGGATTCTATAATTAGGGGGACAGATAGTATCCTATGCAGGCCGGATCGGGAGTCCTGCATGGTGTGTTGCCTGCCCGGTGCCAGGGTGCAGGACATCTCCGATCGGCTTGAAAAGATATTGGAGCGGGAGGGGGAGGATCCAGTTGTTGTGGTCCACATTGGGACTAACGACATAGGCAAAGCTAGGGTAGAGGACCTGTTCAGGGATTATCAAGCACTAGGAAAGAAATTGAAGTACAGGTCCTCAAGGGTCATAATCTCCGGATTACTGCCTGAGCCACATGCCAGTTGGCATAGGGATAAGAAAGTTAGGGAAGTAAACACGTGGCTAAGGGATTGGTGTGGGAAAGAGGGATTCCATTTCATGGGGCATTGGCATCAGTTTTGGAACCAGGGGGATCTGTACCGTTGGGACGGTCTCCACCTGAACCGATCTGGAACCAGTGTTCTAGCGAAAAGAATAAATAGGGTGGTCAGTAGGACTTTAAACTTCTGAGTCGGGGGCGGGGGGAGGGAAAGCGACAGGGTGTATGGAGTTAAATGGAAAGAAAAGCAGCAGGATAGCATGTGAGCAGGTGGGTTTAAGCTCGAGGCAGACTAGGAATGCAGCAAAAAGGAAGGATAACTTAGGACATTTTATGATTTCCAATAATGATAAGAAAGTTAGTGTTAAGGCACTTTACCTAAATGCTCGTAGTATTCGTAACAAAGTAGATGAATTAATGGCACAAATCATCTTGCACGATTGTGATGTGGTAGGCATCACAGAGACGTGGTTGCAGGGGGTTCAGGACTGGCAGTTAAACATCCAAGGATTTACAACTTATCGAAAAGACAGGGAGGTGGGCAGAGGGGGTGGGGTTGCCTTGTTAGTTAAGAATGAAATCAAATCAATAGCACTGAATGACATAGGGTCAGATGATGAGGAATCTGTGTGGGTGGAGTTGAGGAACCACAAAGGCAAAAAAACCATAATGGGAGTTATGTACAGACCTCCTAACAGTGGTCAGGACCAGGGGTACAAGATGCACCGGGAAATAGATAGGGCATGTCAGAAAGGCAAGGTCTCGGTGATCATGGGGGACTTCAATATGCAGGTGGACTGGGTGAATAATATTGCCGGTGGATCCAAAGAAAGGGAATTCATGGAATGCCTACAGGATGGCTTTTTGGAACAGCTTGTGATGGAGCCCACAGGGAGCAGGCTATTCTGGACTTAGTGTTATGTAAGGAGCCAGACTTTATAAAAGACCTTAAAGTAAGGGAACACTTAGGAGGCAGCGATCATAATATGGTAGAGTTCAGTCTGTGGTTTGAAAGAGAGAAGGCAAAATCGGATGTAATGGTGTTACAGTTAAATAAAGGTAATTACAGGGGTAGGAGAGAGGAACTGACGAAAATCGACTGGAAGCAGAGCCTAGCGGGGAAGACAGTAGAGCAACAATGGCAGGAGTTTCTGGGTGTAATTGAGGACACAATACAGAGGTTCATCCCAAAGAAAAGAAAGATTATCCGGGGGAGGATTAGACAGCCATGGCTGACAAAGGAAGTTAGGAAATGTATCAAAGAAAAAGAGACAGCCTATATAGTGGCCAAGAGCACTGGGAAATCAGAAGATTGGGAAGGGTACAAGAACAAACAGAGGATAACAAGGAGAGAAATAAGGAAGGAGAGGATCAAATACGAAGGTAGGCTAGCCAGTAATATTAGAAATGATAGTAAAAGTTTCTTTCAATACATAAGAAACAAACGAGAGGCAAAAGTAGACATTGGGCCCCTCCAAACTGATGCTGAAAGGCTAGTGAAGGGAGATAAGGAAATAGCTGAAGAACTTAATAAGTATTTTGCGTTAGTCTTCACAGTGGAAGACATGAGTAATATCCCAACAATTAAGGAGAGTCAGGGGGCAGAGTTGAGTATGGTAGGCATTACAAAAGAGAAAGTGCTAGAAAAGCTAAAAGGTCTAAAAATTGATAAATCTCCTGGCCCCGATGGGCTGCATCCTAGAGTTCTGAGGGAGGTGGCTAAGGAAATAGCAGAGGCGTTGGTTGTGATCTTTCAAAAGTCACTGGAGTCAGGAGAAGTCCCAAAAGATTGGAAAATCGCTGTTGTAACCCCCTTGTTTAAGAAAGGATCAAGGCAAAAGATGGAAAATTATAGGCCGATTAGCCTAACCTCAGTTGTTGGTAAAATTCTAGAATCTATCGTTAAGGATGAGATTTCTAAATTCTTGGAAGTGCAGGGTCGGATTAGAACAAGTCAGCATGGAGTTAGTAAGGGGAGGTCATGTCTGACAAACCTGTTAGAATTCTTTGAAGAGGTAACAAGTAGGTTAGACCAGGGAAACCCAGTGGATGTTATCTATCTAGACTTCCAAAAGGCCTTTGATAAGGTGCCCCGCGGGAGGCTGCTGAGAAAGGTGAGGGCCCATGGTGTTCGAGGTGAGTTACTGGCATGGATTGAGGATTGGCTGTCTGACAGAAGGCAGAGAGTTGGGATAAAAGGCTCTTTTTCGGAATGGCAACCGTTGACAAGTGTCCCGCAGGGTTCAGTGTTGGGGCCGCAGCTGTTCACTTTATATATTGATGATCTAGATGAAGGGACTGGGGGCATTCTGGCGAAGTTTGCCGATGATACGAAGTTGGGTGGACAGGCAGGTAGTGCGGAAGAGGTGGGGAGGCTGCAGAATGATTTAGACCGTTTAGGAGAGTGGTCCAGGAAATGGCTGCTGAAATTCAACGTGAGCAAGTGTGAGGTCTTGCACCTTGGAAAAAAGAATACAGGCATGGACTATTTTCTGAACGGTGAGAAAATTCATAAAGCTGAAGTACAAAGGGATCTGGGAGTGCTAGTACAGGATTCTCTGAAGGTTAACTTGCAGGTTGAGTCTGTGATTAAGAAAGCGAATGGAATGTTGTCATTTATCTCCAGAGGGTTGGAATATAAAGGCAGCGATGTGCTTCTGAGACTTTATAAAGCTCTAGTTAGGCCCCATTTAGGATACTGTGTCCAATTTTGGGGCCCACACCTCAGGAAGGACATACTGGCAATGGAGCGTGTCCAGCGGAGATTCACACGGATGATCCCTGGAATGGTAGGCCTAACATATGATGAACGGCTGAGGATCCTGGGATTGTATTCATTAGAGTTTAGAAGGTTGAGGGGAGATCTAATAGAAACTTACAAGATAATGCATGGCTTAGAAAGGGTGGACGCTGGGAAGTTGTTTCCGTTAGGTGGGGATACTAGGACCCGTGGGCACAGCCTTAGAATTAGAGGGAGTCGATTTAGAACAGAAATGAGGAGACATTTCTTCAGCCAGAGAGTGGTGGGCCTGTGGAAGTCACTGCCACGGAGCGCAGTGGAGGCCGGGACGTTGAATGTCTTCAAGGCAGAGATTGATAAATTCTTGATCTCGCAAGGAATCAAGGGCTAGGGGGAGAGTGCGGGTAAGTGGAGTTGAAATGCCCATCAGCCATGATTAAATGGCGGAGTGGACTCAATGGGCCGAATGGCCTTACTTCCACTCCTATGTCTTATGGTCAAGCTTACCTGCCATCCTGTAACTTGGAAAAAAAAACTATTTCCTATGCTTAGAATGGTAGAACACTTCACAGCCAGCTTCTTCCACTATTCTGAAGTAACAGCCAACCAAAGGAGACTGAAAAAGGTAGAGGAGAAAAGGAGGGCTTCCAGAAAACCCTGCCCCCACCTCTGCCACTCACCACTCACCCCTTCACCACTTCACTGGACTCCCTGTAACTCAGCAAATCCCCAGTTTATTCATTGTACAACCCAACCAGCTTTTAGTGCAGAAAAGCCAGCACTGACAGAGGGCCCCAAAAACAAATAACTGAAGCTTCAATTAAAAAAAAGGATTAAAGCAGCCACTAATTAATTCATTACTTCTTCCGTCACATTTTTGTATGATTTTGCTTGAATGAAGGCCGCAATAAAACTTAACTTCTCTTAACTTAAATCATAATGGTTAGTTAATTGCTGCATTGAAAGAAAAGTTAGACTTTAACTGAAAAAAAATGCCACTTACGGCCCTTGCTCACAGACAAGGCATCTCTGAGGGAGGTTTCTGCTTACAAAAGCATGAATCAAGCTCACCAAGCATTCACTGCCATATTGTATTTACTTTCCAATTAAAACAAACGCAGACACTGCAGCAAGTTGTGCAAAATTGGCTGCAGGTTGTGCTAATATTCTGGTTCATCGTTGTTCCTGCACTGACGGATGACAATGTAAAAGTTCAGTACTGTTGATCATCTTGAGCACCAGCTTTAGAAAGATAGAACTCAAACATATGCTTGGTAGCCTCTGAGATTTCCTGTAAAACACAGGTTGGTGGGATATAGACAGCAGTTTAACACCTGTCTCTCATTGGAGGCTTTCAGGCCAGCAGCCGGCATTATTTACTGATCACACGTACTCCAAGCAATGTCTCATACACATCTAACGTCACTAAAGCATTAGATCAGCCGGTTGTTACATCAATGTGTATCCCTTCCAAAGCAAGACTTGTAGAATTATTGGGAATTTCCATTCTCCACTGATCCTGTACCAAAATTAATGCCTCTTTTTAAGTTAAGCGCGTACTTCTACACTGATAAAAACTGGAATTTTTAAACCTTGTATTGCAGGTGCGATCTTAACACTGCTTTCTAGGGTGACATTGGGTCCAAATAAGCCATTATCAATTGCTGATCTGTACCTTAACTTAATTTACCTGCTTTGCTCTGTATCCCTTGATATGCTTACCTAACAAAATCTATGTTTGCCAGACTGGAAACCTTCAATGGACACAGCATTTGTAGCCTGTTCGGGAGACAGTTTCAGATTTGTTACATTTTGTGTGAAAAAATGTTGATTTAGTTCACTCCTGAATGGCCTAATTTTAATTTTGCACATAAGATCCCTTGCACAGAATTTCCAATCATAGGAAATAGCATTTCTGGGTGCAATCTTATGCTTTTTTCGTGAAATCCAAGTAGTGTTGAGTTTTTTAGAGGGATTTCCAACATGAGGCCTAACGGATTTTCTTACCACATCTTACCAAAATTCACCCGATTAACTACCTACACCACCCTGATGGCATCCCTCACATGCGATGAAGTCCCCATCTTACTGTATGGCATGACCTCACCACTCAGTGGATGTCCCACAATGCATCAGCATCCTTTGCACTTGCCCCTTACATAAAAAAGACGTCGCACCCGTGGAAAAAACACTGTCTTTCGGAACTGCGTGCTTCCTGGCATTTGCTCGGACATGCCAGATGAGGTAAATCATTGCCCCCCTGAGTGGGCTGCGACCAGTTGGACAGGGCAGTGAGAGGCGGGACTTCCTATTCTGCCTACGACCAGTAGTAGAGGCAATGACCCCAGGCCATGCCAGCCTGGTGCAAGTTTCTGCCCAGGTTAAAACTGTCTCAGTCAATTGGAGGAATGTGCCAAGTATTTTAATGTCTGACTTCACTCTGCCTGCGTAAGTGCCACCATCTTCGGCCTGGTATATCGCATTCACTCTGCCTCTGCTACTGTACCCACCTCCCACCAAGGCTCATGCTCTACCACTGTCACTACTGCCTGCAACATCTTCACTATCTCACTGTCAATCTCCAAGCCGTGCATATTTTGTACTCTGTGTAAATACTTATTTAAGACGTCTCCCCACCTGCACCAGCAATAATAGCAATACTGTCCAATTTCATCTCCCTGAATACCTCTCTCTCTCTCTCTATGTTTCTCTCTCTCTCTCTCTCACTCCAGGAAGAAAACAGCCCCTTTTAGGGCAGAAGATCTCAAGATAGGTGGAGGACAGTCTAACAGTTGGCTCTTCACCTCTTCTTTGCAGAGCACCTTGACCCTGACTACATTGAGCGGCTGACTGATCAAAGACCCTGGACTCTTTCTGAAGGCTGCCCTTGATTTACTGTGATAGGACACCTCAAGCAAAGACTATCTATCAAAATGAAGATAAACAGAAATAGCTAGAGAAACTCAGCAGGCCCGGCAGCGTCTGTGGAGAGAAAACAAAGTGAATTTTTCAAGTCAGGTAACATTTCCTCAAAGCTGGCGAAGAAAGGTCACTAAACTCAAACGTTAACTCTGTTTTCTCTCTACAAGATGCTGCTGGACCGGCTGGGTTTCTCGATTAACTTCTGTTTATGTCTGTTTCAGATCTCCCGCATCCACAGTTTTTTGTCTTATTTTAGCTATCTCCCTTGACTTAGCTGAGGGCTGCTGATAACTACGACAAGCTTCCTTCCTTTACAACTAAGCCAAGCAGCAAAGGGAATCAGAAGTTATTGAGCTTGGTATCTCTGGTTGAGGGGGCAAAGTGTCAAAAGACAAGGAAAGGCAATGCAAGGCAGTGATCCTATAAGCATCCAGGTCTGCTCAGAGTGAGTGAGCGTTATGGCAGTAAGCAAATGACACCAGGATGATGACCATTCCATGGGCCAAGTGCAAATCTCTGAGCACAAAGTGCCCTTGCTACAGTATTATAATGACAGCTACTGATACACCCCAAGGTTGTGGTGCAGAAGCATCCTACAATCCAACAGGAAATGGGCCATAAGGATTCTTTGAGGCTGGTACATGTCAAATGCTAATATCCCTGGTCATGGGGCGAGTGTGGCTAGAGCCCGTGGAGTGCACCCTGAGATGTTTTTGCCTGGTAACCAACATAGAGGTTATCCAGAGTGAGCATCGAGTCGAATCTGCCACATGTCCCCGTTGGTTTCCTTATCAAGTTTTCTTGACGTCTGGTTTTCTAATAAGATATAAATATATGAATATTTATGAAGTAGGTTGTGCCTTCAACAAGGTGTTTAACAAACAATAATGTCTCTTAATTGCCAACTCATTGTCTAGCAGGAAACTAACTGCGCCACTTGTCAAAGGTGTAAAAGATGCAATGGGATGCTCCTAATATGGAGATAGGCCTCGCTGGGTATCTTGTTCAATTCTGCCATCAATCTCACCATTGCCTATATCACTACAGAGGAGATAGGGACATAGTGGTCATGTCAATGGGTTGGTAATCCAGAAATCCACATTTATGCTTGAACCCTACCATGGCCAATGGTGAAATGTGATTTCAATAAAAGCTGGCCTAATGTTGACCTTGTGACCTCTGCCAATTGTTGTGAAAACCCATGTGATTTTACCCAATGTCCTTTAGGGAAGGAAATCGGCCATCCTTACCTGGTCTGGCAGAAATGTGACTCTAGGCCCACAGACGCGAGGTTGACTCCTAACTGCCCTCTGGACAATTAGGGATGGGCAAAGATTGCTGGCCAGTGATACCTACATCCCAGAACAAAATCTTTCCAAAGTTGGTATGTCTATTCTGCACTTTAGTGCCCACACTGAATGCATTACTATAGCTGAGATCCAAGACATTATAATCAAAGCATTATTTGCTGGCTTCAGTATTCTATTCCTTTGAAGTAAAGGCCAACATGTCATGGGCTATTTTGATTACCTTTTGCAGGTGTACACTAAAGTTTAGTAATTTGTGGATACCTAAAACAATTTGCTCCTTCACCTGTCTTTCACTGCTTTTCTCAGGACCTTTTTTTTAATCTTACAAGTTCTTTATATCACAGTGTTGTGGAAGAATTGATCTGTAAAGAAACCCTTTCTTTGCCTATCCTCTCTGCCCCTTATGTTTCTTATGAGGGAGGTCAGCAAGAGTTAGCTTCACTGAGCTGAGCAGCCATCTGTCACCTTTTGCCTTTTGTTTGTTCTTCTGGCTATATGGTATTCACCTTAAGTTTTCAAACTTCTACCCACTTTCAGCAAAACAAAATTGGCACAAGGAAGTACAAAAAGTTCGGCTCCACTGTGAGCAATTTGATCTTTGTACAAGGTGGCAACTAAATATTTCACATTATTCTGCACAGGATGTGCACTTAGGTGCTTCATTCTTTCTGGGTGTCTGAAGCAAGGCATTAATAATGCTTTTCCCAAGTCAAATGAAGTAACACATGAGCTTGCAGCAACTAACAATCCCTTAGGAGAGGGACATCCCAACGGACGCTGACTGAATATTTTGTAATTCTGCTCAGGTGCCATGACCATGGACAGGCTATGCCTGCCATTTATACAGCTGCTCTAACTGTAGATCAACACCTGACTCTCTCTCACCAACACAGCTCCTCTTGTTCTTGAGCATTGGTTCCACTACTGTGGTCAATAAATAACTTGCTCAGCTTACAGCACCTGGGTACATACAGTACTGCACAACATGGCTGCAGCTGTAACTGCACATTTGTAGCCAATGTTTTCTGGATGAGAGTAGACGTCACTGAAATGTACTTTAGCTGTACCACAACAGAAGGGAGTGAATAAGCAACGTTGACACAAAGACAAATGCCAGCCATCTGCTCAAAACACATTTCTTCACAGATGCTGCCAGACCTGCTGTGCTTTTCCAGCAACTTCTGTTTTTGCCCAAGGCACATGTTCACTGTTGTGCAGCTATCAGATTGGCTTGTTTCTGAATAAAGATGTACTAATTAACTGATTGTTATCTCACTGCTGCGCAAACTAAGGCTGTCCTTACATGCCATAACCACATCTGCAATGAAAAAGATTTGTGGTAAAATTTGATTCCGTAACTAGCTATTTTATCAGTTCTGCTTCACCTCAAAAACAGCGAGTGTAGCTTATGTACACAGTTCTGCTGTTAGTTGTGCCATGAGACCATTAGTTTTGTAAGGCTGGGATTCTGCAGTTAGTAACTTCATTCCTTGCTACCTAAAGCCTATCCATCATCTACAAAGCATAAATCAGAATTCAGGACTGTAACAGAGTACTCTGATTTTCTGTCAATTAGATGCTGTTACCTGTTGTTTGACACCAACTTGTCCTGTAACAGACAGGGAAGTGTATTAAGGACAGTGAAATAATCTGTCTGACAATCATGGTTGAATAGTATATGCCAGCTGTGGAGTGTGAGCTTGAGCCTTGCTGCTGTGTGTATGAGGGTGAGACTACCTGTGAATTTTAGGTCTGGAACTGATAGACCACATTGGCACATTGGTAATGAGAATGTGATCTGCTGAGACAGTGTATGAGCCTGGTTGTAAGCTAATACAATCTGGTATTTGAAGATGTGTTCAATGACTGCAAACACTTGTGTGAGATCATTGAACTTCTGGTACTGCATCCAAGTCCCTGGGGCAACACTGTGACATTGCCCACAATAACTTGCGTTCCCTCTGTATTTGCAATGTTTTTCAGAGATCCTCCTGGCTGTCTCTGAATAGATGGTCCCTCTTCTGCTCCTGCACCAAGATCTCTGGTTCAATTTTAAAACATCTTGGCATCCATTCTCTGGCATGTTGCGCCTTTCTCTGATCAATACCACTTTTACAATGTCTTCTAGCACCTGCTTCACTAAAAAGGCATCTCCTGTTTAAGAGGCCTTAAGTGCTACAGGCTTTTTTCAACTTGCAATAACCCCTTATAATTTTGCAGTTCCTGTTCAGGAGTGCACATACTCAAAAGTATACTTTGTGATGAATACCCATTAGAATTTGACTGATTTCATTTGATTTATTATTGTCATGTACTGAGATACAGTGAAAAGTATTGTATTGCATGCTAACCAAACAAATCATACTTTCCATAAGTACATCAGGGTAAGAGAACAGAATGCAGAATATAGTGTTACTGCTGCAGAGAAGGTGTGGAGAAAGGTCAACTCTAATATATGAGAGGTCCATTTATCAGTCTGATAACAGTGGGGGAAAAGCTGTTATTAAATCTGTTAGAAGCAGTTAAATGGACACACTGTGCAAAGTTGCCCTCTGAAATAACCTCGCATTCCACTCAGTACAAGGGCAATTAGGGATGGAATATTTATAACAATAAAAGGCAATAAAATGTTGGGTCTGGACCTCTTAACATTTTACTGTTATCAGATCATGTAATTTAATGCACCTTGATAGATCCTGGATTGTGGAGCATGGTATACCTCAGTACTCATGTTAAATTGTCAGCTCACATATACAGACTTGAGTCATGTAGTATGATGTACCTGAAAGCCTGTGCTGGATTGCAAACTACTATGTGTCACTAAAGACCTGACATTGCAATCATTATAACTGCTGTGTGCATTGCCATGTTTGAATGAATGTTTAAAGGAATGAATTAGAACAAGCGTCTGACCATGAACACATGCCCTAACATAAGTCAGTATGTTTCAGAGAAGAAGATGAGAAAGGGAATAGAGCTAAAATTTATTGGCAGTAAACAAATAATTTCTGCGTACAGATTATCTTACCATGTCTCTTGGAAACTATACAAAATGTTCAAGGGCAAGCACCACAAATTTAGATAACACCATCTACTCATTTAACCGCTTCCAGTACGCATCCGGTACAATGCACCCTGCTGAAAATCTGCACTCCTGAACAATAGCTGTAAAATTATGAAAGGTTATCATAAGTTGAAAAAGTCCTGTAGTCCTTAAGGCTAGTCTGCACCTCTTAAACTGGAGGTTCCTTTTTATTGAAGCAGGTGCCTGAAGCCATTGTAAAAATGATTTTGATCAGGGATACGCACAACCACTTTAAGTCCAGAGTCAAGTCACATTCATTGAAGATCCTTAGTATCTTCCAAACCCATGGCCACTTGCATCTAAAAAACAAGGGCAGCAGATACATGGGAACACCACCAATTGCAAGTCCCCTTCCAAGCCACTCACCATCCTGACTTGGAAATATGTCGCCGTTCTATCATTGCATTGGGGTCAAACTCCTGGAATTCCCTCCCTAAGAGTATTGTGGGTCAACCTACAGCACATGGATAGCTGCAGTTCAAGAAAGCAGCTCAGCCCCACATTCTCAAGGGCAACTAGGGATGGACAATAAATACTAGCCAGCCAGCGACGCTCACGTCCCACGAGTGAATAAATAAAATGGTAAGAATGGCAGATTTTCTTCCATAAGGACATTAATGAACCAGCTGGGTTTTTTTTCCCCCAATGACACTCAATATCACTTTTACTGAGAGTAGGCATTAAATTTTCCCATTTTCAGTAAAGTGTTTGTTGAGTGAGATCCATGGTTCCTGGTCCACTGTAGTTCAGAGTGATTTTTCACTTGTAGTCTTCTGCTCTTCACCTCGTTACATTTGCAGTCGAGCTCTTGGATGGCCTTCTCGTGGGATCATGCAGCAGGAGAGTGCTCACCCATAACGGGACCTTCCAGCATTCGTGCTGCTGGTACCATATTTACAACCCTGCTGGGTGTCTGCATTGTAGATGGGCTCATGAAGATGATGTTGGATCGGGTGGTGAAGAGAGGGGAAGGCCTTTATCTGCAATCTGCTACAATAAACTGCACCACCAGACAAAGCCACCCAGGTTTCTGCTCAGGTCAGTGCTGTGTCCCAAGTCAGAAAGGCTGTGAAGAAGTGAAGGAAGAAAATCAATGATCCTTTGTGAGAAACTGCCACCATATTTTCTCAGCTACTTCACACTCACGGGGCAACTGCTCACTCTAACTCTGCCACTACACAGTAATTTCATCAAGGCTCACAGAGTATACCCATCACTGTTGCGTGTGGCACGTCCACTCCCGTCCTACCGACCTACTCAGTCTGCCCACCCTGTGAACTTCCCACTCACTTACCAGGAACAACACACCACCTCTTCAGTTCCTGCATCACCCCTAGCTGCTCTTCCATTCGCTTCCATCATAACCGAACATTCTCTTTGTCTCCTTACAGTAACTATTAGCCCATGTTTGTGTGGACAAGGCTGGCAGGATGGGGTGTGGCTAACATCGGGTTCCTCACTCTGTATGAAGAGGCAACTCAAATTAGCCCATGAAAAAGACAATTGTTCATGTAGGGATAGGCAGACCTCAGAGAAAAACAAACTGTGCTGTAGTTCTCCCATTAATCCCTACTCCAACTCATTCTTAATCTGCACAAACGTTTACTATCTTAGACAACTAATTGTCTCTTCTATCATGCAAGCATCAATGGGACCAATTGAGCCTCTACAAAGAGGTCAGTACCAGTGATCCTCAGCTCCAGCCCCACCTCTGCTTGTGAGGAGGAAGCTACTGAGACCCACAGAGAACACATCAGTGAGGCTTTAGCCTGTACCCTCCACCTTCTCCAAGACTTTCATATGGGCACCCTATCTGAATTTGACTCAGGCTGGCAGTTGGCTGAGGAAGAAACATCTGAGGTTATTGACACTCAGGGGACTGCTGGAGACTTGCTCAGCTCCTGGGAGAAGATGACACCATGGTCTCAGCCATTAATGACTTTTTCAAAATGCACAGAGATGTTCTCACTGACATGACAACCTCTAAGAACATAAAAGCTTAAGACATAGGAGTAAGAGAAGATCATTCAGTCCCGCAAACCTGCTCTGCTATTTTATAAGATCGTGGCTGATCTTACTGACGTCACAACTCCTGTCTCATGTCAGGTCCTCAATGTCATAACTCTACCTCTGTCCTCTTTAAATACTTGGGTAGGAATTACAGACAATTCTCCACCCTCAGAGAATAAATTTCTTTGGCATCTCAGTTTTAAATGAATGCCCCTTTAATTGGTAACTGTGACCTGTAATTCAAGGTTCCTTCACAAGTTGAAATATATTCTCAACATCTAACCTGTCAAGCCCCTCAAAAACTTATATGCTTCAATAAGATCACCCCTCATTATTCTAAACTCTAATGAGTAGAGGCCTAACATGTTTAGCAATTAATAACTCAACGCCTTCATCACAGGAATCAGCCTAATGAATCTCTTCCAATCCCAGCATATTCTTTCTTTAATTCAGGGACCAAAACTGTACACAAAATTCCAGGTGCAGTCTCATCAAGATCTGTACAGTGGTAACAAGATTTCCCTATTTTTAACCTCCAAGCTCATAACAATGAAGGACAAAATCAATTTTTTGCTGCACCTACACACTAACTTTTTGTATTTCATACAGAAGAACACCGAGATCCCTCTGTGCTGAATTTTTTTCTGCAGTCTGTCTCCATTTAAATAATAGTCTGTCTTTGGATCCTTCCCGTCAAACTACATTCTCTGCATTGAACTCCATTGGCCAAATTACTGTAGACTCATTCAACCTAATAATTTACTCTTGCTGATTATTTATGTATTATCAGCAAATCTCGATATATGAGTTAGCTTTATATGAGTTGGGAAAGATCACTCCCAAAGTGAGACACAGCCCAAGTGATGCATACATAGTTTGGGGATTTTGGAGACTATGTGTCCATAGAACAGGAAAATCTGAAGCCCAGGGGTCCAGAAGAAAGTGGAGACTGACATGACAGCAAACAGTACTTTCATTGTTTGGTAATAACTGCTAATTTGTCTATAAATTGCTTTCAGATTGAAGGCAAATAAGGGAAATATTTTACAGGCTAAAAACTAAAGCACCAGTAGAAAATTAAAAATAACAAATTTAGAACTAAATAAATAAAATAGAGATGCCAGGCCAGGCAATGTGTTGTATTTGCATGATGTGGGAGTTGGTGGGCCCCATTGTGGTTCATAGCCACCACGTCAGCAGGAAGTGTTGGCTGTTTGAGGAATTCTAGCTCCGAGTTGATGAGCTGGGGTTTGAGATTCAACACATCAGGGAGTGTTACCTGGGCACTGTGTTTCAGGAGGCAATCACACACCTTAGATTAAATACCTCACATTCAGTCAGTAACCAACCGTAATACATTACCCCCAATACCATGAACTCTTGCCTTTTGTATAGCATCTCGTCGACTACCCTCTGAAAATCTAAATGCACTGCATCTACCAGTTGCACATCTAGATCTGCCAATTCCTCTTCATCAACTCTGCCTGTTATATCCTCAAAGAATTTGCAAAATTTTTCAAACATGATTTCCTTTCCACAAAGCCATGTTGACTTTATTTGCTTGTGTTAAGCCTTTTCCTAAATGGCCTCCCATTTCTTACTTAAATAGGGAATTTGTAGTGCATGACGTGATGCACCTCGGCTGGAGGCCAAGAGTTGGAATGTGCATTCTTGGACAATGTACATCATGCCAATAAGGTGCAAACTGAAGCCAGATGGATGACATTTCTGAATCAATGGACCCGTGGTTACTGCAGTTATCCCCTGTGGGGTCTCTGATTCCAAGTGTTTTATCTTTCTTTGAAGAAGAACGAAATGAACTTACTCCACCTGCTTTTCTAGTCAGATGGACTGTCATCCACCTTGACTACACTAAAAACTGTTCTCTTTTGCTTTCTCACATGATTATTTACTTGAAACACATGCAGTGTGTTTGCCATGTAAGCTTCTAATACTTGGAGCAGGTATGAGATTGAATGTAGCATGGTACTATACACCAACATGTCCAATGTCTCAGCCCCAGCCATTCTTTCAATATGGGTCACTTATATCATAAGTGGGGAATCCCAATAGGTCTAGTGGCACCCAGGGAGAGAAACTAATTTAATATGACTTTTCCTTTGAATTCCAGTGTTCCAGCATAATTGGAATGAATCACTGGAATTTTATTGCTTTTGACTTGTTGAGACTACCACATTGCCCAGCCAAGGACCAAGAGGTCTTGATCAATATGGCAGACAAGACAAAATGATGTGCTAGCTAGGGATTTTTAAAGGTGCATGTTATAAAGCAGAGGTCGAACCACACCTCCCCAACCCCGCCCCCGATAACTAAAACTGAAACACCCAGAGAGGCTCGTCTCACCCTATAAGCTATTAAAAGAAGTGTAAAAATTGGTATAAACTCCGTCTCACCCTCAAGATGTTAAAAAGCAGTTTTTAAATGAAATAAACTCCTTTCACTCACTCCATAATCAACATATAACAATTTATTTATCTAACTCTAACAGCGAACAGATTAACTGAACCATTAACAAACCGAACAATTCCCCCCTAGCTACCAACTATTCCCAAAGAAGGCAAAATTCTAATGGTATGCTGTGCCAATAAATACACGTCCCACTTATAGAAACCCAAATAATAAAAAAAATTAAGACTTAGTCTATCGAAATTACAGCCAGGATACATCTTCTGGAATGCCTGTGCCCTGTCTGCTGATCTTCAGTCAGGAAAGCCTTTCTCCATTGAATTTTTGTGTCAGAAATACTAGCTAAGAGTGCCGCTGTACCTTTAGTTAGATGATGCTTACTCTGAGAGCTTAGAGAATTCTGTGAGAGCCAGTAATTTTCTGTTTAGAGCTAATAGTTGTTAACACTATCAGATGGCAGTTGCTCTCACCCCGATTTTCAATGCATTCTTCTTTTATGCCCTTGATGACATATCAGTTTCTTACAATAGGATTGGTCCTATGTTGGCAAAACCAGATTTAAATGTAATTGTTTTTTAGTCTCTAAGTGCCTGGATTGAATTAATTGGCTGATATTCAAACTGGTTGACTTGATAACAAAACAAAACTGCTGCCTGGATTGCTAACCATACAGCCTTTTGATACAAATGTTTCAATTCAAGGGGGTCTCTGTGCACCTGCAAACCCACAAGCTGCTGCCTGCAGGAGTTTTTTATTAATCTTCAAGCCAAGAAAAAGCACATCATCTTTTAAAGGGACATGTACTTTTCCCCGCTATCATTTTGCAAACATCAAACTCTAACACCCTGCCTTCCAATCCGCAAGCACTCTACCCAACTTTGCAATAGTGCACAAATGGCAGATTAGAAACATAACATCAGCAATGGATCAAAGTGCAGATTTGATGCAGGTTTATAAATATCAGGTAGCAACTTCCAAGAACGCAACAGCTACAAGCTGGGTTTTATCATTACCACACAGCAAAACATTAGAAGAGGCTGATTGCACACAGACTGTTTTGGTGACAATAATTAAGACTAGTTTTCAGCCAACTTACACCACTGCAGAAATTAAAATGAATCGTTTATTTGTTTTCATCATCAGTAACTTGTATTTATAGGTAATAAAACAAGCTGAGGCACCTCACAGGAGACTTATGGAGCAATATTTGATATGGAGCTACATGAAGAGATCTTAGGGCAGATGATCAAAGTTTGGTGAAAGGGGTAGGCTTCAAGAAGCATCTTAATGTGAGAAAGATAGACAGAGAGCTTTTGACAAGGCAGTTCCAGACCTAAGAGACGTGGTAGCTGAAGGCAAGGTTATCAACGGAGAAGCAATTAAAAACAAGAAGGCTAAGGAGGCCAGAATTAGAGAAGTGCAAACACCTTGGAATTTTGTACAGCTCAGTGAGATTACAGATCATACATTGAGATATTAATGTACAGAGTAAAGGGAGTGGCAAATCCAGGCAGGGGTTTGAAAACAAGGACATGAGTTTTAACACTGATATATTGTTTAAGATCAGCAAACATGGGGGTGATCGGTGAACAGACTTTGGTGGGAAAATTTTGGATGATCTCACATTTACAGAGTGTGAATTTGAGGAGTCTGGTCTTAAGGTGACAAAGTTATGAATGAGGGTTTCAGCTGCAGATGAGCAGAGGCAGGTGCAGAGTTGGATGATGTTACAGAGATAGGAATATGCATTTTAGTAATCATGTGGATATATAGCCAGAAGCTCTTCTCAGTGTCAAATATGACAAAAGTTTGTGAACAATTTGGTTGAGTCCCAGGGAGAGAGTAGAAACATATGGTCAGAAACAGAGTTTGTGGAGGAGACCGATGCCAATGGTTTTCTTATTTCTTGATTAAATCATAAAATCCTGAGCAGTTTTCACAGAATAGATGCGGAGGGACAAAAACAGAGATTACTGGAAAAGCTCAGCAGGCTTGGCAGCATCTGCGAAGACAAATCAGAGTTAACGTTTCGGGTCGGGTGATCCTTTCTCAGAAGATTTAGAGAGGCTGCTCCTTCTTATGACAGAATCAAAACCTAGAGGTCACTATTTAAAATAGGGGGGAATCCATTTAAAACAGAGATGAGACAACTTCCTATCTCTGAGAGGCTTGTGAGACTTTGGGAACATTATTCCTGAGAAGCTGTGCGGGCAGAGTCTTAATATTTTTTAAGTCGGAGTTGAGCAGATATAAGTTAAGAAGGAGGATGAAAGATTATCAGGGGAGGTGGCAATATGGATTTGAAGTTACAATCAGATCGGTTTTCAATTTATTCAATATTATAGTAGACTCAAGTGACTGAATGCTGTTTGTTCATCTGTCCCCAATAATTAGTTAAAGGAAATTTTGTTCACACACCGCCAATGATGGACAACCACCCTGACAATGTAGACTCAGTGGAGGAGTATGACGATACTGTGGCTTTAAGACGTGTATTTTTTCTTGGTGTCTTTTAAGAGAGAGTTTGAAGGAGAGGTTCTGAGCAGTCTATGATAACGTAAACATCTTGTGAGGCCTTGGGTCTTTTCTTTCTTTTCTCGTTCACGGGATGTGGACATCGCTGGCTAGACAGCATTTATTGGCCATCCCTAATTGTCCAGAGGGCTGTTAAGAGTCAACCACATTACTGCTGGTCTGGAGTCACATGTAGTCCAGACCAGGCAAGGATGGCAGTTTCCTTCCCTGAAGGGCATTAGTGAACCAGATGGGTTTTTCGAACAATCGATACACGGTCATCATTAGATTTTTTTTAGAAGTTGGAGCTACAGAAGCAACCTGGATGGGTGCAGCCCGCTCCCACAGACCAGGATTTCTAGTTTTTTTTCTAGCTTTTAGATTCCGCAGAAGCTGCTAGAGTCTTTAAGAATTGAAGCTATGTTTCCCCACTTTCAGTTAAAGCTGGAAGCTGGGGTTTCTCTTCCTACTACAGGAATTGCATGTGAAAAAATTCTGATTTCTGAATTTGCATTTTTGCAAAGGGTTGTGTTTGTGGAATGTGGCTATATTGGAACAGTTAATTACTAATAGTTACTGTATCTATTATTCTGTTAAGTTTTCCAGCAGAGGTAAGTTACTCTAAGAGATAAAAGGTACTGCAGATGCTGGAGAATCCGAGATAACAAG
>JAHRHZ010000063.1:52298216-52335724 GCA_024137785.1 Ginglymostoma cirratum | reverse complement strand
TCAAGTTTTCCTGCTCCTATGATGCTGCTTGACCTGCTGTGTTCATCCAGCCCCATGCTTGTTATCTCGTAAGTTACTCTAAGTTTTTCTTCCTTTTGTCATATTTTAACTGTGGTGTTTGAATTAATTGTGTTTTGCTTAATGCCGAGTATTTTAACCAGTCGATTGCACCTGGAACACAGCACTTCACATTTATCTTCATAATAAGAGAAACGTTAGGGTGTAGGCTAACTTCTTCAGCTATTTTGAGGTGGGGTGAGGTTCTGGTGTGGTCCATAACAGGGGTCAAGACAGGAAGTGCTGAGGTAGAGCTAGGTGTCATCAGTCTGCATGTAGAAACTGATATGTTTCAGGATAATGCTGCCGTGGGTCAGTAGTTGTAAAATAGAAGGGAGAAAATGAGCATTCTTTAGGGAATATCAGATAATGGTGCAGAATTGAGGGAGATGGCATCAGAGATGATTCATTGGCTATAATTACATAGACAGGAATAAAACCAGGTGAAAACAGTACCATCAGTTTAACAACAGAGGAGTTGGAGGAGGATGGCAATGCATAAGGGCAACATGGATGGTTTACCTTTGTTACAGTCACATTCAATGGCATTTGTAACTCAGTAAGAGCTGGTCCAGTTCTGCAGCAGGATTTCGATGAGGTGGGACTATAGACAAGTGGAATTGTTAAAAAAAAAAATGGTCTTTTCAACTAAATTAAACTAGCATACTTGACAATATCACATACTTCATACAAGGTCCAATGAATGGATGACAGGCTGCAAAAGAAACTTTCCCATCTGATCTAATCAGATATTTCAAGGATTAAAGACATTTTCTGGATTAAATACAGACAAAATCTTGAAAGAGATCAGAAAGCTTTCAGTTATACTGATGGGAAAAAAAATCGACAGCAGTAAAGAGGAACAGATTGCACAAATAGCTAATTGGGGCTGGCAACCAAGTATGCAAGAATTATTTATGCTGAAAAATGAATCCTGCTTCAGGTATAGTCAGTGTGAAGTGCTTTACTGGCCAAGCAGCAAGGTGCATACTGGCAGTGACTCAGTCTGATAGGAAACAAGAGAGTGGGTAGGTAATATATTATCCAGTCTTAAAAGTGAAGCAGTTGCTAGAAACTGGAAGACATCTGCTCAGTATCAAAAACGGTGCCAGATTGTAGTCATTCAGGCATTTTTAATTTAGTGCTAGCCCTTCCATTTTTGCCCAGATCCTGGGCTAACATACAACCTCAGGGAATTGCAGTGATAGAAAAGCTTCCTGTAAAAGCTTGGCCTGGAAGATAACATCCTTTAACATCTCTGCTTGCAGCAATCCCTTCCCTAAGGGAGATGGCAGCAGTGGAGCTTGGCGCACCTGTATTTTGCAAGAACCAGAAATGGTCATTTATTTGTTGGGTGAGATCACACTGGGTAGGACGGGAATATAAATACTGTCAAAGCATCACTCTCACATGGAACAGACTCAGTAAATTACTCTGTCCAGAATTTTTCTAATTTTTTATACCACTTGGAACCTCCCAGTAACTGATAGCATTACAACCCTCAACACAGCAATGTGTCCCTATCCCACCGTCAATGAGAAAGGGATTGACTGCAGTTCCTCACAGCCAGCAGGAGGCAATTTTATCTCATCATTCCAGGCAAGATAAAAGTGTTAATGATAAAATGCTGCTTGCTTGACTCAACAAAGCTCATTCCTCAGTATTGCATCTTTCTCAGATGTTCGTCAAACCGGACTGTAAGGTCTATGCATCTTCATCACTTGTGAATTCACTCACTCGCCTGAAGCACTCTGTGCACTGTATTGTCACTGCAGTGTCAAGGTTCACTTGTCCACCGTTGCCATGGGACACAACACAGCGCACATGGAAGCTTCACCAGCTATTTCATTCTATGAGATGAATAAGCCTGCTATTATTTAACCCTGGGCATGACACCCGCAGGCTAGAACATACTGAAGAGTCACACGTTATCTTGTGACATTAATTTGCAAATAACTTGTTTGAGTTTTCAGTCTCCAACACATATCAGTCATATTGTGCTGAATTCCATCTTACAATTAGAAACTGAGGGATTCCTCTTCGCTACCTCTGATCCGAAAAGCCTGAACAGGTTGATTAAAAATATCTCCAATGAGCAATTATTTAACCACTAAAATTAACTGTTTTCTGCCTATTCTATGACCATCTTATGTGTCAACGGATTTCTGGCACCGGCAATTCTGTTTTCCTGCAGTAAGCAAGAATCAGATTATTGTGTGCTTCTAATAGCTGGCCAGAGTACCAGAGACAGCTTTACTCTCCCAGGAGAATGACCAAACTAACCATTTTCTGTAAGATTTTACTAAATTCTGGTTCAACAATGAACAAATCTCTTCGATGATTCTGTTCAGAGAGGCTCTGTAATCAGCCTGGTGTTCATTAGCTGCAACTCACTGCTGACTGAATGTTATTTCATTCATATCATTTTTATATGCAGAAGCAAGGTTTTTAGATATCATAATTTTGGATGGTTGAAACCTATCCACTTTGACTCCAATAATAAAATATTTTCACTGCTTGTGATTTTGCCCCATTTGCAAAATTTTCCAGGAACTTGTGTTATGGGGAGAAGTTGAATAGCCTGGGGCATTTTTTTCTCCTGGAGTGTTGGAGGCTGAGGGGGTGACCATGTAGAGGTTTATAAAATGATGAGGGGCATGGATAAGGTGAACGGCCAATGTCTTTTTCCCATGGTGGGAGAGTCCAAAATTAGAGGGCATAGGTTTGAGAGGGGGAAGTCTTAAAAAGGACCTGCGGGGTAACCTTTTCACACAGAGCGTGGTGCGTGTACTGAGTGAGTGCCAGAGAAAGTGGCAGAGGTGGGTAAAATTACAAGATCTAAAATGTATCTGAATGGGCATATGAATAGGAAGGGTTTAGAGGGATATGGGCCAAATGCTGGCAAATGGCACAAGGTCACATTGGGATATCTGGTTGGTGCAGACAAGTTGGACTGAAGGGTCTGTTTCTGTGTTGTGTGACTATGACTCTAAAGCTTTGCGAATGGTGAGATTTTACTGTATCCTGAATGTCCCTAAATCTGACTCTTAACTACTTTGCCTAGCATGTTCTTCTATCCATTAATTACTGTTTACATGAAAAAGTTCCTTGGTTATTGATTGAGTTTATTTTTCATTTGTTTCAATTTATAACCTCTGATCTAATTATCCTTCCTCATTTCACTGTAACATCTGGCACAAGAAATTTAGTACCTTGTAGATATGCTTCACCGCTCTTCTCAATCTATATGACACTTAAATATCACCCATTACTTGTCAGTGCGCTATAACTATTTGATTTACTTTAATATTCCCCCCTCCTATAGTATTTAGATCACTTTTTGTTATCTGAACTTTGATTTTACCCCTTGTTTATACATCTTTAAACAAGCTGACAGGGTTATACTTACACACATCAGTAATGTTGATATATACACCACTGCCCCCTTGCAATACTTCTGCGCTTTTAAGAAAACTGTTAAATATTTAACTATTTCCAGTGATACGTGAGGCTATTGCTGTGGGTCTACATTTTCCCAAGGGTTTCACAATCACAATGCTTTCGATCAATAGGTATCCCAAGCTGACAACAGCCAGCAGTGAGACTGGCTTGGAGAGGGCTGTCTTCTAATTGACTGCAATTGTGTTTGTCATTGAGTTAAGTGGGTGGCACCCTCACTGATCTGCACTGTATTGCAGAAATAAACTTGTTTGAAATCAGCAGGATTGAAGGGGACACCCATCCACTCAATAAACACCAACCAATCTCATTGGCAAGGGCTTCGATGCCTCACTCCCCAGCCTGCCTCAGGAAGCCCACCTCCACTGAGCTGGTGGCCTCCATGCTTGGGCATTTTGCCAGTGTCAAAATACCAGGGAGACGACAAAACTGGGCTCGCAAGAGACTTAGATACCGAGGTGTAGAGCTGGATGAACACAGCAGGCCAAGCAGCATCAGAGGAGCAGGAAGGCTGACGTTTCAGGCCTAGACCCTTCTTCAGAAATGGGGGAGGGGAAGGGGGTTCTGAAATAAATAGGGAGAGAGGGGGAGGCGGATAGAAGATGGATAGAGGAGAAGATAGGTGAAGAGGAGACAGACAGGTCAAAGAGGCGAGGATGGAGCCAGTGAAGGTGAGTGTGGGTGGGAAGGTAGGCAGGAGATAGGTCAGTCCAGGGAGGACGGACAGGTCAAGGGGGCGGGATGAGTTAGTAGGTAGGAGATGGGGGTTGGGCTTCAGGTGGGAGGAGGGGATTGGTGAGAGGAGGGACAGGTTAGAGAGGAAGGGACGAGCTGGGCTGGTTTTGGGATGCGGTAGGGGGAGGGGAGATTTTGAAGCTTGGACTTCACAAGCTTTGACCTTCAATGTATAGGGAAACTGGACCATGAGAAAAGGGATAGGCCTTTGAATAACAATACTTTTAGGATGTTAGCACTAGAGGCTAAAGCTATGGCAATGGGATCAGCAAATACTCTATGAACTGAGGAGGAAGAGAGGATTTAAAATTTTAATGGACAATACATAAATTGGCAGACTGCATTAGCACAGAAATTAGAAAGGCTTGACCAGCAACTGACCTGTGCCCTTTAGCTTTCCCTACTTAAAATAGGACAGATCCTGATTCTTCAAACTATTCTCATAACTGGAGTTCCTCATCTTTGGAACCAATGGGATAAATATTTTCTGCACTCAGAGATAGTAAGAATTGAAACATCAGCTTTCCTGCTCCTCTGAGGCTGCCTGGCCTGCTGTATTCCTCCAGCCCTACACTGTGTTATCAATATTTTCTGCACCCTCTCCATGTCTTCAAATCCTTCCTAAAGTATAGGGCCCAGAGATGTTTCATGAAGACTTAACAAAACCCTGCCTGTTTTTTTACTTCATGGTCTGGCTCCCAAATGCTTCATTAAGTACTTTTTGCCCTGTGTTGTGTGCACTTACCTCTGGTTCCTCTGCTTCTGCATCTCCTGTAGAGTTGTCGTCTTTATTTTACAGAGTATCTCCTCATTCCTTGTACCAAGATGGATCAGTTCATACTTCTCTGCGCTATATTTCATCTGCCACAGATTTGCTACCCATTCCACGAGCCTATGTCCTCTTGAAATCTATTAGTATTCTTCTAAGAGTGCACAATACTCTCAAGGTTTATGTCATCTGCAAACTTTGAAATTGTACCCAGCCCATGCAAGTCTAGGTTAGGAAAAGGGGTGACCGAATACTGACTCCCGGGAACCTCACTGTGTACAACCTAGCAGTCCAATAAATAATCATTCACCGTTACCCTCTGTTTCCCGGCAACCAACCTTGTATCCATAGTGGTACTGTCCAATTTATATTCCATGGACTTCAAACTTGCATAAAATCCTATTTTGTGGTACATAATCAGAATTATTTCGGAAGTCTGCAGACATTATGTCAATCATATTATGCTCATCTACTCTCATTGTTCAGCAAAAAGTACAATTCAAATTAGTTAAAAACAATTTGCCTTTAATAAATCCATGCTAGATTTCCTTAATTAACCTGAAGTTTTCCAAATGACTTAATTTTGTTCTGGATTGTCATTTCTAAAGTTTTCCTATCATTGTGTTAAACTGCATTGGCCGCACCTGTTGATTTTATTCTTACATGCTTCCTTGAACAGGGATACCGTATTTGTCATTCCCTGCTGCCATCACTGTTGGAGGTAGATTGGAAGATTATCACCAATACCTCCATAACTTCCCTCAGTATCCTTGATACAACCCATCCAGTCCTAGTAACTTAACAGCACAAGTACAACTAGCCCTTTTTAGTGGTATCATCCTCCTCGACAAAGGTGGATGCAGAGTACTCATATAATCCCAGTAACGCCCTTTGTATCCATGCTTAAATATACATTTTGGTCCCAAATCAGCCTTGCTCCTCTGTTTGCCATTTTTTTTGATAAAAGGAAATCCTAAAATATAATTAATGTTGTTTGTCAGATTCTTCCCGTACTGCGTCTTTGTTGCTCCTGTTTCTTTTTTCACCATTGTGCACAACAGCTCCCCCACCCCCGTCCAAGGCCAGCCTATATCTTGGTTGTATTATTAATCCAATTTCAGCCGTAGATGTATTTTTTCTGCTTCATCTCACTCTCTATTTTGTCCTCCAGCAAACTCTGCCTTTATTTATCCCACCTTTCTCCCTCGGACTGCCACAGGGAGACTGCCTCTATGAAGTTGGATTTGTAATGGGTAAGTAATGCCAAGTGGAATCAAATTGATTTGCTTGAGGAAGCAGTGAAATATTAAACTGAGGATTGTCTCTGGACGCTGTTTAGATGGACCTCCAGCAGTCATTTGCTAAATCTTAATCCTGCCAGCTAAAGTAAAAACTAATCAAGTTAAAGGCAAATTATTGGTCTGTACGGGATACTGGTTAGATGGTGGAAAAGACAGAGTAGGCTCAATAAAAATATTCATGAACTAGAAGGGAATGATGTCCCATAGGATTTTTACTGGGAGCTGAACTATTCATCATGGTTATTAATGCCTTAGAAATGACAGGAATCATATATCAAAGTTTGCCAATGACATAGAGATTTGCGGTATATTAAATCATGTAGACAGCAGAATAAAATTACAAAGAGAAATTGATAGATTAAGAGGATGGGCAATGTTGTGACAGATAGATTTCAACAGATTAAAGTGAGAGATCATGTGGAGCACATTGAAAAATGTTATTTTTTTTATTCATTCACGGGATGAGGGCGTCACTGGCCAGGCAACATGTATTGCCCATCCCTAATTGCCCAGAGGGCTGTTGAGAGTCAACCACATTGCTGGGGTCTGCAGTCACATGTAGGCCAGACCAGGTGAGGATGGCAGATTTCCTTCTCTAAAGGACATTGGTGAACCACATGGGTTTTTCCAATAATCGAAAAATATTTCATGGTCATTGTAAGATATTTAATTCCAGATTTTTTTTATTGAATTCAAATTCTACCATCTTCCGTGGCAGGAATTGAGCCCAGGTCCCCAGAACGTTATCTTGGTCTCCGGATTAACAGTCCAGCAATAATACCGCCAGGCTATTGCCTCCCCAAGGGGTAAATTATCAAGGGGTAAATTTGCAACTGCTATTGCAAAAAGGGGACTTGCAGATACAGTTAAAACAAAGGAAGCCCATCCAAAGCCAATATAAGTCACAAACAGATTGTGGCCTAGATCTTGTGGTTAGGGTGTGGAGAACAGTTTGTGGTTTCAGGGAGGATCATAGAAATCGTAGAATCCCTACAGTGTGGAAACAGGCCCTTCAGCCCAACAAGTCCACACTGCCCCTCTGAACAGAATCCCACCCAAACCCATAATCCCACCCCTGATTTCCCATGTCTAACCCACCTAACCTAAACATGCCCGGGCACTATAGGTAATTTAGATGGGCAATCAAGTAAAGAAAAGTATATAAAAAACATGGAACGAGCTGTTGCTGTAGAGAGGTCTTAACTAGTAACCATTTGATTGACATCAATTAAGAAATGAAACTGGATATTTAAAAAGATCGTGGACTTGTTCCTTATTATTTTTAAGGAATCTAACAACTCGGCGTAGTCGGCAGGATCACTAAGGAGAATGTTGGAACTCTGAAGACTCCCTACACACTATTGCCCTGATTCTAAAAATTCTCAGTTGATAGTGATAGCTTGGATCCACTTCAGCTAATGTGATCCATAACCTGTCCGCAATCTCTGACTTGAGCCCATAGTATATACAGATGTCTATAATTGGCAGAGAGAGTGTGATCTCTGGCCTATGGCTCATTGAGTCCCATCGGTTCTAAGTCCATATAAATATCCAGAAATAATATCTAAGTCTGAATTACCTGCAACAATGAAAGGACGACAGGTCCTGCTTGATATTTCTGAAGATGAAATTCTACAAAAATTAAAGCAATACGTTGACCTAGAATTTGACGTCTCAAAAACCTTGACAGAAATCTATCAGGAGTATGGAACCTCCATGGGCCAATGGTCCCTGGATGATATTAAATGTATTTGGGATAAACTGCCCGATCAAAAGATAAAAAAAGAATTCGCTGGTCTCTATTTGTGATGTGACAATTTAGACAGCGAAAAGAAATCATAGACCAATCTAATCATAATCGTGAAATTAATAATCTAAAGGAACAATTGAAAGCTGTTTGTGAAGAACTTAAAATGACAAAACAAAAATTGGCTGAGAAGGAGAAGCCTTCAGTAATAAAAAATCCTTCCCCTCACCATATCCAGGCATTCCTCTATATACCTGCTATGTGATACGCCAAGACGTGGGTAAAATGCAGGTTCTGGGAAATGGGAATGAACAATATGGTCTCGGCTCCAGTGAATCTGAGGAAATGGACCAGCCATTTAATTTATGGCCAGTACAGATCAGGAGCCATAAAGAGAGAAAAAAAAGGATGACAAGGGTGTAGTTAAACATGAATGTACACAAGGGGCAGCCCACAACCTTCCTAATCCCAAACTGGTAGAAAGATGGTCCCTTGTCCGAATGGAACAGATCCAACAATGGAATGATACAGAAGCTAAGCCATGACAGGGAAAAAACAGAGCTGAAAAAACAATTGAAAGCTATCTGTGAGAAAGTGAAATGGACCAAAAAGAGCCAGGAAGAACCAGAGAAAACCTCCCAAGCCTCCCAACAAAAGAATCCAGATCCCCAACTAAATCCTCCAAACCCCATTATCCCATAGCCCAGTGGAAGACAACACTACCCCTCACTAAGTAAATGGGAGAGCGAAATATGAAAGAGAAAGAAAGCTGAATCCTCCATTGACTCCAGTGGCAACGTTGAGCCCTGTTTAGCCCCTTATGGACCAAGCAACACAAAATTCGGTGCCAGCAAAACACTGAAAAAGGAGGGAGGACTGAATACAAGTATGAATGGGTCAACTGGCATGGACAAGAGGCCACACCACGAAAGATGAGAGACAAATGGTCTAAAGATCCACCTCCTCCCAAAGGGAAAGGCTTTCAGACCTGGAAGCAACTGGAATGGCTACAATGGAAAAAGAAATAGAGAGAGAGAGAGAGACAGAGACAGAGACCAGCTTTTGATGCTGTGTTCACTAAGCTAAGTGTCAACTCTTTGTGGTCTGGTTTGAATGCATCTTGTTCATTGGTGGTTAAAAGTTATCTTGAGTAATACCTGTGTTTTGTTTCCTGGAGCCTGAGATCCAGGAATGCTTTGAATTTAGTTTGCATTTTGGGAATCTATAGCAATTTGAAAAGGTGGTGTGTGCCTGTATCAGTGTGGAATACGTATGGTTAATGTAATGTCCTTTTATGGAACTATCAGTGATTGTGTAAAGCAGAAATCTGCAATGAAATGTTGATTTAGAGATTGGGTCAAAAAGCTTAGTAAATATTTACCTCTTGGGATTGGAAATTATCACGTTTGGAATTCCATTTTCTGGCTACAGTGAACTTCTAAATATTGTTTTAACACATGAGTGAATCTTCAATTCCAGATGATAAGATTTGCTCATTGTAAATGTATTTTGGTGTGAAAGTATCCAAGTAATAGGAAAATTGGAATTTTGGAAATTCTGATGACATGGAGTTTTCACGTCACCCCTTAAACCACTACTAATTGATCCATTCCGGTTGAAGTGGAATGGATGGATAATTTT
This sequence comes from Ginglymostoma cirratum, assembly GCA_024137785.1. Lineage (NCBI taxonomy): Eukaryota > Metazoa > Chordata > Chondrichthyes > Orectolobiformes > Ginglymostomatidae > Ginglymostoma > Ginglymostoma cirratum. Next base: position 52,326,015 of record JAHRHZ010000063.1, on the reverse strand, counting down.
TGTTTTTCAGATAAGAGTACAAACTTCTGAACATGTCTGCAAACTTTCAGCATCGCAACACAGTGATGGATGAGGCATCCTCAAACCGTCGGGCCATTCGTCAACAGCGCATCTCAGCATTGAAAAGCTTCTGTGAAAACTCTTAGGAATTTCAATATGTAAACATTTAGTGACTTTGGAGGAGTAAACAGAATTCTGAATTTGGACAAATTTGCATAGAGATATATCAAATATCTAAAATGAGCTATAAAGTAAGTTTAAAATATGTGGGTCATCTTAGAGAAAGAACGAACAAAGTTGGTGTTGCCTGAATCAGCCAGAAATGTTTGACTTCTATTTAAAAATATTATAAGATGATTTACCATGGACAACAAATCTCTTCTGATCTCTGGAATTAGATAGGTGTTAATTGTTAAATGGCAAAATTTGATGAGATGAGGAAATTAGGGATAGTGGCAGAAGAAAATCAAACTAGAATAATGGATTGAAACGGCAATTGAAGTTAACATGCATTTTGGTGAAGAGAGAAGTTTAGGTGAGAGTACTAAACTGATAGCTTTCTCTTGGTGATGGTTGTGTCCTTGTCTTTCCTTGGTGAACTTGGTGATCGAGCCACAACCAGAAGCATCGGGACTGTACATGGAGAGATAAGTTCATCATCATAGCTCATAAGACCATACAGGAGTCAAGAAAGGGCCTCAGACATGTATACCTACTTGACAAATGGATTAGAGTGGGTTGGAAGAGCACAACAGCACAGTTTAAACAATGAGACACCGACGCGTAATTCATGGAGAAACTGACTTTAAAACGGTGATAGTGAGCTGAAGTGAAAAGGTCCAAAACATGATGGCATATACATACCTCAAAAAAGAGAACTGGGGAATTTTGAGTCCATGTATGATGTTAATGAGCAACCAGCGAGGGAACTTGAAGCTTGATAAGAACTGTTACAATAGTGCAAGATGGGGAAGTTGGTTGCATTGTTTTTATTGTGGTGATTCTTACTCCGTATTTCTCGTTTATGTTGCTTAAATGCTGTATTCAGCAAATGCTGAAGCCCAAAGTTTAGCATTTTCAACACTTTCAGAAACCTACACATTATTGTTAGCTTGCTTTGCTTGTGTGATTCTGTTTGGGAAGTGTCAAAACAATAGAGTTGTGGAGTATATTGAAAATGGTGTGATTAAGCTACTGCATAACAAGGGGTAAATTAGCGAATGCTATTGCAAAAAGGGGACTTGCAGGTACAGTCAAAACAAAGGAAATCCATTCGAAGCCGACATGAGCATAAGTCACAAACAGATTGTGGCCTAGATCTTGTGGTTAGGGTGTGGAGAACAGATTGTGGTTTCAGGGAGAATCAAGTAAAAAAAAGTCTAAAAATCATGGAACGAGTTGTTGCTGTAGAGAAGTCGTAATTTGTAACCATCTGGTCGACATTCGATAAAAAATAAAGCTGGATATTTAAAAGGATTACAAACTCATAGAGTCAAAAAGTCATAGAAAGGCACAGCGCAGAAACAGACCCTTCGGTCCAACTCGTCCATGCCGACCAGGTTTCCTAAATTAATTTAGTCCCACTTGCAGCATTAGACCCATTTCCCTCTAAACCCTTCCTATTCATTTCCATCCAGATGCCTTTTAAATGTTGTAATTGTACCAGCCTCCACCAGTCCCCCTGGCAGCTCATTCCATACATGCACCACCTTCTGTGTGAAAAAAGATGCCCTTAGGTCCCTTTTAAATCTTTCCCCTCTCACCTTAAACCTAAATCCTCAAGTTTTGGACTCCCCCACTGCATGGAAAAGATCTTGTCTATTTACCCTATCTATGTCCTTCATGATTTTAGAAACCACTACAAGGTCACCCCCTCAGCATTTGACGCTCCAAGACAAATAGCTTCGGCCTGTTCTGCCTGTCTCTATAGCTTAAACCCTCCAACCCTGGCAACATCCTTGTAAATCTTTTCTGAACCCTTTCAAGTTTCACAACAGCCTTCCTATAGCAGGGAGACCAGAATTGCAAACAATATTCCAATAGTGGCCGAACCAAAGTTCTGTACAGCTGTAACATGGCCTCCCAACTCCTATACTCAATAGACTGATTAATAAAGGCTAGCATACCAAATGCCTTCTTAACTATCCTATCTGCCTGCTACTCCACTTTCAAGGAATTATGAGCTTGCACTCCAAGGTCTTTTTGTTCAGCAAAGCCCCCCAGGACCTTACCATTTAGTGTATAAGACCTACCCTGATTTGCCTTTCCAAAATGCAGCACCTCCCATTTATCTAAATTAAACTCCATCTGCCACTCCTCAGCCTATTGGCCCATCTGATAAAGAACCCATTGTACTCTGATGTAACCTTCTTCGCTGTCCACTATACCTCCAATTTTGGTGTCACCTGCGAACTTAGTAACCATACCTTCCATGTTCACATCCAAATCATTCATATAAATGACAAAAAACAGTGGACTCAGCACTGATCCTTGTGGCACACTGCTGATTACAAGCCTCCAGTCTGAAAAGCAACCCTCCACCATGACTCTCTGTCTTCTACCTTCAAGCCTGTTCTGTATCCAAATAGCTAGTTCTCCCTGTATTCCATGTGATCTAACCTTGCTAACCAGTCTACCATGAGGAACTTTGTTGAACAACTTACTGAAGTCCATACAAATCACGTCCACAGCTCCGCCCTCATCAACCCTCTCCATTACTTCTTCAAAACACTGAAACAAATTAGTGAGACATAACTTCCCACGCAAAAACCCATGTTGACCATCCCTAATCAGTCCTTGCCTTTCCAAATACATGTAAATCCTATCCCTCAGGATTCCCTCCAACAACATACTCACCAAAACAGGATATCTTAATGTATTTTGTAGTCGTTGGAAAGTTAGAAACAGTCAAAGTTCTGTGAAATTGAGGGGGTCAATGTACACAGATTAGAAAAATGGAATCATGTTGAGGTTGTACAGGACATTGGTGAGGCCTCTTCTGGAGTATTGTGTGCTGTTCTGGTTGCCCTGTTATAGGAAGGATATTATTAGACTGAGGAGGGTTCAGAAAAGATTCACCAGGATTTTGCCGAAATGAAGTGTTTGAGTTTTAAAAATAGGCTGGATAGGCTGGGATTTTTTTCACTGGAGAGTAGGAGGTTGAAGGATGGCCTTATAATGGTTTATATAACCATAAGTGGAATAGATAAGGTAAATAGCAAAACTCCTTTCCCTAAGCTGGGGAGTTCAAAATTAGGCATATTTTTAAGGGGAGAGGAGAAAGATTTGGAAAGGATATGAGGGGCAATGTTTTTACACAGAGAGTGGTTCGTGTGTGGAATGAACTGCCAGAGAAAATAATGGATGCCTGTACAGTTACAACATTCAAAAATCGTTTGGATAAGCTCATGAATAAGAAATGTTTGGAGGAGTATGGGCTACGCGTAGGCAGGTGGGACTAGTTTAGTTTGGAATTATGGTCAGCAGGCACTGGTTGGACCAAAGGGTCTGTTTCTGTGACTCTACAAAAGTAATCATACGAGTGAACAGAATGTTAGTTTTTACAACCAGCTGGTTAAAATAAAAAGGGAGGATATTTTGCTACTGCCCTACAGAACCATGGCAGGATCACACACAGCTTACAGTCTAGTTTCCCACCCTGGAAAGTAAGTGGAAATACTAGTCGTTGCTATAGACTCAGAGGACTGATCCCTCTTTAGAGACAGATGATTGGTGGTGATGGTTTAACCTGAGGACGACCATGCCTCAGGTGACTGCTAAGGTTGAGAAGGCCAGACGTTTGTGGTGGTTTCAGCCAGGTGTGGAAATTGAACGTGAGCTGTTGACATTACACGGTATAGCAAAGCAGCCATCCAACCAACTGAGCTAGCTGACCCTACGCCAAAATAGTGATCATGAAATGAGTGCAGCATAGAACATAGAACATAGAAGAACATAGCACAGTACAGGCCCTTCGGCACACGATGATGTGCCAAACTTTTTACCCGAAACCTAAGGTCTATCCAACCTCCACTGCTACTTTATACTATCATCCATATGCTTATCTAATAGCCGCTTAGATGCCCCTAATGAGGCCGATTCCACTACCATCTCCGGCAATGCATTCCACACCCCACCTCTCTCTGAGTAAAGAACCTATCTCTGACGTCTCCCTGATATCTACCTCCTTTCACTTTAAAACTATGTCCCCTTGTAAAAGCTACGTACACCTTTGGAAAAAGTATCTGGCTTTCTACTCTATCTATACCTCTGATCATATTGTACACCTCTATCAAGTCATCTCTCATCCTACGTCGTTCTAAAGAGAAAAGCCCTAGCTCTCTCAACCTTTCCTCGTAATACCTTCCCTCCATTCCAGGCAACATCCTGGTAAATCTCCTTTGCACCTTTTCCAACGCTTCCACATCTTTCCTGTAATGAGGTGAGCAGAACTGGACACAATACTCCAGATATGGCCGAACCAGGCCTTTGTATAGCTGGAGCATAACTGCACGGCTCTTGAACTCAATCCCTCTATTAATGAAAGCTAACACACCATACGCCTTCTTAACAACTCTATCCACCTGAGTGGCAGCTTTCAGGGAACTGTGAACATGAACCCCAAGATCCCTCTGCTCCTCCACACTGCAAAGAATCTTTCCATTAACCCTGTATGCAGGAATTGACCAGAGATAATGTTTAAATTAAAAGAGCTCAGATCACACAAACAAGCAATATAGAAGATTAGGAAGTAAGATAATTGATGTTGTTAAGATATTAAAAGCCATTTGACAGGATAAATAGAAGGAAACGTTTCTGCTGCTAGGAAACCCTGGATTAGAATTCAGAGCGAGACCGTTCAGGAGTGAAGCTAGGAAATGCTTCCTCACACAACAGTGGTAAAACTGTGGAAGCTGCTTCTAGCAAAAACAGCAGATGTTAACTCAATTTTACTTTTAAGGTTGGTAGATTTTTAATGACCTTCAGTAACTGGGAATATAGAGCCATGGTATTATGGACAGATTAATGATTCAGATCAACTGTGATTTCATTGAAGTTCAGAACAGACTCAAAATGCTGAATCACCTATTCCTGTTTCAGTGTTCTTCATGAAACCTTTACTTCAACATAATACATTTATTACATTTGTTGATGAAGTGCACAATGAGAGCATCCACAATGTATATTTGCAATGCTCATTATTTGATATTTTGCAGTGACAATAGATTTTTTTTGCATTCAACTGTACCATCCTTAACAAAGGGAAAGAATGGATGAGAAACTGGGAGACCTAGCAGTACAAGGTCAACCACTGTTAGGTTAAGCAGGGAGAAGGAGCAGGTATTCGCCATTCTAATGATGCTTTATTGTGTGTTCCAGGTTCCATGTATAAAACATTTGTAAAAACCTTTATGCTGAAAATGGAGAATGTAACATTTGAGAATGCTGGAGCCAACAACTCAAACTTAACTGTTGGAGTGTCAATGACCAGCCCTTACAAGACTGTTGAGATCGTCTTCATAGCTGTTGTGACTGGATCCCTTAGCTTGGTCACAGTGGTAGGCAACATATTAGTCATGTTATCCATCAAAGTTAATCGCCAATTGCAGACTGTTAACAATTACTTCTTATTCAGCTTGGCATGCGCTGATCTGATCATTGGAGTCTTTTCCATGAACTTGTACACTGTCTACATTATTAAAGGCTATTGGCCTCTGGGAGCTGTAGTATGTGACTTGTGGCTAGCATTAGACTACGTTGTGAGCAATGCTTCTGTTATGAACCTTCTGATTATCAGTTTCGACCGATACTTCTGTGTCACGAAGCCACTGACCTATCCGGCTCGAAGGACCACCAAGCTGGCTGGGCTGATGATAGCAGCAGCTTGGATACTCTCCTTCATCTTGTGGGCTCCAGCCATCCTCTTTTGGCAGTTCATTGTCGGTGAGCGTAAGGTGAAAAAAGGACAATGCTACATTCAATTCTTCTCCAACCCTGTTGTGACATTTGGCACCGCCATTGCAGCGTTCTACCTGCCGGTTGTCATCATGACTGTTTTGTACGTCCAAGTCTCCTTTGCCAGCAGGAGTAGAATGAAAAGTCACAGGACAGACAGTCAGAAAGAGAATACTTCTCGATCTTCCAACTTTTTCAAGAGTCACTTTAGCAAGCAACAGAATAACAACAACTCTCCCAAGCCAGCAACGGACTCCTCCAGTGAGACGGTGAGGAATGGAAAGGTAGAGGAAAAGCCCTCCATGAAACAGGTGTCTCTAAGCCATCGAGAGGAGAAGGAGACCTCCAATGAGTCCAGTTCAGCCAGCACTGTCCTCCCCAGTCTCAAAGAGAAATGCACCAGTGACGTCATACAGCATGCACAAGCTCCAAAGCTGTCCAAAATGCAGAGCTCCAAATGGTCAAGGATCAAGATAGTCACCAGACGGACTGGCAACGAATGTGTCACCGCCATCGAGATCATGCCTGGAAATGCAACTAACAACACAGCAGCCAACAAGCCTGGCATTGTCGCCAGGAAATTCGCTAACATTGCAAGAAGCCAAGTGCGAAAGAGACGCCAAGTGGCTGCTAGGGAGAAAAAGGTTACACGGACAATCTTTGCAATCCTTCTGGCGTTTATATTCACCTGGACTCCTTACAATGTCATGGTTCTTATCAGCACCTTCTGCGATGACTGTGTCCCTGAAACTGTTTGGGTCATTGGGTACTGGCTGTGCTACATCAACAGCACTGTCAATCCAGCATGTTATGCCCTCTGCAACATTACCTTTAAGAAGACTTTCAAACATTTGTTATTGTGCAAATACAAGAACATTGGCAATGCAAGATAAAGTGAACGCCAGAATCTGGTCTGCGATGTGTGTTGCTGCAGACTTAAAGATGTAAATATTCCAAAGTGGTATTTCCAGAGATGCCAGATTTACACTGTGCTTGTATTTTCAGTATAAAATTCTTCTGTTTCCCTTCCTGAAGTAGAGCATGTACATACCATATAAGCAAAGAGATGACAATGTGAAAAGAAATCATAACTCATCTTAATATTGTGTAGGTGCTAGTGGTAGACCAAGTCAGAAATGTGCTTTTCCTTGTGTCCAGCTTCAGCTCAGCGACTCCAACTGTGCCAGGATACAAAAGCTTGATATGTTGAGAGATCTACTGAAGTACTGTTACAAAATCTTAAATAAAAGTGTAAGATATCTAGACAACTGTGACATGGCTGAGTGAATGCTGTGACTGACTTTTAATGGTTGATATCAAAAATCCCAAGAATGGTTTTTTGACATCACCTACACCCCAACATTGAATTACAGCCCTTCCCTCACCCTTGGCCATTTACACAATGTAATGTGATCTTGGCAAAGCGAACAATCCCATATGAAAGCTAATATTTGTACTGGCAGGGTCTGGTGAGTAGATACAATGAGGCTGTCACTGTCGAATGTTACAGAAAGGTACAATATCAGTATGATATAACATTTATTTATAATGGACTTATTTAACAAAAGAGCAGATAAGGTCAGGGCATATATTAAAATGAACTTCTTGTAATCTTTCCAATAATGCTATGGCTGGTGTAACTTTTACCCTTTAATATTATTTACAATATAAACATTTAAAACATTCACCCGTGCTGGAGTGTGTTTTGTGACTGACTGATGGGCCAGTTTATTCACTTCTTCTATCTTCATTTTCTTTATTACAATTAGACATTAATGTCGAAAAGGTGGACAATTGTTGGGAGAAATTAACCTCCTGTCACAAGATGTACCATCAACAATGGCAGGCAGTGACCAGAATCACACGGATTGGGTAGCAGGCATTATAATCCTGGACTTTAGAGCTGTGAATCCTTCACAGTTTGTGACATTGAGATATTGACGCAAATGAATAATTTCAAGATAAGGTTGGAGAGAAGTAGGTTGTCAAGGCAAAACCAAAAATTTAAGCACAAGTTACAAGGTTGATATTTAAGATGCCGGAGTCCCAGATGCCAATGCAGCTCAGTGAGATGAAGGATAATAGATTGATCTGACTGAGATAATCTACAGTTCCAGATGAAACAAGCAGCAGATGATGGCCAGTTATCTAGAGGAGGGTTAGAATCAATGAGAGGTAATTAGCGGATGGTCAAGTCGCTGATAGGTGAGCAAATGAAGGTGATGCTGTGCAGATGAGGAGAATAAGGGATTAAAAACTCATCTCTATCCAAATTCAAATTCCAAAGATGCAGACAGTCTGGCTCAGTCTGAGATAGACGTTTGGGAAGGGGTGTAAAATGTCAGCAAGAATACGGTGTTTGTGGCAAGTGCATAACGACAATGACTTCAGTCTTATCAATAATTAAGTGAGCTCATCTGAGACTGTACGTCAAACAAATAGATTATATACTTTCAAAGGTAGTGGCCATTATAGACAGGTATTTTAAACATACATGGGGAAGCTGGCCTAATATCTACAGATGACATCACAGATTAGTGACGAAGAGAGACGACTCAAGAATAGATCATTGTGGGACTCTAGGATTAACTGCATGGTGGCAGGAAGTGATGTCATTGCTGGAAATGCTGTGTTTGTGATTGGCTGGGTCAGAGTGGGACAAAGTGAGCTGAACAATGCAAGAGGAGTGGTTTGGTGCAAGGATCACAAGGAAGACTCAAAATGTCAACAATTTGGCAGAAATGGGATCAAAGAAGAGACAGGGATAAGATGAGTTTAGATGGAATGGGGAACCTGGAAAAGAAACTCCAATCAATGTAATTTCCGGTTAGGTTGGAGCAGAGGAGGGGGAATCTTTATACAGGCTTAGGGGATTGACCTGGATGAAATGGGATAGGTATCAAAACAGGCAGTCAGAAGGATAACCTCTCTCATGGTTGCAAACAAAACAATGAGCTCTTCACATTTGTTGCAGGCAACAGTTGGGGAGGATGAGGGAAGGAGGGTTTAAGAACACTGTGGATAGTGGAAAAAATAGACCAGGGTTACCCTTGTGATCCTGAATCAACCACTTAATGTTTAAGGTCATGGAGTCCCAGACGCCTCAGCGAGGTTAAGGAAAATGGATTAATCAGTTCAAATCACTGAACCAACCAATGGTTTATCAGAGGAGCAATGAGGTCTAGCAATATTTGATGTAATTCAGATCTGTCAATGGCTGCCTAAACCGTATTTGAACCAAATAAATCTAAATCTGTTGCTTTATCATTGACATAGAGGAGGTACCAATTGGTCAGCTCTGAAGACGCAAACCAAAACTCTGCTGCTGTGCCAGTGGAAGACAATGAGGCTAAGTTGTGTCAGCAAAGGTCCAAATGTTCATACAATAATAAAACAATACAATGAGGTAAAAGTAGCAATTACATACTGAACTATCACATTGAAATAAGCACATTTCCAATTTCCACCTACTGTATCCTCTCTGTTGAGCAGCAAACACTGTATTGCTGAAATTCTCACATGCTACAAAACTGTTCACATCCGTTTCCTTCCCCTATAAGTGTTTTCCACTCACAGATCATTTTGAGGAACACTGAGTGCTTGCAATAAGTAATTGCTTGCTTCCGAAAACAGCGGATCAGGGGTTCGCGCTGCTGTCTCATAGCATCAGGGACCTGGGTTTAATTCCAGCCTTGAGCAACTGTCCATTTGCACATTCTCCCTGTGTCTGTGTGAAAGTCCAAAGATGCACAGGTTAGGTGGATTGTCCCTGAAACAATTGCCCATAGTGTCCAGAGATGTGTAGGCTAGGTCGATTAGCCATGGGAAATGCAGGGTTACAGAGATAGGATAGTGAGTGAGTCTGGGCGGGATGCTCTTTGGAGAGTTGATGTGGACTTGTTGGGTGAAATGGCCTGTTCCCACACTGTAGGGATTCTATGAACTATTATGACTTTCACTACAGAGTATTTTCTTATACCCGCTTTACAGAAATGGGAAATGAGATTATTTCTGATGAAGGGTCTAGGCCCGAAACATCAAGCTTTCCTGTTCCTCTGATGCTGCTTGGCCTGCTGTGTTCATCCAGCTCTACACCTTGTTATCTCTAATGAGATTATTTCAATGCCTGTGCTATCCATTGCAATGGGAAGACAACAGGAAGGAGACGAATTGAGGGACAGTTTAATTATGATTTACATTTCATGACCTCCTGACCACCAAGTATTTTGGGTATTTTTTGAGTCCTTACACAAATCTATCTTATTTATTCAGTCTATTAATGCTTTTTATGAGCTGACTGAGATGACCGTTTGATGGGTCACATCTCCATTGGTTCATTCAGGCCATTAATTATCCTTCTGTGTTTAGCATATCTGCTGGTTCCCCCTCCAGAACTTTGAAAATGAGTACCCTCTGACCGGTTTCAAAGGTAGCAGAGCCAAAGAGGCCCAGCCATAGCAAATTTGAAATTACTTTTGTATTTACTAAGCTTATCCTGATGGCAGCTGGGTAACTCAACAGTGGAAGCCTCCATCTGCCAAACTGCATCACATTGCCTAATTGGCACAGTTTGCCAACCCAATGCTCCTGTGGTTGCCCATTTGCCACTGACACAGGCAACTGGCTGGCATGCTCCATCAGTTGCTGACTCAAAACCAATTCCAACCACTCTTGACATGGGGAACACTGCATTCTCAGCATCTGATCCCAATAACTCCAACAATATTATCCTTGTGTGACAAGGCTAGGAATTGTAGCTAAAGTGTCCCCTGCATGCCTAGCGATTCAATCCCAAGACAGCCTGTCCAAGAGCCGCGAGAGGATTTAGCTGAACACTTCTCCTGACATTCAAATGATAACCCCGTGTTAGCAAACCTCACTCCAAAACTGACAGCTCTGCCTCGCCTATCCTTACATCAATTTTTCTGAAAATTAGTTCATGGGATGTGAATGTCCCTGGCAAGGCAAGTAATTCTTGACCCTTTCAAATTGCCCTTGAGAAGGTGCTGCCCTTTTTGGACTGTCATGGCCCATGTGGTGTAGCTAACTTCTAACTTCTCACTCCCACACCACTACCTGCCCCCAACTCCACGCAATATTATGAGGGAGGGAATACCAGGATTTGTCTACAGGATTTATATCCCAGAAAAAAGACACATGGTGCAATGGGTCCTGGCATTTGAATGCCACTTGAGCTTTCACACACCAGACTTCATCGAACCCTGTCAACATAACTTTCTATTATATCTCTGCCCAATATTTATCCAGCTTCTGCCTGAATGCATTTGTGTCATCCACAGCAACTGCCCCATGTGGTAGCAAGTTCCACATTGTCAGCACTCTTTTGGGAAAGAGGTTTCACCTGAATTATTTCCGAGTAACTAGGTTACATTGATAAGGCTTAACTTGTTGCTGCACCTGAGCATATATAAGCCTCGGGCTGGATCTTTTATGGTTTTGGCTAAATCCCAGTTGTGTTGAGCTTTGTTGGAATGGCTCGTCAGGTTGACAGAGCTCACTCACCAAAATGACCTACCTTGCCCCTTTGTTGTCTCCCGTATCTGATTTCCACCTCAACTTTTCACCCACAACTACCTGTCACTAAAGCCCATTGTATATCCAGACAAGCACTGTAGTACAGAGCTACCCTCCAACTGCTGACATGTGCCCCAGGCATGGCTGACAGAGGGAAAGCAGGGACCTGGAACGCTAAAGATGCAGGTCATCCTCCTCCCTCACCACCCCCATCTGCCCCGGGAACTAATAGAGGAGTCCCATGGCACCAGACCATGCCAGCCCGTCTGAACTTGCCACCTGTATTAAAACAACCTCAACTGTCTAGAGCAATGCCCAGAAGGTGGTTGTTGTCCTTCTCCTCTCCGTCAGGGTAAACTCCAGCACCCTCTCTCCAACACTTCCTTGTCTCTCTCTGCTACAACACCCACCTTCCACTAAGGCTGAGGCTCCACTACTCTCCCTGTTGCCTGCAATATCTTCCCTCACTCACTGACACCTAACCAATCCCCAATGTCACTAATCCTGTGTTCCCTCTGCACTGCCTACTCCCTCACTCAGGACACATTCCCACCTCCACTAACTGAAGTAGCTGTGGGACTTCCTACTTCTGTAATACCTGCCTGTCTTTCATTCCATGAGGAAAGCAGCCCTCTGTAGGGCAGCAAGAATCAAGATGGGTGGAGTGCTGCCCATCATTTGACTCCTCACTCCTTAAGTGGAGAGGACGCTGAATCTCACCTCCCTCCCCAGTCAAGGTCTGGATTGGTATCAGAGGCTGCCCTTCACTTATCGTGTCAGGAGCTGATGAGCAAAATCTATCCCCCTTGATTGGACTGAGGGTCACTGACAACTATGTCCCACGTCCCAGCTTTCTGTCTGTGTTTAACGGCACGGCAAGACAGCAGCAATAGCTGACGGACAAGGCACAAAAAGGCAAGGTAACGCGGGGCAAGGATGTTGTGAGCATTCAGGTAGTGATTGAACACTATGAGAGCCAGCAAACAGCATGGAGATACAAACAGAAATTGATGGAGGAATTCAACATGTCTGCTAGCATCAGCAAAGAGAAAAACAGAGTTAACAATTCGAGTTTGGTGACCTTACGTCTCAACTCTAGAGCACGGAGATGCAACCTAGTCCAGTTCATGATGTGGGTGTATGTCCAGGAGCACATAGTGTCCTCGCTACACATTACAATGATCATTGCAAGTGCAGCATTGAGGTGTTGAGGTATCTTGTAAATGGATGGGAGATGTTCCAGGATGGACATTCAAGGTTGGCACTTGTCAGCTGCCAATGCCACTGGGCACAGGGAGTTTGTCATTGGTGTCCATGGACCTTGTCCGTGGAGAGCTCCCGTTTGGTTTGCAAGACGGATATCGTTTAGAGCAAGTAGCGATCTGAATCGGCCAGGTTCCTGCCATGCCATTGTGGAGTTCTCCCGAGTTTTCTTGTTGAGTTTGGTAAGATGGAGGGTGAATATGGGAGCGGAGTGGGAATGGCCAGTGGCCTGGAGCGGGTGTGGGGGGGTCCTGCCAGCGGAGTAAGGATGGCAGCCAGCAGCCCAGAGCAAAGATGGCTACTGGTTGGGAACTGGTGGAGTCAGACCACGTGGAAGCCCTTATGGAAAGACTGTAATGCCTATCAGTTTTAACTCTATTTCTTGTTTTCCTAACTTATACTATTTATATCTGTAACGTAGGGTAACTTCTTTTCTTTTTTTTTGAACTTAAGTACTTTGTATCTAAGATGGCACCATGTGTTGGCAACGTTGTACATTTTTCACAGCAGTGTGGCTCAGTGGTTAGCACTGCTGCCTCACAGCACCAGGGACCCGGGTTCGATTCCACCCTCGAGCAACTGTCTGTGTGGAGTTTGCACATTCTCCCTGTGTCTGTGTGAGTTTCCTCCAGGTGCTCCAGTTTCCTCCCACAGTCCAAAGATGTGCAGGTTAGGTGGATTGGCCATGCTAAATTGCTCATAGTGTTCAGGGATGTATAGATTAGGTGGGTTAGACACGGGAAATGCAAAGGTAGGGGAATGGGTCTGGGTGGGATGCTCTTCAGAGGGGCAGTGTGGACTTGTTGAGCCAAATGGCTTGTTTCCACACTCTAGGGATTCTATGACTGTTCCTCTGCTCTTTCATAACATGAGTATATGTGACAACAAACCTAATCCTAATTGTATTAATCATTGAGATTTGGGCAGTTAACAAGGTATTTAATGAGCAACAATCACTGTCAATTGGCAACTCCCCACATGCCTATTGAGAATCTCTCCGCACTACTTATGCAAAGTATTAAAGATGGCATGAGTTGCTCCCAGCTCAAGATAAGCGTCGCTGCACTTGTCATCAAATTCCGCCATACGTCTTGCCAGAGCCCACATCACCCTTCTAACATTCAGCCCATCATCTCAAAGACTTTTCTACCAAACACCTTCACATTGTTAAACGGCTTTTTTAGGTCACCCCTGTTTTATTTTTTTTTAGTACCAAACGACCCAGTCTTAGGTTGGAGAGACTTACAGAGCGGGGAGGGGGTGAACGATAAAGTGAAGGGGGCAATTCCAAGTTGCAATGAGTGCAAACCATTGGCAGATTGGGATTAAGAAGCAGAATGTAACAAATAATCAAAACATGGAAATTAAATGAAATTGTGAGTTTTTTCCTTGAATTTTTAATGAGAAGACAACATGATATTCCCAAGTAATGTGCATCATCGATTAACTTAAAGTACACCCCATTGATGTCACTTCAAGTAATCGAGAAAAGATTCCCACTGCATCAATATGACATTTGCATTTTCTATGCCAGCCAGTAGATCAGTTAGTTGCTTGCTCGCTCAGTGACACAAATTATGGAGAGTATTATGCACCCCTCCAATAAGGGATTTCCACAAAGTGTCAGGAGCTGGCTTTCCATAAACAAAACGAGAATTACTATCCTCGAGTCTGTGATGGATTTGGTTCCAACCATCAGGAAGAAAAGAACAACATATTCAACACTGCTGCCTCACGGTGCCAGGGATCCGAGTTCGTTTCCACCCTCGTGCAACTGTCTGTGTGGAGTTTGCACATTCTCCCCGTGTCTGCGTGGGTTTCCTCTGGGTGCTCCGGTTTCCTCCCACAGTCCAGAGATGCGCAGTCTAGGTGGATTGGTCATGCTAAATTGCCCACAGTGTTCAGGGATGTATAAATTAGGTCGGTTATAGGGGGATGGGTCTGGGTGGGATGGTCCAAGGATCAGTGTGGACTTCTTGGGTGGAAGGGCCTATTTGTACACTGTAGGAAATCTATCCTAAAAAAATCTATAATATTCTGACTATACTACCCTGCATCCAGTTCCAACAGCGAGATGGGGTGGAGGGCTCATTTTCTGCTTGGGAACTCTGTAGCCTTCAGGCCTCAATATTGAGTTCAATAACTTTAGGGCCTGAGCACCTCCTTCCATGTCCTTTACCCACCCGCACACCCTGTCATGACATGGCTATTGCATTGTCATGATTGGATGACAATCTTCTCTACATTATTTTAATCTATTATGGGATGTGGGCATTGCTGGCTAAGCCAATATTTGTTGCCCATCCCTCAATAAGAGGCATCTTGGTGAAGCATCAACCACATTGCTGTGGATCTGGATGTACGCAAACCAGACCAAGTAAGGACGGCAGATTTCTCTCCACTGAAGGACATTATTGCATCAAATGGGTTTTCACAACAATCCATGGTTACATGGTCACCACTAGCCAGCTTTTAATTATATTCAAATTTCACCATCTGTGATGCTGGGGCTTGTCCCCAGAACATTAAACTGGGGTTCCAGATTACTGGGCCAGTGAATTTATCACTGCATCATCACCTCCCCTTGACATCCTCCAAGCAGACTCCAACGCCCATCAAGATGAACACTAAAATAGAAGGCCTTCCAACTCATATGTTAAACTGAGTAATGTTATCTATTGATTTGTTTATGCGCTTACCACAACATCTCCAACGCCTTTCATTACTGTGTTTTCCATTTTAGAACTGTTGATTACAAGATGTGTGTTGAGATGAGTTCCCCCGAGACCATTTTGACATTGAATACCTTGACCACATAAGCTCCAAATGATTATGAGCCCACATTTTTCTCCTTAAAAGAATAAGAAAGGGATGTCCGCCAACAGGGAGGCAGTCCCACTGAAGAGACGACGGATCCATTTTCAGAATGTTAAGAATTTACTCAGGACACTTAAGTTGTTTAGAAACACATGAATAGGACACTGATGCAAATACCAGGTACTGGTGACTTGACCCAGTTGGTATCCTTATAGCAGGTTCAGGTCACTAGACCAATGGTTCGGTGCAATATTGAAGGAGTGTTACACAGTCAGAGGTTTCAAGTCCACCTGAGCCACCAAAGTGGACAGATAACCAGACCTCGTGGTACAATTTGAAGCAAATGAGGATGCTCTTGTTTGGCATTGCTCCTCAACCCCCGCAGCTGAAATTAAATGAACACCTTAGCTTGGTGAACTCTTGCTGTTCACCTTCATAATGGTCACAACCTTTAAGGTAATGAGACATTCCACACATGCTATTCTTTGAAGCGCACAATTTTGCAAATCTGAGCTGCAGATGGAGGAGCCTCCACATCAACGATGGAAACTTGAACAATTATCCTCAAAAGCTGGCAGGAGTAAAGCAAGTAATCTATGTCACTCGTTACCATCAATATTCAAGGCATTCAATGAGAGAGGCTCAACCGATTCTGAGCTGCAAAACTGAGTTCATTAAAACCACCCCATGAAAAGGCAACTCAGTTACTGAAAAATAATTTAAATTTCCCCACAAAAATAACATTATTCTGAGCATCCACAAAATATTCAAGCCCGAGCCCCGCCTTCACTCCTGCTGAAATTTCTGCAAATGCACTTGCATCATATGTGGCTTACGTTGCAGTCAGGTTGAGTTCTCTGTTTTATCCTCTAGAGGAATTGGCGAATAGTTACATCTGATGTGACTGATGAAAGTAAAATATCTAAACAGAGCAGAGTTTGAAAGGCGGGAGTGACAGCAGCATTGGAAGGAATGGTACAATGGAAAAGGCAATAGAACTATTTATAAAGAGAGACTGTACCAAAAGACAAATGGAATGCAGTTCATTACCTTATTACAGAACTTCATTAGCTTATCATAGTCAACAACTGAGGATGTATTTTGACTGACTCACAAAACATACAATTGGTCAAATCATTCCGTCTTGCCCAGCTAAGTGAACTTTTACCTCCATTTTTCTCAGTACCGTATTAGTTAATCTCAAGTAAGAATATTACAATAAAGGGGTGGCCAGAACACTGTCCTTGATGCAAAACTCGGAATTTGTGCTCACAATCTCCGTGCTGCACATTGTTAATTTCTGCCCTGCTTTCTCAGCACAGAGGCAAAGGATCATGAAAAGTAGAAGATTGGACCTGGAGGCATCCTGAAGGTTAGATTCATTGCTGTTTTTCAATCACATTAATTGGCTCAAGACATCATTGAGAAAGGAGCAGATGGAGGACCTACTTCCTTTAATGGAGTGGAGTGTTGCAGTGAGAAGGGGTTTCTTAAAATGAGAATTTATTTCTGCCGTTAACAACCTCAGAGCAGCCAAATCACTTGTGAAGTTTAGTCATTGGTCCAATGTAGGAAGTATTGGAACTATTTTGTACACAGCTAGGTCCCATAAACAGCAACATGATAATGGACTGGGAAGCTGTAGTCAAGGGATAAATTTTAACTCGCACACGGGGACAATCCCTCTGCTGCTTTTCAAAGTAGTGCCACGTGATCTTTATTGCTCACTTCAGTGTATAGAGGGCACTTTGGTTTAACATTGAACTTGAAAAGGTCGCACAACTAACAGTACACTGCTGCTTATCAACTGTGCTGGATTAATAGCCTTGAATTTACGTTCAAGTCCTTGGAATGGAATTTTAATCCATAACCTACAGATTTGGACAGGATTACTACAGTGTGACCAACAGTGTACAGATTGTACTTCAACGTGACAAAAACTTTTAAGAGTTACAAAATTTACAGAAAGGTCCAACCCTGAGAGATATTGTAGTCTCCTCATCTGAATGTCTTGTGATACTAATGTCACATTTGTCTGAACTCATTGTACCAGATTTAAGTTTAGTTTCTGAACCAACTTCCTTAGATACTGCAGAGACTTGTGTCTTTCCAAGCTGATATCAATACTCAATCTCTCTCTGAACATTAGGGATAAGAAGCAGGTCTCAATCACCTCAGAAAGCACATGTATAAGTTTATAAAAAGATTTTATTTGAAAAAAAAATCTCTAGTCCAAGACCTCTCCAGTGAATGGCAAACATTTAGGACAGGAAATGCATTATTATTCTTGAAGTACTTTGTGCCTTCCAAATCTCCAACTCATGGCTTTGAAATAAAAAGAGTATTCAGACTTTAGTGGCGCTACATTGTGACATAATTTCAGAGTTACAATAAAACCCTCCTGTCAAAAAACAATGCCAGTAAAGAAAAATGACAGTTTCTCTTCTGATCTTGTCATCAGTTGTTCAAAAATGTTGTGTGTAGCTCAGTTCAATTCTTGCAAAAAGAAGCCTTCAGGTGTGATGGCCAAGAAGGCTTAGAAAATTAATGATCAAGATTTCTGCAGAGACAGGTGATGTTGACAGTTTGAATGGGGTTAAAAGGGAAATTGATACACAATAATATAAAGAACCACTACAAGCCTAGAGATTTGTAAGGCGTTCTACACGGAAATTATATCATTGCAGAAATGTACTGTACACGTCAGACTTTCAGGTTTATAAGCAATAGGAGACTTTTTTAAAAAAAAAGCAATGATTAAAAAGGCAGTTCTTTTACATTAAATTCTACAGATTAGAAGATTACAACAAAAGCTTGGTAAAAGGTATTTTGGTGAGGGGTGGCTGTATAGATTGTGCTGCAGCTCAGATCAACAAGAAGGTGGGTTATACTGTCCAGTTTCTAGAAACTTCCTCACATGCCCTTCTTTCCCTTCTTACCTGTTCAAAAAGATACAAAAGAAAAACGTTGGTAAATATAGATTTACAGCAAGTCATCATTGTTTTAATTCTCATGCAAGTGGGGCCATGGACACCTTGCTCAGGCTAGCCAATTGCAATTGTTTGCTATCTATATTAATTACTTGGAGGAGGGGACACAGTGTAATATATCCAAATTTGCTGATGATACAAAAATAGATGGGAGAGCATGGAGCGATGAGGATATCAGAAATCTGCACCAGGATACAGACAGGTTTGAGTGAGTGGGCAAAAACTTGGCAGACAAGAGTTTCATGTAGGGAAGTGTGAAGTCATGTACTTTTTTTAAAAGGAAGAATCAAAGGACAAGCTATGATTTAAACAGAAAGAGACTTCATTAAAGTGCAGTTCAGGAGGGCCTGGATGTTCTTGCGCACAAAACATAAAAAAAATTGGTGCAGGTGCAGTAAGTCATTAAGGTGGCCAGTGGAATTATGATTTTTTTTATTGCTAGGGTTTTGGAGTTTAAAAATAGAAAGGTCTTATTACAACAGAGCAGGGTGTTGGTGAGGCCACACCTGGAGCACTCTGTACCGTTTTAGCCCTCATATTGAAGAAAGGATGTACTGGCACTAGAGGCAGTTCAAACAGATTCACTAAGCTGACTCCTGCAATGAAGGGTTGATCCATCAAAAAATAGGTTAAACAGGTTAGGCCTTTATGCATTGGGGACAGAAGAATGAGGCATGATCTTATTGAAACTTATAAAAATTGTGAGGGGGCTTGACAAGGTCAATGTCGAGGTGATGTTTTCACTTGTTGGGGAATTTGAACTAGGAAATATGGTTACAGAACAAGAGGTCACTCATTTAAAATTGAAATGCAAAGAAATATCTTCTCAGATGGTGGTTAATGTCTGGAATTCTCTATCCCTAGCTATGGATTTGATGTATTGAAGAGGAGGGAGACATACATTTGTAATATAGAGGAGTTGAGGGCTATTGAGGGGCTGGCACAAATTGAGGCCTGGTGCAGATCATCCATAAACTGACAGAACGGTGGGCTAGAGTTGAGGTTCTGAACATTCTACGCCTGCTCATATGTCTTATGCTGTTAGGATTGGTGAGTAGCTGGCAAGTTCTTTTCGTCCAGATCAGGCAAGAATCTTAAGTTTATTTCTGTTAACTTTAGTTAATCCAACAAACAGAACCAAAGTAGGCTGCCTCAGTCACATCGAATACACTTCCTCCACCAATATGGAAACTTCCAGGACATTTCGTGCATTGTGGACAATCGCATGTGCACAAAATGTCATCAGTTAGAACAGCTCATGTTTTATAACTTAAGCAGTGCTCAGGTTGTGCAGATAGTTCACTTCTAGGGGTGATTTCACTTCCAGTACCTGAACCTCACTTAATGTACCCTTGCTTTCACTTAAAATCCTGCTGATCCTCACCGTTCACCCCTAATCTGGAATACCGTCACTCAATTGTATGCACAGTCGCAATCATTTCAACTAATGGGTAGCGTGATTCTGTTTTTGGTCACTGTCCAATCTCATGCCCTCTCACGGTCTCACCCAACACAACCTTTGCAACCTCCTCCACCTTTTTATCACCATGGCTACTTCACAGAATCACAGAAGTTGTACAGTGCAGAAAGATACCATTTGGCCCAAAATGCCTGCGTTGGCTCTTTAAACAAGCAACATTACCTAGTGCCAAACCCTTGCTTTCTCCTTCCCATACCATCGTATGATATTTCTATCCAAGTAATCATCCAAAGTCCTCGAGTGCCTCAACTGAACCTCTGTCCACCACATTTCCAGGCAGTGAACTCCATTCCTGAAACTACTCACTGTGTGAAAAAGTTTTCCCTCACATCACCCTTGCTTCTTTTGCACGTCACTTTAAAATCGATGCACTTCCATTCTTGTTCCTTTTACTTCTTCCGACTCTGGCCTTTCAGTTGCCTCCGTCATCTCTCTCCACTGACCCACTGTTGACAAAGCCTTTAGCTATTCAGCCCTTGCCTGGAGTTTCCTCCATAAAACCCTGCATCATTTTTTTGGCTAAAAACATCCAAACACCAAACCTATGTTCTCTCACTGTGACCTGGCATTGACTCCCCCATTTACTTTGGGGTTTGTAAAGCCCAAAGTAATACCTTGGGAGGTGCTATTCGATAGTGATGTGCGGAGAGAACCCACGCCTCTTTTCCTCAGCCATGTGTTACCAACATGGTATGCATAGCCCTGTCCCTTCAGATATCAGTGAATAAAGTGATCACTGGTCACCGAGGCGTTCCTGTGGTGGATAACTCTGTTCATGGCCTGGTTAAATTTGAGGAAAATAGAAATCTATAAAGTTTATACTGATTACTGGGCGAAACCACAGAATCATTTCAGATGTCTACATATGCTATCAACATCTTCCTCATAATTTCAAAAGAAAGGGGATCCTTTTATCAAATTTTCCCTCCAAGCTAATTATTTGACACTCTTTTGCAAATTCATAAACGACCGCCATCATGTGGAATCAATGGGTATCAAGGGGCAAACTCTCCACAGATTACCTGACACATAGGAGGATGGCTGTGGTTGTTGGAGGTCAGTCATCCCAGCTCCAGGACATCTCTGCAGGAGTTCCCCAGGGCACTATCCTAGGCCCAACCATCCTCAACTGCTTCATCAATGTCCTTCCCTCCATCATAAGGTCAGAAATGGAGATGTTCGCCAATGATCGCACAATGTTCAGCGCCATTTGTAAATCCTCAGATACTGAAGCAGTCCATGTTCAAATGGAACAAGACCTGGACAATATCCAGGCTTGGGCTAACAAGTGGCAAGTAACATCTGTGCCACACAAATGCCAGGCAGTGACCATCTTCAACAAGAGACAATCTAATGCAATGGTGTTACCATTACTAACTCCCCCACTATCAACATCTGCGGAGTTACCATTAACCAGAAACTCAACTGGAATTGGCACATAAATACAGTGGCTACAAGAGCACGTCAGAGACTAGGAGTACTGCAGTGAGTAACTCACCTCCTAACTCCCCAAAGTCTGTCCACAAGGCACAAGCCAGGAGTGTGATGGAATACTCCCCACTTGCCTGGATGGGTGCAGCTCCAACAACACTAAAGAAACTTGACACCACCCAGGACAAAGCAGCCCGCTTGATTGGCACCACATCCACAAGCATCCACTCCCTCTACCACCGACGCTCAGTCACAGCAGTGTGTACTATCTAAAAGATGCACTGCAAAAATTCATGCAAGAACCTTAGGCTGCACCTTCCAAACCCATAACCACTTCAATCTAGAAGGATAAGTGCAGCAGACACATAGGAACATCACCACCTGTAAGCTCTCCTCCAAGCCACTCAACATCCTGCTCCTTCACTGTCACTACCGTGTCAAAATCCTAGAATTCCCTCCTTTGTTGTTGGGACTGCAGTCATCCAGGGAAGTGGGGAATACTCCATCACACTCCTGACTTGTGCCTTGTGGACAGACTTTGGGGAGTTAGTGGGTGAGTTACTCACTGCAGTTCACTACAGCGGTTCAGGAAGGCAGCTCAGCCCCACCTTCTCAAGGGCACCTAGATTGGGCAATAAATGCAGACCAGCCAACAACACCCATATTCCATGTCCCATGTCCCATTTGTGAGTAGAAAAAAAAAGCACAAGTGCAGATCTCATTCATATCCAGCTAGACCGAGCATTCAACCTCAGTCAGACAATTCCAGCGACTAGTGTTCCAAACTTACATTCTTAAAGAATGGGCTCCCTAGCTGTTTTAAAGGCACAGTCCCTGGCTATTACTTGGCTGTCAGGTATTCTGAAGGGTCCCATTCTAAGCTACAGTTCTCCATAGGTTTGCACACACCCAGAAAAGGTAGCAGGTATTAGATCTTTAGTTTCTCCCTCAGAAGGCCGGATTATGATACTGACCTTTTGATTTTGACTTAGATTTATCACAGGACTTTGTGACATTCACTGACTGCTCACACTCCGCATTGAACAGGGCCTTCTTTAGGGTTCCGTTGCGGGTTTTTAAACCAGTCTCGGTGTCACACTCGCCCCAGTTTCCAAACTTGTACTTGCAGTCACCTGTGAAGATAATGTTGGAAGTCAGGAACCGATTACATCATCCCTGGCTGGACAGTTTCTAGTCAACCTGCTCAGAGATGTTATTACACACCACTGCAGCAGCTGGGGCTTGAACCCGGGCCTCCTGGCTGAGAGGTCGGGTCGCTACCACTGCACCACACGAGCCCCCACAACAGCTTTTCTTAAACTTTTATTTTAAATTTCCTTGCATACTTCTGGAGAAGGTGGGACTTGAGCCTGGGGTTTTTGATCCAAAGGTAGGGACACTACCACTGTACCACAATAACGTCCAACATATTAGGACGGCATGGTGGCTGAGTGGTTAGCACTGGTGCCTCACAGCACCAGGGACCTGGGTTTGATTCCACCTTTAGGTAACTGTCTGTGTGGAGTTTGCACATTCCCCCCACTGTCTGTGTGGGTTTCCTCCAGGTTCTCCAGTTTCCTCCCACAGTCCAAAGTTGCGCAGGTTAGGTGGATTGGCCATAGTGTTCAGGGACATGCAGGCTAGGTGCATTAGCCACGGGAAATGCAGGGTGAGAGGGATAGGGTGGGAGGCGTGGACGTTCTTTGGAGGGTTGGTGTGGACTCAATGGCCTGCTTCCACACTGTAGGGATTCTGTGCGGATATTTTCTAGTCAATGTGTTCAGAGATGTTATTCCACACCCTTGGACAGGGTGAGACTCAAACCCCAGTCTCCTGGTCCAGGGGTAGGGACTCTACCTCTGCACCACAAGAGGGCCCATATTGCCCTGCTAGTTCAAAGTGGCTGATGAAATCCACTTGATCCTAATGAACTGAACTAAGCCTCTGGCCATTAACAATTGACTTATTTCTGTTTTCTCTGTCTCCTGCCTACAAACATCACTTCAATGTTTGTCCAGTTCTGGTTGCCCAGTTATAGGAAGGATCTTATCAATCTGGAGAGGGTTCAGAAATGATTTACCTGGACGTTGCCAGGTATGGAAGGTTGAGTTATAAAGAAAGGCTGGATAGACTGGGACTTTTTTCATTGGAGCATAGGACATTGAGAGGTGACCTGATAGAAGTTTATGAAATAATGAGGGGTATTGATAAGGTTAATGGTAGTTGTCTTTTCCCTAGGATGGGGGATTTCAAGACTAGGGGGCACACTTTTAAGGTGAGAGGAGAGAGATTTAAAAAAGACATAAAAGGCAAATTTTTTACTCAGAGGGTGATTCACATGTGGATCGAATTTCCTGAGGAAGTGGTGGATGGGGGTACAGTTACAATATTTAAAAGACATTTGGATAAGTACATGAATAAGAAAGGTTTGGAGGGATATGGGCCAGGAGCAGGCAGGTGGGACTAGTTTAGTTTGGGATTATGTTCAGCATGGACTGGTTGGACCAAAGGGTCTGATTCCATGCTGTATGACTCTATTTCCCAGCAGTAAGAGAAATTGAGAATATATCTGTAGAGGGATTAAGGCATACATTTATGCAATGTCGGGCATGATCATGAGGTTTATCAGAGCAGTTTATAGCCAACTGGAAGCACAGTTGCTGTTGTCGACCAGGAAATGAGGCAGTGATTTCACACACACTGAGTTCTCGCAAACAGCAATGCTGAAAAAGTGAGATAATGTGTTTTTGTGATGCTGGTTGAGGGATAAATATTGAGCAGGACACCAGATAGGACTTCCCTACTCTTCCTCGAAATAGTGCCCGAGTCTTTCGCATCCTCCAGAACAGGCAGTTGGTGCCTCGATTTATTATCTCAGCCAAACAACAGCGTCACTAACAGTGTGGCAGGACCCTAGTACTGCACAAGGGAGCATCAGCCTTGAATTTTAGGTCCAGGTCCTGGAGAGGGAGTCACAACTGGATCCTCAGAGGGGATCAACAGAGCACAGCTGCAGCAGAGGAAGAAAGTAAAGTAGCTCACAAACACAAAGGAGTGCAGCAGTGAAATTTTGGCAGTTACGAGCAGCCTTGAGAGAAAGAGAAAAAGAGCGTGCGAGAACAAAATGAGAAGGAGCCAAAGAGAATGACTGTTCACAATCATTTACCGATCACTAAATGCAACTTAAAATGAATCAACTGCATGAGCAGGACACACAAATAACAAAAGTAATTTTGCCCAGATGAGAAAAAAAAAGGTGTAATGTCAGCTTAAAATTACCCCATTACAGTAACTGCCAGACAGTGAACACTGGCTCAAAGCTGTTTTGTTCCGGCAGTGAGCAATTTAAAACAGCCAATAAAAGTTTCTCTACTGGTAATAATGTACAGTAAGGGTCTATGACTCTGTAATATCAACCAGATGGTTAAATGCATCCACAAGCATATGGCTTTAGTATATTAAACACATGACTTTGGGAAAGCAGCCAGGGGCAATTGCTCGAACAATTGAAGTAAACCACAGCATATTTGATGCATGTATATGCCTCAGCATTCTTCATCAGGTTATCAGCATTCCCATGGCTCTCGAACAGCCTGTTAAAAGTTGCCATTGGCTATTCCTGGCAGTAGATGCTTTGTCCATTCCTGCATTTTTTTTTAAGTGCGGTTGGGGCGAGGGCGTGGAAACAAATAAAGATTGCAGAGTTGGAAAGAGATGATGCTCTGTTAAAACCAGACCTACAACCAAAACACTCACCTCCAAATTGCTTTTTCCAGTTACATGGCACCTTGCACTTCACAGTTTTAGTCTCAGCCTTTTCCTTGCAAGTTCCCTCACGGAGTCCAGTGCCACAGTCACCAGAGGCTGGCTCACATGCTCCCCACTGCCATTCTCTGCAGGCCGAGCTCGACTTCTTGCCTTTCTCTGTGAGACAAACATGATACCGAGTGTGTACTTTCGAGTTTGATTAGGGAAACAGATGGAGGAAGATGACTGGAAGGGGAAAAAAAAGAGTTCATAGCCCATTCTTTAGGTTTGCCTCAAGCTCACAAGCAGCTGGTAGTCTATGACTTACTTCTGCAGTTTAAGTACACGATATTGTGAAGGAGATCTGGGATAATATGGAGGAAGACCATTCAGCCTCTTGGGCTATTATTCAAGAGATCAAAGAAGATTTTACAACCCAACTTGGACCACCCATCCAGGTTCTGATGAAAATCCCTCAACTACCTTGGAACGTTCATTCAGATACCAAGGAAGATGGCTCAGCCCGATTTGATCTAACCATAAAACGGGAGGTATCCTATACACGTCTGGTCTTCCATCCAGAAGGAACCTACATATCTAATATTGCAAACTCCAACTTCTTCCTTAACAACTGCAGCATTTTTAGAAGACCCCACCATCCTCCCTTGGAAGCTTGATTTCAAAATTTCACTCTGAACAATGTATCTTTTGTTTCAAACAAAGTATCTTCCACTTGAAGAAGTAATGAAGAGGAATAATGAGGGCAGAGCGGTGAACGTGATCTACATGGACTTCAGTAAGGTGTTTAACAAGGTTCCTCATGGTAGACTGGTCAGCAGGGTTAGATCATATGGAATACAGGGAGAACTAGCCATTTGGATACAGAACAGGCTTGAAGGGAGCGGGTGGTGGAGGGTTGCTTTTCCGACTGGAGGCCTGTGACCAGTGATGAGCCACAAGGATCAGTCCTGGGTCCACCGACGGCGTTTTGTCATTTACATAAATGACTTGGATGTGAAATTAGGAGGTATGGTTAGTAACTTCGCAGATGACACCAAAACTGAAGGCGTAGTGGACAGTGAAGAAGGTTATCTCAGAGTACAACGGGATCTTGATCAGATGGGCCAATGGGCTGAGGAGTAGCAAGTGGAATTTACTTTAGATAAATGGGAGGTGCTGCATTTTGGAAAAGCAAACCAGGGCAGAACTTGTACACTTGTAAGGTCCAGGGAAGTGCTGCTGAACAAAGAAATCTTGGAGATAGTAAGAACTGCAAATGCTGGAGTCAGAGTTAATACAGTGTGGAGCATCAGAGGAGCAGG
Source organism: Ginglymostoma cirratum (assembly GCA_024137785.1). Classification (NCBI taxonomy): domain Eukaryota; kingdom Metazoa; phylum Chordata; class Chondrichthyes; order Orectolobiformes; family Ginglymostomatidae; genus Ginglymostoma; species Ginglymostoma cirratum. The sequence continues at coordinate 52,299,475 of JAHRHZ010000063.1, read as the reverse complement.
AAAGTTGACATTTTGGGTCTCTTCATCAGGACTGGAGAGTGTAGGTTCATAGTTCCTTGAAAGTAGAGTCACAGGTAGATAGGATAGTGAAGAAGGTGTTTGGTATGCTTGCCTTTATTGGTCAGTGCATTGAGTATAGGAATTGGGAGGTCATGTTGCAGCCGTACAGGACATTGGTTAGGTCACTTTTGGAATACCGTGTTCAGTTCTGGTCTCCCTGCTAATAGGAAGGATGTTGTGAAACTTGAAACAGTTCAGAAAAGATTTACAAGGATGTTGCCAGGGTTGGAGGGTTTAAGCTACAAGGAGAGGTTGAATAGGCTGGAGCTATTTTCCCTGGAGTGTCGAAGGCTGAGGGCTGCCCTTATAGAGGTTTATAAAATCACGAGGGGCATGGATAGGGTAAATAGACAGGGTCTTTTCCCTGGGGTGGGGGAGTCCAAAACTAGAGGGTACAGGTTAAGGTGAGAGGGGAAAGATTTAGAAAGGGACCTAAGGGGCAACTTTTTCATGTAGAGGCTGGTGCATATATGGAATGAGCTGCCAGGGGAAGTGGTGGAGGCTGGTACAATTACAACATTTAAAAGGCATCTGGATGGGTATATGAATAGGAAGGGTTTAGCGGGATATGGGCCAAATGCTGGCAAATGGGACTGGATCGATGTAAGGATATCTGGTTGGTGTGGATGAGTTGGGCCAAAGGGTCTGTTTCCATGCTATACATCTCTATGACTGTATAATCTTTAATCCTTTCTAATGCCGCTGCCGGAAAAAACGTCACTATCTCTTTCACATATGTTACGAATTCCTTGGTGTGTGTTTGCGCTGTTGGAAGCAGCAAGCACAGTGTAGCATTCAGAGCATAGACCGTACAAAAAGGCTGTCACATTTGACTGTTTCCAGATATTAGTAACATTCAACACTGCCTAGGAACAAGTGCAGGGTCTTGTTTTCAGAAAGTCACTCAAAAACACTTCTGGGTCACAGACATAACAAGCATGGGGCTGGATGAACACAGCAGGTCAAGCAGCATCATCGGAGCAGGAAAACTTGACGTTTCGGGCCTAAACCCTTCATCAGAAATGGGGGAGGGGAAGAGGGTTCTGAAATAAATAGGGAGAGGGGGGAGGCGGATAGAGGATGGATAGAGGAGAGGATAGGTGGAGAGGAGGCAGACAAGTCGAAGAGGCGGGGATGGAGCCAGTAAAGGTGAGTGTAGGTAGGGGGGTAGGGAGGAGATAGGTCAGTCCAGGGAGGAC
>JAHRHZ010000063.1:52284923-52297816 GCA_024137785.1 Ginglymostoma cirratum | reverse complement strand
GGAGGCGAAGGAATTGGGAATAGGGGATGGCATTTTTGCAGGAGGGTGGGTGGGAGGAGGTGTATTCCAGGTAGCTGTGGGAGTCAGTGGGCTTGAAATGGACATCTGTCTCTAGATGGTTGCCCGAGATGGAGACAGAGAGGTCCAGGAAGGAGAGAGAAGTGTTGGAGATGGTCCAGGTGAACTTCAGGTTGGGGTGGAAGGTGTTGGTGAATTGGATGAACTGTTCGAGCTATTCCTGCTCCTATGATGCTGCCTGACCTGCTGTGTTCATCCAGCCCCATGCTTGTTATCTCGGATTCTCCAGCATCTGCAGTACCTTTTATCTCTGGGTCACAGACAGTTGGAGAAGACCACAGAGACAAAGGCAGTTTCCATACAGAAAAACCACTCACCATCCTAACTTGGAAATACATCAGCGTTCCTTCATCATTGCTGGGTCAAAACCCTGGAACTTCCTCCCTAATGACATTCTGGGTCTACCTACAGCACAGTTCAGGAAAGTAGCTCACCACTACCGTCTCACAGCCAGCTAGCGATGGACAATAAATGCTCCAAAGCCTACATCCAATGAATGCATCAAAAGAAATAATTTGGACTGTGTTTGAATTTGATGACCAGGTCGGAAGTGGGTCATCACTTCTTATTTTTATTTCTGTCAGGGTCAGTGAGGACTTTCCATGACCAAACAGGTTTTACAGATTTATTGGTTTGGCGATCGTTCACTTGTGTGTGTAGACCGGGCTCAGTCTCTGAGGAGTAGGGTTAATCAACAAATTGGGCACCCACAATTATCATTTGACTAATGCCATCGAAGTAAGTTTCTTCGCTGCAGGCAATAAACGGAGCAAGAAGCAACTTTAACTCGGTCCAACATAAGCCAGTTAAAAACAGGGCAGGAAGACTTAGATCCCAGTTGGCGTTTCTCCCTCAATGGAAGAAGAAATGGCCAGCTTTTTGGCAGCAGGCAAATTGAACAGATAATGGCCTTCACATCAACCCGTGGGACAGGTTGCTGGCCACTGGAACTCAGGGTCTATTACTTACCACTACACCAAGCAACCCAGCATATCCAGGGCCAATAACAACAGCAACATCGGGAAGCAAGCTGTAAAAAAAAAGACTATTTCTCGGGCAACAACATGTCTGAGGCAGCTGTCCACTGCCTCGGAATGCCTTCAGCCTGCTAAAGCAGAGGTTTCAGGAGATGTAACCAGCTACTGTTCCCCAGGCATAGAGGTGGGGGCAAAGTACCATGAGAAGAGATCTACATGAGCCCCATTAACCTCTTGTACCAGAACAGCAGTCAACCTCTTCACACCACACTGGCCATCAGATCACACCTATAGAAAGCACTGCAATAGGAGGAAGAAGGGCATGTTTAGACATCAAGTGGGATCACAGGGTTAAAATCCAAACCGGACTCACCTCTGCTCATTGGGTTGTGTTACTGAGATAATAAAAGCATGGATCGGGAATTTACCAATATTAGTTGGGGTGGAGTCAGACAAAGACAAGACAGTGAGAATGCAATTTTGGCAACAGAACAGATGTGAGGAAGGAAACATGGTTTAGGATGTAAACAAAGATCCACACCTCTAATTTAATGAAAAATTCTTTATCAACATCAGCACATACATACACACACACAGAACACGAAAAACACAATCTGATTGAGCCGCACTCACCTTTTTTGTTCCTGCCAGCTTCAGAAGACCCTGTCATCAGGACTACAAACAGCACAAGCACCAGCGAGAAAAGGACACGCAGCTGCATTCTGGGAAGGAAATGACACGTTGTCATTGCTTTATTGGTTCATTGACCCCCAGCACATGGCATTATTCATGCAGATCTCATATGGTTAGTGGGGGACATTTCACCGTAACTGAGCTGGCACTAAGGGTGTGGTGTTTGTATTACCTCATACACTGCAAACTCAGTGACTCTTTGAAAAGTGTACCTGTAATGGGTATTGGAGCAAGTTACTCAAAAAGAGGCTCCAGGACCTTTGAACCACGCTGCAGTTTGGAATTAATGCTTCACAAGAGCAGACAGGAAGAAAATATATGGTTAAAAGGGAAAGAAATTTAAGTCGCCACATCATCAGGCTAAGGCAAAACAAATGACAATATCCATTTTACAGAAGGCTGATGGAGTTGAGCCTCTCAAGACAGAAAGTCTAACAGAATATAATAATTAACCTGGTTACTTGTAGATGAAATCTTTCCCCTTCCATTTCATAAATTTTCAGCAATGCTCCCGGGTAATGCACTGTCCTCACTGTATTTTGATACAAACCCTCATTCAATAAAAGGAGGGCCAAAATAGACTGGCCTCAGTTGTGTAGCAAATTTGTACGGTGCTGTCATTACAGACTGTGAATCAACTCTGCCCCTCCCACAATCACTGCATTCAAGTAGAACCACAATGAGAACAGGGAGACCAGGATCTACTCTGGCACATTTTAAAGGCATCTGGGAAATCGGTTAGGATGCAGGACATGAATTCAAGCTGCACAGTGTTCAGCTTCAAAGTACTTAAACTCCTGTTTGTTAAGTTTTATTTTAAGTTACGTGACTGGTATATCTATGATCAACAACCGGTTATTGCCAGTGGCTTAAAACAGGTTCTCTTTCCCCTGTTTGAAAGGCAAGAGTCCACAAGTACTCTGCAGGAAATTTTCCAAAGTCTTGTATTCCATCCCTTCATCAACATACATCAGCACCATATATCACTGGAGTTAGATATACATCAGGCACTCCCTCAATAGAACTGTTTCATTAGAAAAAAACAAGCTGATATTTAAACCAACTAGCAATTTACTGAGAATCACTGCATTTGGAATTTTTGCAAGACCAATTACCCTTCTGTTTAACGTTTGACAGACAAAATCCCAATCTGTCCTCTGGGTTTCAGTTGTCAGTGAGTTCAGTAAGAAACTGAGAGCGCTTATTAGATTCCAGAAATTGATCAGGCCGAGCAACACAGTGGCCAGAATTTGCAATGGACTTTCATTTGTTCGTCATTACAATACCACCCAGAAAGAAACGATCCATAAGAGAGCTTGCCAACTTCCAGCTTGAAGAGAATTTGTATGTCAGCCCAGATCAAATTAAACAGCGAGTCTCCCGACTTTGTGCAGAGGGAAATATTATCTTGATCCAATGTGGCCATTGTGCCTAGCTGGCTCGTGATAAATTCAACCAAGGATCTCTCTCGGTCCACAATAGTGAATGTATAGTTGCCAATAAATGGTGCAGAGTATTGAAGAAATGAACAACAATTACTTTCTATAGCATTTCATACAATGACGGTGCTGATTGTCCTGAAACACCTGGAAGTGGGCAAACAACAGATCAGACATTGCCAAAGGATCTTTTCAAAAAAAAAAATTCAGCCCATCTGCATCTTTGTCAGTAAAGCTGACATAAATGGTCTTAGCGGAAAAGAAGGGAACTTATTCAGCAGTAGTTGCTGATAGGCTTTATGAAGTATGAGACTGAATTGCCAGGCCTCCCCTCAGCATGTCAATGCTGAACAAGTCTCTGTTGTTCACAAGGGCTCCAAATGCAAGACTAGTTAGCAACAGCCAACTCTGAATCCTGGTCTTTAAAAAGGGAGACTATTTAACACATAAACCACAGTCTGCATCACTTCTCTCTCCTGGTGAGATGTTTTAATGATTTAATGCTTGCCAGCTGGAAGTCCCAATGGCTGCAGGCAGTAATTTTTTGGGTAAAACAAACAATGCCCCCTTCATTCATAGTAATAGAGAAGGGAACATTACAAAGTTATTCACAGGGGCAAGAGAAAAGGGGGCTAGGGAGGTGTACAAATAACGCTTCCTCAGAAAATCAGGTCCCATTTTCCAACTGGAAGCTAGGCCACTTTTGGATTTGATGGCACCAGTTTTCAAACTACAGGCCTCACAAGCTCAGCATTATGTTCGCTAAAAGGCACACTTTCAACTCACAGAGTTTATAGAATCACAGAATCCCTAGAGTGCAGGGGGAGGCCGTTCAGCCCATCAAGTCTGCGCTGAAGGACATCCCTTCCAATTTTACTTTGTTTATGCAGTTAAATGCTGCGGTTCTAACCGAACCCTGCAATGGTGAGATCAAGGGATCTTTACGTCCACTTTTACATCCTTCCATTTTTACACTCCATGCCTCTCTCATTGCCATCTGGAGGATAAGGGTAAAACAAGGAGAGTGCCCATGAGCTACACACCAAGGTCTTCACCGTATCTCTGTAATTTTCAAGCCCAGCAGAAAAACTAACACAGGTTATGCCAATAAATGTTTGCCAATGGAGGCTTGAGAAATGGTGTTGGATGCAGCTAAGAATCAAGTCTAATGGCTCTCCCCAAAGGCATGGTGCAGGATATAGGGAGATTCAATATACTGGGGGGAAAGGATTGTAAGGACTTTATTCGATTCATTCTCCAAATATGGGCATCATTGGCAAAGCTGAAATTTAGTGTCCATCCCTTGTTGCCATTAGTGGTGCGTCTTCTGTATTGAACCACTAGTTCAGGTCAGTCAAGTTACAGACAGCATGCCAGAATTCTGACACTGGGTTAGATTTTACACGTCCCACATGTGTGTGTTTTCAATGGGGGAGAACACAAAATATAAAACAGATGCCTAGTCCACCTCCTTCCCAGCCACCAGCTCAATATAGGAGGAGGAGGATAAGTAGGCTGCCCCATCCTTCAGCCTATGGAGTCGAATTAAATGGAAGTTAAGGACCTCCACTGACCTAAAATGATGGCAGGTCGGAAGCAAAGGTGGTCTTCGAAAGGACTTCTTTCAAAAAGTGGGAAGGAAGGGGTTGTGCATATCAATTGTGGGATGCCCCATGCTCCAAGGCATCCCCCTCTTACTTTTGCTCTTCATCACCTGCCCACACCCTAGGCTGTCTCCTACACCTTCTTGTAGTCCCAGCAGCATCCATTATGGCGTTTTTGCACCACTGAGTGTGCGAGAGCTGCTAACAAGAGCTGCTGGAAGTTTGAGGGTGGGGTTTCCTCCCATTGAGCGACAGCAAATAACTCAGAGCCTGTTGTCCCACTACCAGCTACCAGACAGGCTTCCTCAAAGTCAGTTCATTCAAGCTAAACCCTCCTTCAGGGAGTCAGGGGTTGGGAAAGATAACAGTTTGCCCCTCCCTACCCCAGTTCACTGAAGATGAAGAAGAAAGTTTGATAAATCTTCAAGACAGAATGATGCCTGATTTGGAGGTGATGATCACAGAATCATAGAATCATAGAATCCCTACAGTGTGGAAACAGGCCCTTCTGCCTAACATGTTCACACCAACCCTCGGAGCATCCCACCCAGACCCATCCTCCTATAACCCACCTAATCTACACATCCCTGAACACTATGGGCAATTTAGCATGGCCAATCCACCTACCTTGCATATCCTTGGACTGTGGGAGGAAACTGGAGCACCCGGAGAAAACCCACTGGAGCATAGAAGGTTGAGAAGTGACCTTACAGAAGTTTATAAAATCATGAGAGGTATAGATAGGGAAAAAACACCTACCATTAACCCTAGGTTTGGGGGATTTCAAGACTAAGTGGCATATTTTTAAGGTGAGAGGAGAGAGATTTAAAAAACACGAGGGGCAATTTTTTTTTTTACAGCGGATGGTTTGTGTGTGGAATGAACTTCCCAAGGAATTGATAGATGTGGGTACAATTACAACATTTAAAAGACACTTACATAAGTAGATGAAAAAGAAGGATTTGGAGGAATATGGGCCAGGAGCAGGCAGGTGGTCTAGTTTAAAAACCGAAAGAACTGCGGATGCTGTAAGTCAAGGACAAAAACAAAGTTGCTGGAAAAGCTCAGCAAGGTCTGGCAGCACCTGTGAAGGAGAAAACAGAGTTAACGTTTCGGGTCTGATGACCCTTCCTCAAGTTCTGGTCTAGTTTACTTTGGTATTATGCTTGGCAATGGACTGGTTGGACCAAATGGCCTGTTTCTGTGCTGTATGACTCCATGCAGAAACTCAGAGTCAGACAGCAGCTCTTAGGCAAGAGTAAACCATTGCAAGCATCAAACTACCACAAGAGATAAAGATTGCTCTCTCTCCTGCGTTCACAATAGAACTTTGAGGCATACGCTTCATGGCAAAACAAACCTGTAGGAAAAGCCTTAGTAACCTGCTGCACTGCATCAGAAAGGAACACGATAGCCATGGTGTGCTCGTGTAGGAGGGAGTGCATACTTAAAGTTCAAGATTATGGTAACTACAATTACCGAAAGACGGTTGCACACAATACTGAATGGCAAATTGAGAATAATATTGATCACTACTTTGGGGAAATCATCGATTTTGAACATTAACTCTTTTTCACTCCACCGATGCTACTGGACCAGTTGAGTCTGCGCATTTCAGATCTCCAATATTTGTGGTACTTTTTTGGAGTAGTCACGAATCAGGCCCTTGTAATTTTCATGAGGCCAATCTGATCCTTCCTATTTCTAAAGCTTCTGCATATAGCTTTCTGCATGCAACTTCTAAAGGATTGAGGTGCTTGGGAAGAAGGCAGGGAGCTGTTACAGGCTTCAAAAATAGACTCACTACCTCAGCGAAAAAGGTGCCAAAGACCAGAATTCAGAGTTTTGACCCCTGAACCCAGAGCCTGCCATTTTTACAAAGGCACAATATAGGTAGGTCACACTACACGCATCCACGGTTCATGGAGAAAATGCTCACAGAAAATTGCACTTGCCTGTTAAATAGTATACATCTAATGCTGTTTAGACAGAATCGAAACAAACATTTTTAGTCAGACTTTTATTTCTATTCTCACTGTAAACTCCAACAGTTTTATTTGTTCCTCTTATGTATACATCTCATCAGGTATTCATCCAATTAACCCTTAATTCAAATATCCACCACCATTTGGTTTCAGGCATCCCTGCAGACCCTACCAGATGATACATAGCTTCTTGTCTGATTTCAACTTTCCAACTGCAATATCCAAAACATGTATTTTAGATCTGTTAAGAGGAGATCTAAGTTTATCGAGTGTTCTTTGGAGAGGTATGGTTCCCTTTTGGAGCATTTTATAATCTTGTAAATATGCTCCTGGGACTTTTTGATAGAGGTCAGAGGCCCTTTGGGAGAGAAGTGTCCTATGGGATTGTTAAAAGTAGACATAAATAGGTGTAAAAAGTGTATAATCTCATCAGAACAGTGATATTTAAGGGGACTGTAAAGCAAGCTTTCGACGTATTTAAATTGCCTTTAGATCTCTGAGAAACAAACTGCTTCCACTGTTTTAAAAAAAACCAAGTGCTTGTTATTTCACTTCATTTGTTGACCTAAACCTGAGGGTTTAAGGATTAGTACTGCAGACTGATTTCACAATCTATAATTATCACAGTGGAATGTCTGCTAGTTCACAGTTTGATTGACAACTCCAAGGGCACTTAAAAGTTCTGAAATGGGATCATGATACAAATGCTGATAAAGGATTAACCAAAGTTAAATATGGTGAATAGGCTATCGCCAATGACAGTATTTCTTTAAATAGTGATCAATAGACACTTAAGGACTTTAGTATCCTCAGAACTTGTTCTGAGATTGGATAAGTGAGTTGGCCTGGAGGCATTAAGGTGCGGGCTTCTAGGTTGTATTGAGTTGGTATGAAGTTGGTAGTAAGGACCACAAGGTGTGGCAAGAGGGTTATGGGGATATGAGAGGGCATGGAACATTGGTACAGCAATTTTGATTGGCATAAAGAGCAAGATGGGAGGAAGCAATGGGATGGCATGGGTTGGAAAAGTGTGAGGGGGAGTGAAGGTTGGAAGACTGTTTTTTGTTTCAGTCCTTCTCCAAAAAACAAATTGTGGACCGAGTCTCAGCGGACAACAGCCAGCCTTTCATCCAGGCCATCTCCAGACCTAAATCTTACCTGAGGTGGTAGCCACAAAAACTGACCTCTTCCAGAACATTAATCTGAACTTCCAGGGCACTTTTTCTCCTCAAGTTCAGTTTGCAGAGCCAGGAACTGTCCCAGCTCTGTCCTCTTGACCTGAGAGTGAAAATCCAGGCCATTTTCCATTGGGCAGGGACAGAACAAACACCATTTTCTTGACTGGACTCATTTCAAATCCTTCCTTTTCATTAAATCTTCAGGCAAACACAAGGGGCAAAACAACATCTTCCTCTTCCTTCTCAATATTTATCTGTTGGCATCATGTAAATCAGATTATCTGATCATAATCACAAGATCTTGCAGTGCACAAAGTGTGTACTGCCTGCTTTTGCAACAGTGACTATGCTTCAGAAGCATTACATTGGCTGCAATGGGATGTCCTTAAGACATGAAAGATGCTAAATAAGTGCGACTGTTTTTCTCTTACGCCAGTCATTCCCGCTCCCTTAACTTACCCCATTTAATAGATAATAATGATTCATCATTAAAAACATTTATCACAGTGCTGAGCATGAGATAGCATTAGGGGGTTTTCTACAAACACATCCATGACTATACCTAAGATGCACATCAGTCTTTCAAGTGACAAACTAATCACCTAACTATCTGTCTGCACCATATGCAATCTTCTGCACTAGTCTAGACTGTACAAATTCTTCAGTTTTTCCTCCTCCAGCCCTCTTTCTCTTCCCCTCACCAAGCTGCTTTGTCAAGTTTGCTTTCTTACAACAAGCCCTGCGGCAAAATGCTCAACAGCTGTGACCCCTGAACTTTCTCCCATTTCTTATAGCGCATATCAGGCATAAATGGCATTTAGTGCTTGTTGAAGCCGGGCGAAACAAAGCAATACAGGTTCTGAAACGCTGAATCATGAGAATTTCAGGGCAGCAAAGGCAGAATCCATCACTAATAAGACAGCCTGTGGCAATCAGAAGATCACCTCCCCCTAACCCCCACCAACACCCACCCCACCTGTTCACAATCCCCACAGTCTCCAGTGTCAACTGCTATCATTTAACAAATACTGCTCAGTGTCCATTACCAGTGAGACCCTTAACCCTTAACGCATGGGACTGGAATGCAACACTCAGGACCAAAAGATTAAATTTTAAAAAAAAGGCTTTAGTGAACCTCACGGGTCTGCCACACACTGATCCCGTTCTGCATACATCAACCACACATAAACTTTTGAAATGCTGACTGTGCAGGTTATATTGCCCTCCCACCAAGTGGTACAAACTATAAAAATAATTTGAGATTTAGAAAGCATGTCAGTAAACTAGCAAGTTTGTACTTAACATGGAATATATAATTTAAAAAAAATATATGGAGCATGCACAAAAGTAATCTTTACAGATTCTTAAAATACATCATTACATACAGCGACTATCTTTGTTCCAATGCATTTTATTAGATTCTAAAGAAAATACAACCTTGGATTAATTAGCACCTTTCACAACTTTAGAACAAACAAAAACAAAGCTTTACCATGAAGACGTAGTCACTGTTGCAGTGCAGGAAATGTGGCAGCATTTGCACACAGCAAGCTCTAAGAAAAAAAAATTATACTAATAGCTATGTGCTTCACTGATGTAGCTGGAGGGATAAATATTGTCCAGGACGCCAGAATGACTTTCTGCTCTTTCAACAGTGCTGACCTGCGAGAGCAGATGGCATCTCAATTTGAGGTTCTCATCTGAAAGACAACAGTGCAGTACTCCTTCAGATGCGCACTGGTGTGTCAGTCCACAGAGAAACTTGGGATCATCTTGAGGCTGGTTTACAGGGCACTGCAGCAGCCAGATTTTTTGAAATTCTTCACATAAAGTGACCATATCCTCAGCAGTGATCACTTCTTAGAAGTTGCCATATTTGAACTTATTCAGAATAAGGCTAGGTGCAGCAACAATGGTATGTTGTTTCATATATAATCAACTGTTAGGGTGCAAAAGAGCAGACTTCTCTAAAATATTGTCGCAATACAAATGTCTCTGCTAAGTGCTACTGATATCAAGTCAGATTTGAGAAAACAATGGGATCTGTCTTGAATACAATTGTTGCCTGCTGGGTTATGTGGTGTATTTAACCATCACTTATCTGTTACCTATATTTGCCTCATGTTAGGTTTGGGATGTTAGCATATAATTCCTAATACCCTTGAACAGTCCAAACCTTTTTTTTTAATTCATACCTTTTGCATGCTTGCTTGTTTTATTAATAAAATCATTACTCTTTGTTGACTAAAGAAACATGATTGCATTGTAAATAAGGTACAGCCTAAAAATTGGACCATATCATCCCATTTGTTAAATTTAAAATTCATTATAATCAGTGGAGATGAGACTGGAAAGAAACCTCATTGCCATAGTCTAGTTGCCTATGAGAGAATAACGGTTAGCTTTCATGCAGTTCGTATGATGAAACAAGTCACTGATCTGTTGGACAGAGAGTTCCAGGATTTTGATCTAAAGAAGATGCAGAAATGATAAATGTATAAGTATTTCAATACTCCTTTTAAAGAAGGAAATCACTGTCAGAAGTAGTTGGTTCACTGGGTTGACTGTAAACAGTACTTCTCCTTCTTCCATGGAAGTTACAGACGCAGGTCAGGAGGAAATACTTATATTTCCTAAACCTATCCTATTTTCTACAGTTAAAAGCCACAAAACAGGCTGCTCCAATAGCTTATCATTTCAAATAAACCTGTTGGAATGTAACCTGGTGTTGTGTGAATTCTGACCAGTACAATCATGGCTGATCCTCTAACTCAATGCTTGACACGTACTCTCTCCACAGGACCCTTCACGATAACATCATAAAGTCATCACAGACTTACTACACCATCAGGCTGCTTACTCATTAGACAGAAATGACTGGCGGCAGTTTGACCGGAGGGTCACCAACACCTCAGGTGAGGAAAGAGGTTGAGAATGAAGACGTTCATCCCTCAGCAAAGAATAGCCTGAAAAGATGTGCAGATGATTCTGATGGGCTGTCTGTCTGTTCTCATTGAAAAGGCAGCACACCGTTTTGATGGCTAGTTCTTCAATTGATGTCATCCTGTCACAGCTTCCCAAACTGTTTGGAATAAATGCAACACAATTTCAAGCGCTAGTTAAAAGGAATACTCACCAATTCTTGTTCACTTCTTAGACATACGAAGGGGGATATCTGAGACACGCAGGGAGATATTCTGGGACTTTTTAATCAAGACTTCATCAATATTTGAACAACATTTATTACGAAAATTCCCTGGGGGCTTCACTTGAAAAGAATAAGTGGCACTATGTTCCACCTTATGGGACACCTTGCGGAAGTCATTGGGAGAAACTTATGGGTCCTTGCCATTTTGAGCTAAATGAGGAATGGGATGAGAACACGGGACCAGGCAGGGTAGCACCAACTGCTGCAGGTAGAGAAGGTCAAAAGAACATAGTAGCATACACAGTGGTACAGTACAACCGATTCCCTCCAGATCTCTTCCACTCAGATAGATTTTCAATGCTCACTTGACAACATGAGTGCCCTTCCACTCTGTCCCTGAGTTACCCTAGCAACATGTGCACAGCATACCGTTTTGCAGAAATACTGCTCCACTAAACTTGCACCTAATCATCTCAAATGCCGAATCTGCAAATTTCTAGTTTAGCACTTCCAGGCAAGTTCAAATTGACACAATCATCCGTTATCACCATAATTTAGTGTTAAATTCAAAACTTTCAAACAGTCATGTCCCATTAACAATTCACCTGTGGCCAAAATAACACCCTTAACTCCAGCTGAACATTTTTCTTCCTCCATAAGAATAAAGATTGAACGAAAACACAGTTGAGGCCTTAAGTCCCCAGCTCAAATGTTGCATTGGGGAAAATAACTCAGCGGCTGACTAGTCTGCAAGTGGATCATCAGCCCTCAACAAACAACAAATTATGGCACTCCCAGGTATCACGGTAGTCCTGGCACAGCTGCATCTGGGGTCCTCAGATGTTTTGTTTTACAGAGCCGAGAGGAAAGATGAGCACCACCACAAGCTGCTGCCCAAGGCTGGAAAGCAGTGCGCAGAAAAACAGCTGGGACAAATGCTTTCAAGAAATGAGTAGTTGTCAAATAAAAGTTGTCCTTTTTTACCCAAATCTTGTGCACAACTTATGCAACTGCTTTGGCACTCCACACGGCTTGACAGTGGTCCTTGCAAAGCAATTACTTGCTCAGAAAAAAGTTCAGCATATTACGAGCTTTTAAATTGTTAGGTGAGTGCAAACTTGCATACACTGCATTAGTAAGAAGTGTATAGCAGTAACTAGCACAACCTCTTGAGCAGATTCGGCCATTCAGCTCAATAAAACTGATCTTTCATTTGCATACCTTGGTTCCCATATCCCATGATGACCTCACCACAACAACAATTTATCAATTTCAGACTTGAATGTTGCTGTCGACCTTCAGCCTAAACAGTACTTGCTTTTGGCAGGAAGGTCAAAGAATGTTCCAGATTTCCACTACCCATTCTTTTGTACAAGGAGTTCCTGACTGTATGGGTTCCATATTGGAAGTCCTTTGTCTGCGACCTTCCAGCCAATAAGGGTAAAGATTAGGGGAGATGTTAAACAGGTCAGGTGGTTTTGTGGCAAAATAGCTAGTGCCCTTAACCTCTGGGCCACAGTCTCTGGCTTTGAGTCCCACAGCTAATCAGGTTGAATAGTAACCTGCAAACCTCTCCAACAAGTCAATGGCAGGAGGTAAGAACCGGAGAGAGTCCTGGGGAACGACGTGACAGAAAGAACATTGGAGCCTTTACAATGACAAATCAAAGATTCAGACTACAACATGCATGTAAAAAGTGCAAGCTTCGTTGCAGCAGGCCAAGCAGTATCAGAGGAGCAGGAAGGCTGACGTTTCGGGCCTAGACCCTTCTTCAGAAATGGATTTCTGAAG
>JAHRHZ010000063.1:52244842-52284523 GCA_024137785.1 Ginglymostoma cirratum | reverse complement strand
AAGGGTCTAGGCCCGAAATGTCAGCCTTCCTACTCCTCTGATACTGCTTGGCCTGCTGTGTTCATCTAGCTCTACACCTTGTTATCTCAGATTCTCCAGCATCTGCAGTTCCTGCTATCTCTGAAACAATTTTAACCCCACTGTGGAGCCTCTTCTAAGGAAGCCTACCCTGAAGATGTTACCCTCCTCCCTCCGAAGCATTTCTGAAGAAGGGTCTAGGCCCGAAACGTCAGCCTTCCTGCTCCTCTGCTGCTGCTTGGCCTGTTGTGTTCATCCAGCTCTACACCTTGTTTCATTGCAATTAGGTATTCTGAGTGACCTGCAATACGCCACCAACAAAACAGGCTGCCGACCTGCTAATAACATTTTAAACAATTATGTAAAAGAAGATTTATTCAAGCCACTGAGTTTGTTTAATTCATTTTTTAAAACCAGCATTTAATCGCTGGTTAAAATCCCTCTCAACAAAGTGGTAGGGAGCTGCCTTGTTGAATACCACAGCCAAATTAAAGATCAGTTTAGAGTCAACCACGTTCCTGTTGGTCATGAGTCACAGACAGGCTGAGCCAGGAAAGAATGAAGAATCTTCTGGACTATGGGGCAGCTGAGATTAAACATCATGCCAGTATGGACAGGGGCATCTATTAGTTTAATTAACTAAATTTAAATTCCCAGCTTAAAAGTGGGATTTGAAATACAATTTAGTACCAAGTCATATAAGGAGATGTTAGGTCAAAAACCAGAAAACTTGGCTGAAGTTTTAAAAAATGGATCGAGAGGTAGGGACGCAGAGAGATTTAAGGAGGAGATTCCACATTATAGAGCCCAGGATGTTGAATGCACACAGTTGCCAATAATGCAGTGACTAAAATCAGGAATGCTCAAGGTCAGAATTAAGCAAAGCTGATCTCAAAGAGGGTTGTCACACTGGAGATTACAGTGAATAGGCAAGGACAAGGCCATCGGTGGAAGAATTGTAAACAAAAGGTGAACATTTTACAGTCAATTCATTGCTTAACCAGGAGCTAAAGTGACATGTTGCTCTGCAAATTAGGCCATGGGCAATGGAGTTTTTTGGATGAGCACAACTTTAAGGTTAGAGGGCAGAATTGTACTGGTGTTGTCAAGTGGAGAGATGACAAAAGCATGGATGAGGTTTCTACAGCAGATGAGCTGAGGTAAGGCATAAGTTGGATGATATTATGGAGGAGAAAATTGGAGACTTTGTTCATGGTGTAAAAATATGATCAAATGCTCATCTTGGGCCAAAATGTGACACTGAGGTTGTAAACAATCTGGTTCAACCTCAGACAGCTGTCAGGAACAGGAATGCGGTTGGTAATTGGAGAATAAAGATTGCCATATAGGCTGACAACAATGGGTTCAGTCATCCCAATATCTAATTGGGATGAAATTTCTGCCTAGCCAGTACTTAATGTTGAAAACCAGTCCAGTACTTTCAAGACATTGAAGACTTTTGCGGAACACCTGCGCTCGGTTCGCAACAAACAACTGCACCTCCCAGTCGCGAAACATTTCAACTCCCCCTCCCACTCCTTGGACAACATGTCCATCCTGGGCCTACTGCATTGCCACAATGATGCCACCCAAAGGCTGCAGGAACAGCATCTCATATTTCGTTTGGGAGCCCAAGGGTATCAATTTGGACTTCACAAGCTTCAAAATCTCCCCTCCCTCGACTGCATCCCCAAACCAGCCCAGCTCATCCCCGCCTCCCTAACCATTCCTCCCACCTCAAGCCCCAGCCCCATCTCCTACCCACTAGCCTCATCCTGCCTCCTTGACCTGTCCGTCCTCCCTGGACCGACTTATCCCCTCCCTAACTCCCCACCTACATTCACCTTTACTGGCTCCAACCCCGCGTCTTTGACCTGTCTGTCTCCTCTCCACCTATCTTCTCCTTTATCCATCTTCTATCCGCCTCTCCCTCTCTCCCTATTTATTTCAGAATCCCCTTCCCCTCCCCCATTTCTGAAGAAGGGTCTTGACCCAAAACGTCAGCTTTCCTGCTCCTCTGATGCTGCTTGGCCTGCTGTGTTCATCCAGCTCTACACCTTGTTATCTATGTATTTTTTAAGTTATGTTTCTGACCGTATATATCTCTTTCATTATAATTTTACTTGTAAATATGCTTCATGGTTATGTTCTGATAGCTTATCATCGCTTGGAGTTAGGGGAAGGTGGCTTCCCATGTGGTCCTGAATGTGCAAGATATTTTCTACTCAACCTGTTTAGACATGTTACTTGTATACCTCTACAGCAGGTGAGACCTGATCTTGGACCTCCTAGTTCAGAGATAGGGACATTACCACAGTGCCATCAGAGCCCTCTGAGTGCGCAACCATGTATTTGCGAACCTATTGTTGGTACTACATCTCAGTCATATCAGACACAAGTTTTGTTTCATACATTAAAAAAATAGTAAATAGGAACAGGAATAGGCCATTCTATATGATCATGGCTGATCATCCCTGTTCCTTGTTTCTCCCTGTATGTTTGATCCCATTTAGCCTCATGAGCTGTATCAAACTCCTTCTTGTAAACTGTAACACCAAACTACAAAGTGTATCTCAGCCTTAGGTCGGGTTAAATTGTTGGAAAAGCCCAAAATCATAACAGCTGCGAATGATGCTGACCTTGAACATATATTCCAGATGAGCTAAGTGCCATTGAATCAGGATGCTCCCCCCAACATCTAGCAAATCTATCCCCACCACCATTCACCAATTCCCTGAAATGAGTCAAGGCTTCAAAACTTGGTAAGTATCCAAATATTACGTTTCCTTAGCTTTCTCACAGCAACATACATTTGTTGTTGACATTTTCAGAATGTCAATGTCTGTGCTTGTACCGAGAGAGGGCTGAAACTTAATCCCCATTTACATCATTGCAGCCGTTTTGCAGAATGTCACATTTTTCCTGGATTAATTGACCCAAATACCACCACCCACTTACCTGCTTTCCCAGTAGGTAAGGAAAGTGGTTAGTGTCCCAACAAACTCCCTGCTGGGTGGGGGCCTCCAATGGGGATGCCATTTGTGGGGAAAGTGGGGTGCAGCAAGGATAGGGAAAGGGATGGTCACTTCTCTCTCTGCAACCCCCATCCTTCAATAAGTGAAAAAAAAACTTATCTTCTTGCTATTGGGTCCCCTGAAGACGGGCCATAAACAACGGTCCTTAGGACTCAGCAGGTGCTAGGCTCTAGTTGCTGGGATTCCAGTGTCAAGGGCACTGATTGGGTAAGAAGCTAGCTGGGCAGCTCTTAACAAACCAATTGGAATATGATTTGGTGAGCTGTCTCAACGGTGATAAGTCGGTCAGTCACCACAGAATATAGCTGCCCCTACACTTCCAGTACAAATCAAAAACTCGTGCTCATTGATTTGGACAATTAACAAGAGTGGAAAGTATGATTGTCAAGTTTTCTCTCTGCATCTCTACATAATAAAACAGGGCAGATTTAATGTCAACAGGATGTGGCAAGTTATTAGTTTTGGATAGAGGAAGAGACTCTCACTGTTGCAAAGATGTTCGACGTGGGGAGCCAAGGAACTTGGCTACATTTGGACACTTTGTGAAAACACAACTGGGAACCACCTGAACTGCTACAGGTTTGTGAGAGAAACAAGACGACTTGAAACAATCCTACCTACTTCAATGTCATGGTTCCACTTAAAACACAGCATCTCCAGAAACTAATAAACTAGGCTGTACTGCCACAGAGCAGGGTGCTTGCAGAATGAACAGCATAAGCCAGGTCGTCAGAGAAGAACAGCTTTCAGCGGGTGGCCAAAGCAGGCAAAATATTGGTAAATGCTCAGCTCCTGTTGTGACTAAAGAGGTTATGTCTGTGTTAACGCAGCAAAATAGGCCCCAAAACAGAGAAGCAAACTTCCTCAGCATCAAATCAACAGCCTATGTGTGAGTCTGTGTTTGTAGTTCAGAGCACAACAATGACACTAAACATCCCACTTAGCTCTTTGGTAACTGTTAACGAGAGTGGAAAAAGGCAACAAGATCAAAACACTGCCAATTTGAATCAATTGCTAAACAGCCGACAGCTGTGACGAACAGGAGATCATTAATCGCGTTACATTCTGTAGAAAAGGGATGGGTGATGTAACCATATGATCAAAGACAAATTGGTTTTCTTTTCTAAAATGAAAGATATGGAACATAATCAGAGTGAAAAGACCTAGCCTTGATACTGCAGCTCATTGGTCTGTAATTTTAGTTTACGTTACACTTCAGAGGTGTTGATGGTGGTATTCTATCTAATGAAAGCGCATTAAGTGAAATGGGAGCCCAAATAAGAGGGAATGAGGGGATGTTGGCTGAGAAAGTAATTTCAGAAGGCTTCAGATGAAAGAGTTGCCTAACCTAACAGGTAATTGCTGTCAGCCCTGGCTCAGTTGAGCCAAAAGGTTGTTGATTCAAAATTCACTCCACGAGATCGGAGTCCATGATCCAGACTGAGAAGATAGTGCAGTACTGAGGGAGGGCAGCACTATCAATTGTGCCATCTTTGAGATGAGACATTAAACCTTGTCTGTCCTTCAATAAAAATATGCCACTGCGTTTTGTGAAGAACAGCTCTCCCTGCCCTAATATTTATCTCTTAACCAACAATACTAAAAGATACTGTGCTAACATCAGCTCATCGACTTCTGCGGGAGTTTGCTGTGCACAAATTGCTCATTGTGATTCCTGTATTACAAGAGTGATGACATTTCAGAATCACTTATATTTGCGGTAAGATGCTTTGGCTATGTTTGAAGGTTGGGTATGGTGCACCATAAATGCAAGCCCATCCTTTGTGCCTTTGCATAATGCTCATACTCGCATCCACGTTTTAAAAGTAAGCTGGTCCATTGGGACATAAGCTACAATTCTGCGATTTTCCTACTAGGAGCAGACTGGAAAGTGGGTGTGCGTAACATTGGGTGAAATGACAAGCATTGCCAAGACTGTCATCTTCCCACCTCCACTGATCATTTTCCCAGCGACAGTGTGTGCCCCAACAATCCCTTGGATTAATAGGGCCTTTGAATGGCTAAAACACCAATTAAAATGTGGCCTCACTTGGGTGGAAGTGGGCAGATCCCAGCACGACCTGTCTCCATGGGAAGATACCTTTGCCCTTGTGATTGACCCCCATCCTAATTCCATTTGCTTACATCCTGGACTTACTTCAGGGTCATGGGTACTGGAATGGCTGCAATCCCAACATTGGCCACCAGTCGCAGTGGCGCTGGCTGCTAGAACAGGAAAGCTGTCAGATTGTTTTACATGGTTCAGGCAGCATTCCAGGCAGAAAATCAGGAGGGTGTGTGGCATGACACAGCTGTATGAAGTCCCAACCATGGGGCATTATCTTCTGGTTCCATAGGTGGTTGAGAAGAACAGTGGAGAAGAAAAATTCAGAATCTTGCTGGTGGGATAAGCTTTTCAATTAAGTTCTCCCATCTTAAACAGATACACCTTCCCAACTCAGAGTTGAGAAGTCCATTTGCATGTGAAAGGCCAGCAGAATTAAGTGCCCTTTCCAAATCAAGTTTGCCCCAGTTGAGAAATATATGTATTTAAAAACCTAATAAGAGGAAGTTTTTATTCATTCATTCATTTACAGGATGAGGGTGTTGCTGTCTAGGTCAGCATTTATGGCCATTCCCTAATTGTTAACAATTGCTGTGGGTCTGGAGTCACATGTAGGCCAGACCAGGTAAGGATGACAGTTTCCTTCCCTAAAGGACATTAGTGAGCCAGACAGGCTTCCGCCCCCACCCCTACACCCTGCACCCCCACCCTCCCCTGGACAATTAGCAATGGTTTCATGGTGATCATTCGACTCAATTCCAGATTTTTATTGAATTCAAATTCCACCTTCTTCCATGGCAGGATTCCAACCCAAATCCCCACAACATTACCTGGGTCTCTGAAGTAAACAGTCCAGCGAAAATTCCATTAGGCCATTGGCTCTCCGTTAAATATAGATTATAACTTATATAGATACTTCCTTTTCAGAGCTGTTGTTACAGAGTTCTGGGACAGGTAGGACTTGAACCCAGGTCTCCTGGCCCAGATGTAGGAACACTTTCACTGTGCACAAGAACTCTTCTAATGTAACTGGTTGTATTTGAGTCTGTGTGAGAAAATTGTTAACCCATCACCCTAACCACTCAGTCTTAATGGGGATAAGAGATACCTTCATACCCATATTAAAACTATTGCGGCCAGTGAGGTAAACTTTTCCCTGGATTGAGTATGTGTTGCTTTGACCTTCCAGTGAAGTGCTTTGACATTATTTGTATAATTCTGCTCACCCTCCTCTAGGAAAGATCTTAAACTTGAGGGGGTGCAGAAAAGTTGCTGGGACTGGTCGGTTTGAGCTATAGGGAGAGGCTGAATAGGCTGGGGTTTTTGTCCCTGGAGCAGACTGAGGGGTGACCTTGGAGGTTTATAAAATCACGAGGGGCATGGATAGGGTGACTAGCCAATGCCATTTTCCTAGTGTTGGGGAGCCCAAAGCTAGAGGACATAAGTTTAAGAGCGGAAAGATTTGAAAAAGGACCTGACAGGTAACTTTTCAATGCAGAGGATGTTGTGTGTATGGAATGAGCTACCAGAGGAGGCGGTGGAGGCTGGTATAATTACATTTAAAAGGCATCTGGATGGGTACATGAATAGGAAAGGTTTAAGAGGGATATGGACCAAATGCTGGCAAATGGGACTAGGTCAGATTGGGATGTCTGGACAGCACAGACGAGTTGGATTGAAGGGTTTGTCTCCATGCTGTACAATTCGAAGAGATCTGGTGTTTGTACTCCCATGGAGTGAAGGTTGCACACGAGAGGGAAGGTCAGTTGGTAAGGGAAGAGCAGCGGCTGGGAACTGGCAGAACAGCAGGAGGTGGCTGTCACCCATTCAGAACATGTACTGCATCGATGCTGAGGCTGCTTCTGTCTTTTTCTGTACTGGCACAATTGGACTGAGTGATGCTCCTAATGAGTCTGCAGTGAGGGGAGGGTGCCATATACTCTGGCAAAGCAGAGATGATCATTTTTTTTGCTTCCTGCACTGCAGCCAAGTTAAATAACAAAAGATTTCGTCATGAAAAAAGAAGAATGGTAATGTGAATGGTGCCGAAACTAAGGTTGTGTGTCCAATTAAGACAGTATTGCTACCTAACAACCATGGGAATGCAACATGATGGAATAAAAGAACAAACAAGATGAAGATCGACCTAGCAAAAGAACTGGGGAATTAAAAACAAACAGAATGAAATGGAGGCGGAGGTTATAACCTAAAGTTGTTGAACTCAAATCCATTAGTGGTGGTGAACTGCAGAGAAACATGTCACACCAACAGCAGCCAGAATCTGCAGGAGGAGACGTGGGTATTGGTACAAACACCAGTTGCAAACAAAAACACCGAAAAATAACCCATAGCCTTCTTCGTTAGCGACTGGCTTCTGAGCATAGCGCCAGATTGCTAACGTATGCCAAAATGTAATCGAAGGCTAAATGTTGAACCAGCTGATAAAATGTTTCATGAACAAGCATAAGAAGTGAAAAAAAGAGAAACCAGTTCATTCATGGTTTTGTCTCTCAGGCTCTGTGGTCACCAAAAGGCCAGTGATAAATGATTGGTCTGGTCGCTTTGCTACTTTTTCGCCCTCAGCCTATTGGATTTCTTTGAGCATTGTAGACACATCCCCTTGTCAGGATTACAGTCAATCCACCGGCGCATCAAAATAGTCCTGTCACATTTAATTATACAACAAAATACCTCAAATTTTATGAAATGTAGCAACATAACTGGCAAGTCAATATGAGTATTCACGACCACATCAAAGCAAAATTCTTTGCTTCAGACCTTCAGGAAAAACAGACAGCAATAAATTGTGCTGTCAACTAATATGCAAAGTTCTGATTATGAACGGAGATATATTTTAGTAGCTTGAAGTAGGAGCAATGCTTTCATCCTTCCAACTAAGTTAACTCAACACCGAGTACCAGTCCTGAAGGAGTTTGTGCTTTGAACCGATTGATGTTAGCTACATACATTTAATATTTACAAACCACAGGAATCTCCAGCAGTGCTCTTGTTCGGGACGTCTGATGCAGAATCTGGCAAAACAAAAAAGGTGCTCCTTGCAAAGGAGCTGAATGCAAAATAACAATCCGTGCCCATTTTTCCCACTTGCTTGGACCCTGTTCATTATGAAATAAAGCCTTATCCATAATTCAAGACAAGTAAGCTGTTCAAATTCGACAGACAGAAGAGTTCGGTGTGTGAACTGTTACACACTCCCATTGATTATTGATCAATGACATGCCCTCATTGTCTAACAAACCATCTCCTAAAAAGCAATCCAAGTAGTGCTGTGAAGACTGAAAATGAAACTGCAAGACATTCAAGATATGTGTCCATTTAATGATGTTATTATGGATACAAAACATTGAAGATGTCATTATAGCCTTGAATCTGATCTAACCACTTCTAGTAAATCACTGTCACATGTTAAACTGCTGCAAAGGGTGATGTCCTTATCCGACCCCGGTTGAAATAACTCGCAATCTGCCAAACAAGCTATTACACTGAGAGCAGGATAAGGAATTGGGGCACTAATTCGAGTTTTACTGGTTTATAAAGAAGGGTGGTATCAGAACAGAGGATAGGTAAACGATTGATGGCGGAAAAATTTAAAGAAAAGCTTTTATTTTAAATATTTTAAATATATCCCCTCCAAATTCTCCTCATACAAATGCTCTCTTCAAAGTATTATTTGAAGAAAACCCTGGAATTTATTCAGCGGGGCAATTTAAAAGGATGTTTCAAGGAGCTCACCATTAATTTTAAAATCGAAATTCCTGGAAAGACGCAACCTTGCTACTCAACCTCTCTTCACTTAACATTCCTTTCATACTAGTTGCTCGACTTAGAAAAAGTAACTGACCTTGTCTTTTGTATTCAGCTCTGTGAAAACCAGTCTTGTAGACCAGCACTGCATTCGTTTCAAAAATAATATCATTTCTCCAACCTGATTCCCAAGGACTGTTCTTTTTTCGGTACTGCTTGCACATTAAAATCATTTCCAGGAGTTTGCTTCAAGGACCGAACAGCCTTTAAAAAACAGCCTTCAGTCCACTTCACTGGGTGAATTGAGAGAAAACAAAGCATTGCAACTTTCCATCAATCCATCAGCTTCTACAGAAACATCCCAATGCATGAGTACAATAGAGAACAGCAAGAAGTATGTGGGAAAGGGGTTTGCCAATAGAGATGGAGAGAATGAGGACTTGGAACAGCAGAGAACGGTTAGCTTAAACAGAGCTGGGGACTGCTAGATTGCACTGAGTAGTGTCAAGAGAGTGAATTATAGGTGAAATAAATAATTCAGTGCAAGGGTGATGAGCTGGTTGAATCTGCAACATGCCTGTCCAAATTCAAAAGTCACTTTCCCCACTAATTGTGAAGATTCAAATTTACCCAGTTTTAATTCAAAAATACCTTACTGCTTGACCCTTACCCTGGAAATTGACAGCCAATTTTGCCGCTTCCAGTTATCTTGTCTCCCTCCAATTCTCGCTGAGAGATGCTGATTCTATTCACAGTTTAAAACTAAAGCTTGGTTAGAGACCTCTTCTCCTTGTGTCATGAGTGGTCAGCATTCTTTTTAGCATAAGGACGTTTTTTTTTAAGCTGTTGTTTAGCTTTGGCCAATTCGTTAGACCAGACTACATGGAGCTCAGCAAGGTTGCAAATTCAAATCAGCACCTTTGATTAACAAAAAGAGACAAGCCTCAACATTGTTTAAGGAATCCTGCTGGGAAGGGAACCATGAAAGCTTGGGGCTCAGTTTACTGAACCATGCCCTGAAAGAGATATGGTGCAAGAAAGGGGTAGAATATCCAATTACACGAGGGTTTAAGTAGAGGTCAGCATAACCACAGTGCTACAAATGTTTATGGACCTAAAATATTTGTTTAAAAAGGAAGGAAAATTTAGAAGAATTTAAGGCTTAATACTATATGGACTGTGATTAAGTTTATTGATACCCAAGTTAGCTTGTGTACAGTTGTGGTGGTATATGAAATGAAGGCACAACATAGTAAAAATTAAGTGTCCTCCCAGTACTCAATCCATGCGAACCTTTTTAGTCATGCACCAATGCACTTCAACCTATGAGGTCCTCAACCATTTTAGCAGTCAAGTAAATCTTCAGCGTTCATTAGAGTTACCCACCATAAATAATTGTCAAAAACCCCAGCTGCCCAGAACAAGGAATCTCCGCTACACAAATCTTATCACTCTCTACTTAGAAATGCAGGGCATGTCACACTCTGAAATAATGTTAATGGCCGGTCAACTTTCTCCACCAGATCAATTCTGAAGTAGCATTTTTCCTTCTCCTACCGGCACCCTGGTTTTGCAGGGATATTCCTGGCTTTGTTGTTAAAGCATCTTGGTGTTGCAACAAATTCCTCTATAGTGTTAAAATAAGCCAATTTTCAGTTTTTCCATTCATTCTACAGAGTGAAAGGTGTGCAAGCTGAATTTAAGTGTGTGCATGTACCCTGGATCTTGTTCTTTTAACAGATCCCAGTGCTGGAGGCTTAAAGCAGCACAACAGGCCCATCAGAACAGGGTCCTGGCATCAGGCTTCATAAGGCCTCGGATTTCTTTTAGAAACAGGGGTTACTTCGAAATTTGGTGTATAGAAAACAGCAATTTGTAAGCCTCATTGCACGTAAATGCATCAAACAGCTTTGAATGAAAGAAAAACAGAAAAGTGTTCAAGGACATATACCCGGAAAAGCCATCTTCTGGTTTTGTTTCCTCAAGGATTGTTTCTTTGAAATCCTCACTGACTTGCTTCCAGTAATGTTTTCACTATTAAGAATGGCCTTTTCTCCTTAAACAAATGTGTTTGAATGGGAATAGAGTGCAGTACTAAATACGCCCCAGATAGTGTACCCCATTTATTATGCCTGGAATAAATCCTGCTCACTAATTAAGGCACAAACCACTAATGTTGCATGATTCCCCGGTTCTAATCTCACTTCCACGTAAGAAAGGTGAACAGGTGATCTCAGCAACAAATCTTACAAAAGCCCAAGGAAATGAAATATATATGACCCATTTCTCTCTCATCTAAGAAAATGCAAAGAGAGTACAGAATTTGGCAAAGCTTTTGCTAATGTCTTATCAAAGAAGGAGGCTTTGATTTGAAAATAAGTGCCAACCATAATTTATGCCCATTGTAAGTACGCTTGAATATCTGAGGCACTTTGCCTCAAAAGACACAACATGAATTCATATTCACTTCATGTTTGATCTACACTGCTCTATGTCCCAGTGGTTTATAGTGGAGAAACAGTAAGAAAGCCTTTTGTAACTCATCGGCTCTGGGTTTCTGTTCACATTGAGCAGAACTGTCATGGATGTTAATTTATTGAATCCGAAACAGGGCTGAAGCTCGGTCCTGGTACCCAAAAACCATTAATAACCAGAGCTGACAAAAGAGAGCATTTCTTTGCAAGCTGATTTGCTTTATGCACCTTCTCGTAGCCTGCGCTCCTTTCCCGTCTTTCTCAGCTGTCGGTCTTCCACATATCATGCTTCTAATCACCCTTATAGTCCCAAACCAGTCAATGATCTGGACTGAAGGGTCAGGTGAATAGGATGGCATACCTCAACAGAATTGATAATAAAGCTCATTTGCATTTGTATAGATTCAATCTTCTTGCATAAGGTGGCTGATAGCATTCATGCCCTGCTCTCCCTCTTATATTGGAACTACCTTTTCCTTAAATGAATCCACAACTACTTCCGTGGCACCTACTGCATTAAAAGATTTCTGCCAACTTTTCTCTTCCTTGATTTTTCGAATTAGTTCGTGCTCTCCACGAAGCAGAACTAATTTTCTCCATCCACCTTATTCGTCACATCTCTTTGAATGAAAATTATTCCGGTGATAATTTACGGTTCTCTCAGTTTTGCCTACATGCGAACATATTAAAAAAAGTTTGGCATTCTGATTGCATGTGGCAGGCTGCCCTTGTGGGCCACAATACATACATCTCCCTTTCAAAGCAGGACATAATCTCCTCATGGAGGTAAACAATGGAAAATAAGTACCGACACAGCTGAGTCAATTGAGTTTGTGTGATGTGCAGCCAACACCAGTGAAGATATTTTCCTCAGGCACAGATTACGAGATGTTTTGGATTCATCAAATGATGTTGGCCATACAAACCAATCATATGCAAGTAATGGGGGACCAAGTTAGATTCAGGTCCTTAAAGCCTTCAAACATGAACTAAAAAAAAGACTTACTCAATGACTAATTGCAATTTTAATCTTTTCCCTGTTGTTTTGAAAGATTACAACGTTGAGTGGGGATGGTTTACAGAGCACAGCCAAGCGAGATGCATTTCTAAGCAACTATTCTCCCTCGCTTTCCCATAAAATAAATGTCGGATTTTTTGTTTCCTTTTCACATGATCGAAAATTTTAAAGTGAGGGAGAATGATGAGGGATTAGAGTTATCTGCTGGGCCAGACCTAGTGCTCTAAACCACTTCCTGTGTAATCAGATCAGCTGGACAGGCGAAGTACTGTGAATAATCAGGCCACATTACTGATTGTAGTGGCCTTTCATACAGATGAATTGTGTTCCTGCTGAGGAGATCTAGCCCTAATCTCTTTTAGCAGTGATGCGGTAGCTGGATTTTTAGGAACACACATTCATCTATGGGTTTGCACATCGCTGCATGAATTTTAGTGAATACTCTGGGACAGATGGTAAAAGAACAATGACATTCGAAACAGTACTCACTTTTTGAAAAAGGCTTATCATGCAAAGACTTGGCATGCTTGCAAAATTTACTGAATGCTAAATTTTCCAATCAAGCAATTTGCAGCTTCAAGAGCACTACGGGGCACTTCAATTTCAGTTTGCACTTTTTCCTGTGAAATCAACCATTAGGCAGAGTAGCTATTCAGCAACACATCAGAAACAATTGCCACCAAGTGTATGTAGCCTGCTAGACTCCACTGTGGCTTTACCAAGGGATTTCCTGTTATTTCCATGAAACCATTGGTTTCAAGGGCGAGAAATGAAAGAAAACATTGAGAACAAAAAAGAAGCCAGGTTTCACTGTGTAAGCCATGCAGATTTATCATTAATGACAAAGTCAATAACCTTACTATAGACAAAATAGAGAGTGAAATCTCAGATCCATACACAAGTAAGACACAAAAGCATTCTTCACCCGAAACTTTATGGGGGAAGGCATAGAAAAGGCTGGCTACTACAACTTCTGGTGGACAACATGTACATTAAAATTGAAAAAGGCTAGCACTATCTTATATAGGAATACATTAGTGGAAATTCCCATTATCGATCCAATTACTTCTTTCATTTTTGAGGCGAATCAAATACAGTTCAAAGTTGTCTCAGAATGCCCACTGCTAACTTTCAGTGACCACTGACGGTTTGGAGAAAAGCTCAAGAATTGGATACAATAGCAGAGTCGTTCTCCTTTTGGAGCAGTCATTCAGAAATCAGGCATTCCAATACTACCATGGCAAGCTACAAAATTGACTTTAATAAATCTGGCTAAACCTCAAAGCTGGTTCACCTGTCAGTCAATCAGGGAAGGAAGCCCAGTATTCCGATACAGTCTGACCTCAATGTGAATCTATCCCACTGGATCTCTTAGTAGCAAAAGGTTGAACAAAAAAAAAAGCCTTACTGTGTACTGTCCACATGTCAAGACTGTTTTATTAAAACACTTCCATCACCATTGCCACAAACTACCGTCTGTCAAATATTACCATATGATGATATAATGGTTGTATTACTGCTAGCAACTCAGAGACCGTGACTCAGTGGTTTGTGGCACGGTGGCTCAGTGGTTAGCACTGCTGCCTTACGTTGCCAGGGACCCAGGTTCGATTCCACCCTCAGGTGACTATCCGTGTGGAGTTTGCACATTCTCCCCGTGTCTTTGTGGGTTTCCACCGGGTGCTCCGGTTTCCTCCCACAGTCCAAAGATGTGCAGGCTAGGTGGATTGGCCACGCTAAATTGCCCGTATTGTTCAGGGATGCATAGATTAGATGGGTTAAAGCAGGATGGGTCTGGGTGGGATGCTCTCAGGGTTGGTGTGGACTTGTTAGGCCAAAGAGCCTGTTTCCATACTTTAGTGATTCTATGACTGGCAATTTGGAGAATGGGAGTTCACGAATCTGCCTGGGTAGTTTGAGAATATGAATTTGACTTTGTTTCGATCTAGAAATAGCAAGTTGGTTATCAACTGCCACCTGGTCTGGTCTATATATGACTGCAGTCTGATGTCAATATGGTCCAATCTCTCAACTTCCCTCTATAGTGGCCTAGGAAGCTATGCAGTTGTATTAAATTGCTAATTAGGGCAACTAAGAATGGACAATAAATGCCAATCTTGCCAAAGCAGTAACATTCTAAGAATTAACACAAGGCAGGCGCTTGAACAAATAGTTCAAAGGAGAGTGCAACACCAACAGAAAGAGCTTGTCACTATTCAGGACAAAGTAGCCTGTTTAATAGTACCTTCTCCATCACCTTCAACATTCTCTTCCTCTAGCATTGACCCACAGTGGTAACAATGTGAACTATCTACAGGATGTACTGTTGTAACTCACAAAGGCCCTTTTGACAAGTCCTTTCCAAACACATGATCCCTCGTGCCCAAAAGATAAAGTGCAGAAGATGCACAAGAGCATCATCCAGCTGCAAGTTCCCCTCCAAGGTACATATCATCCTGACTTGGAGCTATAATTGCAATTCTTCAATGTTGCTGGGTCAAAGCCTTGGAATTTCCTCCTCAGTAGCACTGAGTGTCCCTACACCACAGACTGCAGACCCTCAAGAAGACAGCTCACCACCACTAGGGCAATTAGCGATGGATAACTTGGGTTTGAATCCCACCTTGGCAAATGGTGAAATGTGAATTTTAATAAAACATTGGAATTAAAAAGCTACCTAAAAAGCAGCCAGGTAACTGTTCATTGCTGGAGGGGAAAAAAACCCCCGTTAGTATGTGCTTAAAGGAAGGAAATCTGCTATCCTCACCTACATGCAACTTTAGACCCACTGCAATGTGCTTGATGACAACAATACCCTGGGATGAGAAATATCTGCAATGTCTGCAATGTCAACATACCATGTAGAAGTAATTTAACTTGCTTTTGATCGTTTATTTTGAGATGTGTAGTCAGTTTACAAATAAAGGAGGCATAACACTCATTTGAGTAGGACAGAGATCTGAGGATTTGGAATGCATTAGAAAATTAGACCGCAACTGATTATGTAGATCTGGTCTGGATGTAAATAAAGTGGTTTTAAAATAATATGTTGGGCAGTGACCATTTCTCTTTGCTGTGTCTATTCTCTGGCTTATATGTCAAATATACACACAATATGACGCATTGTAGATGCAGCATCACATTGAACAGCACATATGAATACCCTCTGTTAATACACAATCTTCCACACCCCCACCACATGCTCTTAACACACTACTCTTCCAGAAGGAAATGAGCTGTGTGCATTGATCTGAGATTTGAACACCCTGCTTTCAATAAGACCTTCCGTTAAAAAATGGAATCTGTTCATTTCAATTGAAGCCTTTCTTTTTTGTTCGGGTGAAGGGCAGGATTAGATCAAAACTGTATTGCTTACCATTCTGGTAAAGAACGCAGTCAACCACTTGGATGGAATTTATTCTTTACGGACAGGACCTTTGAAGCTTGACTTGGGCTTTCTCATTTACAAAATAAAATCTGGGGAGATTAGCTCTGTGTCACTATTTCCAGTTCACCTTTAGACACTTAAATAAAAGGATCCCACACACTGACTGAAACACTAGGATTGCACTGCTTAGCAACTGCCCATTAAGGAAACTGAAACCTAACGGCAAAAGCCTTTTCTGATAAATTAAGAAAGAAACACAAAAAAGAAGGAAATCTTACATGAAACATATTTCTCTTCTTTAAAATAAAGCTTCTTTGAAACTATTCCTTGAGGTATAATCCATACCAGTTCAAGACAAGACTGCAACTTGAAACCGGACAAAGTGAGTCACTTTAATTGGATCAATCACATCACTTTTAATGTTCCACTAAACTTAATCTCTCAAAATGGAGCTCATAGCAAAATCCAACAAAGTAAGGAAGTCACATGGTTATCCTGCTGCAGATATCATTCAAAGTGAGGAGGTACGAGTGAAAAACTTCAGTTAGTGAAAGTCATGTTTCAAATATTAACAATTTCTTTCAATCTTGAGGATTAGCTCAAGAAGCTCAGCAAGTCCTCATTGGCTTTACCTGCTCATTGAGGAAAGCCACAGCACACCAGGCTGGGGGTCATACTGAGGGAGGTGTTGAATTGGTCTCTGCCATTAATGCCAACTGGACTCACTGTAAACTAATAATCCTTTTTAAATGTACCCTATTTTTCTTCCATCATTTCAATGAATAGAAAATTGGTGCGCACCCAATTTTACCTCTGATACTTTTCAAAGCAATTTCAAAGTGGATACTTTCTTACAACCTCTTAATTTGAAGTAACACGCACAAAATGTTCCCTTTGTTTCTTTGCAGAGAATGCTTCCCTTTAATCATGCACTCAAATTAGTAATCAAAATCTAGACTGTCAATTAATATTTTGCATGGATACATGCCTACTTTAGGATACCTGTCAATGTGCCCTCCATCTGCTTTGCCTACCGTTCTTGCACTCCCTGCACCCTCACACACAAATCAACCCGTAGAAAACCTACTGGAAATGCAAGCAGCCACAGTGCTGCTTTTGTGTCTCTTCAATGTGCCCTCAACTCAGGCTCTTTTTATTTGTCATCTTGCAAGCCTTGGAGGCTGTAAAGAATAGATATTTCAAACTTTATATCATTCCCCTAGATTCAATGTGACAGTGCCAAGAAAGAAAAGCTACTTTAACCGTAGGGCTCCTACAAGCATTGACCATTTCCAAAAGTATGGAAAGCAGCACCAGGGAAACTTTGGAAACCGTTTTATGCTCAAAGGACCTCTCTGTAGTCTGGAGACTGCTGGGAGTATATTCAAGCACACGGTCCATTATATTACAATAGTCACTGATAATTACCTTCAGAATCAACAGTATAAAATGACATTCAATCCTTTCAGATCTACTCAAAGTTCAATTTCTGAAGAGTTAATCACATTGGACCAGCCTTTAGCAACAGCGTAAGGTTTAGTGGGAAGGCTAGTGTTATTTTAATCTCATTTTAAAGTAGCTTCCTCCTTCAATGCTGATGTCAAATTTAAGAGGTTGGAATTAAATCAGCACAAAGCAGTGTCTACCCGCCCAGGGGCCGTGTTTCGAGTTAATGACTCATGGAAAAGGCACCCAAATGCAACCACATAAAAAGGGTTTGAAATGCACATGCACCATTAACCACCATCATAAAGGGCTCTTTACGCCTCTCTGTGGAATGTTATTCAGAAGGCAGTACGCAGTGACAATCATAAATTTTGAAAGATAATACTCAAAGCTAGAGGATTTTGTCAAAATGCAAATATCATAGGATGTACAAGGTTTAACAGCGGTTTAAGCAAAGTCAGAAAAAGCCATGGAATTCCTTGTTACAGCAAGATCAACATAAATGTTGTGAGGTTCATCCCCACCTCTTTCTGAAAACGAGGGTACCACACTCAAAGGGTAGAATCTCCATAGGAGTCTCCAAATCTCCTGTTAGAAGTGGATTGGAAACCTATCCCACGTCCCTGGTCTATTTTTGATCTAAATTACAATAGGAGATCAGGAAAATCCTGGCATAAATTCCAGATGCCCATTGCTATTTCAACAGCAACAAATAGCAGCAATAAATCTTCTCATCAAACTGAAGAGCACACAGCCCTTTTTGCCCTTAACTCTGGACTATAATTTCTCTTTTCTGAAAGGTTACATGGTGCAAGTAGTGACGTATCTGAAGTTCCAAACTCTAGTTGGACAGTCTAATGGAAATATCAAGACATGATCACCGCTTCTAATTTCCCCGGCCCACTGAGTATTTTTTGGTTCTCTAGTTTCTGTCTATTTGAGAATATTAAAGGGCTGAAACAAATTAGAATATAAAACAATTTATTATAATGCCAGAGTTTTTTTTAACGTTCTCTCAAGTTGTTTGATACAGTGTCAGAGATATTAATCATTAATTCCTGGAGACTCCAAAGCAATCTTGAAGGATTGGTAAGTTTGGGCACAATAGCATAACTGGTCTGTAGGAACCATCTTGAATTTCCAACTGCTCAATTGTCAGCTCACCTGTTGGCTCCTCCACCTCTGTTTTCACGCACTAAATTTCAGCAACGCCAAGACAGAAACCTGACTCACAACTCTGTAATGCCACACCCCACAAAGCAAAGCCTCAACTATGTCATGCATAGGAAGGGGCAATGTGATATTAGGCAGAGGCCAAGTCATTCATTGTATTGAAAAGTACTGATTAGTAAGGGACTCAAGGATTAACAGGGATAATGGGGTTGAGAAACATAGAGGCGGCACGGTGGCTCGGTGATTAGCCTGCTGCCTCACAGCACCAGGGACCCGGGTTCAATTCAACCCTTGGGCGACTGTGTGGAGTTTGCACGTTCTCCCTGTGTCTGCGTGGGTTTCCTCCAGGTGCCCCGGTTTCCTCCCACAGTCCAAAGATGTGCAGGCTAGATGGATTGGCCATGCTAAATTGCCCATAGTGTTCAGGCATGTGGAGATTAGGTGGGTTATGAGGGATGAGTCTGGATGGGATGCTCTGAGGGGCCTTGTGGACTTGTTGGGCCGAAGGACCTGTTTCCATCCTGTAGGAATTGTGTGATACCAGCCATGATCAAACAGCCGAGTTCTGCTCCTATATCTTGCATCTTTATGGAAAACAGATATTGCAAGTTGCAGCCTGGTCAACATCTGTAACATGCACATTTTAATAAAGCAAGTTTACATTGCAGCTTAAGCCACAGTTTCAACTCCAGATCCTAGTTAATCATTCATTGAACAAATCAAACAACAAAAAAAAAACAGACCATGCATTAAGCAAAGAGCATGGATTTCAAAAGCATCCTGCTGTCTCCCTCAGGAAACATTAGCAGTGAATTGGCTAAAATGATGTACTGAGCATCAAAAGCCAGAGAACAGGGAACAATGAATAATTGGATTCAGCCAAGAGAAAGAAATGTACATCTAGTCACAAAACCTGCACTTTCTCTTGCTTGAAGTCATTAACTTTGCATAGGTCAATGTGGCAGCTCACGTCCAAACATTTATCTACAAAATTACTATCAGTCAATTTGAACTCTCAGGCAAATATGCTCTTCAAAACACAATGGTTTACACTGGATTTTATTTGAGTTGAGGTGGTCCGATGGCAACATCTGATGTACTTCCAGTAAAAGAAAAACATAGCTGATCTCTACATCAACTCTCAGATTCTGTCAAAACACACAAAGTAGATTGCAGGTTCCTACTAATGTACATATGTAACCTCTCCAATGTAGGTCTTTAATCCCTCCAGCCAAGTTACTGAACTGCACTATCCCCTATCACTTTCTCAAAGATTATGTTAACAATTGATTAATTGTTAAAAATGCAAAATGTCAGATATCACACGACACCAGGTTGTTGTCCAACAGGTTTATTTGAAATCACAAGCTTTCGAAGTCTGAATCCTTCTGAAATCTTGTATTTTCAAATAAACCCATTGGACTATAACCTGGTGTCATGCGATTTCTGACCTCGTCCACCCCAGGTCCAACACCAGCACCTCCACATCATGCAAAAGGTTAAAGTAAGCTGTTTCTTCTGATAATCTGTAGTAGTAATATTTACACAAAAACTAGGTTTAGCTCCACTGGCAATAAGAATAATAAATAAGAGGTCGGTGAATAATTTTGATTCCTAAAATACAGGAGTGTTGTGATAAGACGTGCCATCTGTACAAAAACATATATAATAATGTGAAACAATAATGGCTTGTAAAACTTTACAAGTTATTGTCCTTCTTTCCTAAGTCGGACTCATCAGGGTCTAGATAGTTTCCAATCAGCTTGCTCAGGGATGTTAGCATGCACCTCGGGAGCAAGTGTGACCTAAAGCTAGACCTCTTGGCTCAGAGGTAGGGACACTACCACTGCACCACAAGAGTCCATGGCCATAGAGGCCTATGATGAGGAAGAACTGTTTCCTTAGAAACAGAGATTAATGTTATGGTCAGTCTTCCTGCTCTGCTATGAATTGAGGTGATTCTGCAGACAATCAACGCCCTCTTTAAGACCCTCGCCCTGACGCCATTGGGATTCACCCAGAAGTATGCTGGGGTCGCATTATATGGGAAGCCCAAAGGAATATGCATGCAAACTTCCAGAGGAAAACTTCATTGTCAGGCACTCTATGCCCAATGGAAAGACCTGGTATTCATCTCTTTAATGGCACTGCCAATCAATGAAGAGCTCTGTGAATGACAGGTGACTCTCAGTGGGACAACTTCTGCCCTCAGAAGTCCTAGGTTCTGGGAAAGGCCAATTGATGCCCCCTTAATGCCTGACTGGCATTAAAATGTGGTTGGCTTTCTCTGAAGGTGGTGCACTTTCTGGGTCTCCATCTGGCAGGCGAGACCCCTGTTGTTTCTATTAAATCTCTCTCAAATTATGTCTGTGTTAGGTCTTTGCCTGAGCACTTGTCCTGTATCATGCTGTGCCTCCAATATTTATCTAAATTTCCCTTGCCTCAGCTCTTTGCCTCAACCACAGCCCATGGAATTATATTCCACAATCCAACAAGCCACTGTGTTAAGAACCTTCATCTGTCACTAACCTTCAAATCTGTTGAAATCAAAACACTTCATAATTACAAAAAAAAATCCATTAACTTCTCTTAAAGCGTTCTGTGCACCAGTGAATATGTAGCTCCTCACTCCATCCAATCTTCGGTCTCTCCCAGTAATTATATACTTTCGCTGGAATCCTCCTGGTCTATACACACCATACATCAGTTTAATGTATCTTTTATAATAGGGTGACCTAAACTTACACATTGTGCTCTATGGTGTAAGCAGTGGTGTGCAGGAGTATATCACTTCTTTCACCATGCAGTTCTTCGCCCAATATGTTATTTATCTACAAAATTATAATCAGTCAATTTGGACTCTCAGGCAAAAATGCTCTTCAAAAAACAATGGTTTACACTGGATTTCATTTGGAGTTGAGGTGGTCGAATGGCAACATTTGATGAACTTCCAGTTAAAGAAAAAATAACTGATTTCGACATCAATTATTTTCAAGTTTCACCTACCTGTTATGAAATTAGCACTCTTTACCGACACTTGTCATTTTGTGTATAAAAATTATAAAAAGGTAGACTGGCTCCCACCATCCTCTTTCAGGGTTGGGATCTACTGGGTCTGCTTGGTCTACTGGAGAGAAACCACTGGATATTCCAGTCGGAACAGCTTTCGTTTTAAACAAGATGCGGTTTATCGCATGATAGCAACTAGGTAAAAGTTACATTAAAAGATACACACTGCTACACAAAGGGCAAGATTGGTAAGCCTTACTTTGAGATCCTAAGTTGCTTTCCCACCATGGTGGGTGGTTTCAAGAGGGCTCTCAAAATTGGCCTTTTTAGATCATTTCACAGCACCTTATTTGCATTGAATGATGTCTTTGGACCCATACACCTCTGTTCCTTCATATACTTCAGCACTTTTCTACTGTAAGGATCCTAAGGGGCATAGCTGAAGGATAAAACACTCTTATGGGCCAGAAGAAGAACTGATTGAGTTTAGCTGCAGTTATATTTTATTCAATACAAGTCATGTGCCAGCCATGGCATTCTCACTTGAGTTCCTGATTGTTGACTCAAGCTCCTCTCCTCAGCACAGAAATCAAGGCAGACTCTCCAGCACCGTATGGAGTGGGTTTGCGCTGCCGGAGGTGCCGTTTTGGGATGAGACACTGAACTTGCGCCATCAGCCTTTCAGGTGGGCATAAAACATCCCAAATGGCACCATTTCAAAGAAGTGCAGGAGAATTATCTATAGAGTCTGGGCACTGTTTATTTTTCATTTGATATCAAAAGAATAGATAATCTAATGGTTAGTTATCACTTTGTGATTCGTTGGAAAATGCTATGTGAAAATCAGCTGCTGTGTTTTGACTTCAAAAAGTGCTTATTGTCTGTAAAGCACTTCAGGATAGACTGAGCTCATGAATGGTGCTATCTAAATGCATTTTTTTTTAACGAATGATAAAACATATATTGAAATAATTGGTGAAGAGGATGCGGCTATGCAGCAGCCACTGAGACTGTTAAGAATGAAAGTGGTTTCTAAAGCATTGTTTAAAAAAAGGTTAAAATAGGAATTAGAACTACAGGTTATCAAGGGTTCTTGTGACACACTGGTAGTGTCCCTACCTCTGGTCCAGAAGGTCTGCATTTAAATCCCACCTGCTCCATAATGTGTCTGAGCAGGTTGATTAAAAACATCTACAAACTTTGTTAGGATACTGATCCATAGGCCAGGTGCCTACTGTCATGTCACCAAAGGTTTTTATGAATCACAAATGAATTGACAGCCATTTAACTAGAGCATGTAGAGCAGGGGAGCTTAAAGCCATCTTCTGCTTGGCACACACACTTCCAGCAGCAGCTGCTCGCTGGCCACACACATACAGAAATGATGGCTCGTTACAGCGCCAATGCAGACACCCTGAGTGGCGTTATACCACCTCAACACTGAAAGGAGCGGGAGGGACAGAGGGAAAATAAAGTTCAAACCTTCCTGGTCTATATGGCTCAGCTACATGCTGGATTAATTCATTCAGAAAAGCTGTAAATAGATGATAAACCACAATGCAAAATAACTGCATGCAGTATAAAAACAAAAAGAAAATGTTAAAGGGATTCAGTTAATGCCTGGAGTGGGGCAAATAAGGGGTGCTGCCCAGGTGAAAGGGTAAGAAAAATAGTAAGTGTTGAAAGATGGATTTTCCATGGATGACTAGGGAAATTTCATCAAAATGTAAGGATCTACAAATGCATTTATTGCCTACAGACTAAATAATTAAAAATGAAGTCAAAACAAATGGAATAAGTATAGAAAAGCTACAACACTGCTAAAAACTAAGTGGAAATGTGCAAAACAATGATGTAGTAAAAAGGTTTTCTACTGCCACATTAGTTGTAGATTTTTTTTTAACATTCATTATTAGTGTATGAAAAGGTCTTTAAGCAGTCAGTAGTGAGCTGTCTTCTTGAATCACTGTAATCCCCGGATTGTAGAGACACCTACCAGTGCAGTTAGGCAGAGGATCTGATCCAGTGACAATGAAAGAAAAATGATATAGTTCCAAGTAAGGAAGGTGAGTGGTGTGGAACTGATGTAAGTGATGCTGCTCCCGCAACTCTGTTCCCCTTGTTCTCTTTGAGGGATAAAGGTTCCAGTTTTGAAAGGTACTCTCAAACGGGTCTAGTTGAGTTATCAGGGAATCCCTGTAGTTCAGAAGAGGCCATTCAGCCCATTGAGTCTGCACAAACCCTCTGAAAAGCATCCATCCCCGTCCTGTCCCCAAAACCCCGCATTTACCTTGGCTAATCCACCTAGTCTGCACATCCCAGGGTAACATCCCATCGCCAATCCACCTAACCTGCTCAGCTTTGGACTGTGGGAAGAAACCAGAGCACCCAGAAGAAACCTGAACAGACACAGGGAGAATGTGCAAACTCCACACAGACAGTTGCCTGAGGGTGGAATCAAACCCAGGTCCCTAGCACTGTCAGGCAGCAGTGCTAACCACTGAGCTACCATAGCATACTTCTGTGCGTTTCGTAATAGGTACATACCATCTCCAGTATGCGTTTGTGGTACAGAGCACAAATATAGAAAAGGTGGCTTTAGGGAGGTTGTTTGGTTAAAATTGAAATCAAGCTGCTAAGAGATGAGGGAAGCCAGTTTGTTGTACCGAGTGAGGAAAAACCACAAATTGTGGGCTCAATCTTACGCTGTTTTTGCCCAGTGTCAGTTCTATTAGGTGTCAGAGGGTTACCACCCAAGTCAGTGCAGTCTCAAGTGCTCAGAGAAATCCACAGCTCGGCAGGAGGAAGGTCAATAACATTCTCCACTGCACCACCTTAAGTCCACCATCTGATACCTCAGACTACACTGTGACCGTACCCACCTCCCATTAAGGCTCATGCTCTACTACTCTCGCGATTACCTGCAACATCTTCTCTCACTCACCCCAGCCCTCAACATCATTAGCTCTGCATACCCTCTGCACTTCCTCCTCAATCATTTATGACGTGTCTCCACCAACACCAAAAGTAACAGCTGTGCCACCCACTTTCATCTCTCTTTTTAGCTGCCTCTCTCTAATTCCAGTAGGAAATCAGCTCACAAAGGGGCAGGAAGAGTCAAAACAGGTGCTGGGATGCCTGACATTTGGCTCCTCAACCTTTGAGGAGAGGATCCTGTTTCTGACCAGATCGAATATCTGACTGTCCCTGTCCAAGCTCCTGGAAGCTACCCTCAAGTTATACAGTTACTCAGGGATGCCCACAGTGAAGGTTATTCCCCTTTACTTGACTGACACCAGCTGAGAACCATCTCTGACTGACGGGTAAGGTGCAAATAGGAAACACAGAGCAAGTCAAGGTAGGGATGCTGGGAGTATCCAGATAGGTTCAAAGTGAGTGAACACTAAGAGACTGAGCGAACTGCATGGAAAATCAACTTGGTCCAATTCATGAGCTAGATACGTATCCCTAACTGCGCTGCAGCATCTCAATGATAGTTGCGGCTGATGCATTCAAATGCAGAAACATTCTATAAGTGGATCAGAGATGTGCCTTGAGGGTTTATTAAATTTGGCACATGTCAGATGCCAACACCCTCGGACACGTGGCACATGACAATGGATCATGCACCGAGATTGTAGGTGCCTAGTCTCCAACATAACATCCTTTGGAGTAATTTGGGGTAAGCAGTGAGGTGACATCATCAGAAACATTCTGTCTTCCACGTCGAGAATTCACAGTGTCCAGTTTGAGCGCGGAGGGTGGTAGGATAAAAACAAAAACAGAAGATGCTGGAAATGCTCAGCAGGTCTGATAACATCTGTGAAGAAAAAAAATCAGAGTTAACGTTTCGGGTCCGGTGACCCTTCCTCAGAACTGCAGCTTTCTATCCTACCAGTGACATATTAGTGAGGCGAGATAACACTGATGTTGTGATAGGTCTTGCTGGGCTTCCCACCTCATGCTGCCACATTCCTTGCCATAGCTCAAATCCTTCAGACCCTTCTAAGATTCTGTCCCGTATATCAATACAAACCTCAATTCCCTCAGTTGTGAAACTGGACTAGAGAATCAGAGGCACTGGAAATTAATTTGGAGTCTGATTTTTGGTCTTGGGAGTGCAGAATTGAAAGAAACCCTGACTCTGTGAACCAGACTGCTGAAAAACTGACCCAGAACTTTTAATTTTATTTCGGGGTCGGGAGCAGTGGGAGTCATGTCCATCAGAATGGGACGAGTGCAGGGGCAACCACGTGAGCTCTAGAATGCAGGGCTAGGTTGTGGGAAAGGTCCACCTCAACTATTCAAGACTTTGCCAAGTTGTTGAAAAAAAAAGTTCAAAAGCATCACTCCAGAACTCAAACCAACCTCATCATCACCAAGCCTCATCCATGCTAACCCATGCCGACACACCCCATGACTCTTTCTAGCCCCATGCCAACCTGAACTTCTCTACCCATGCCAATGGCAACCTATGCCCCATGCCCATCCTCCCAAGGCCCTGTATAGCCTCTATACCAATTTGGTCTCAACCCAAACCCAACCAGCCTTTGCCCTTACAAACCCATGCCAACTCATCCAGTGTCAAGATCTATGCTGCAATCAAATAAAGTTCTTAAGCATCTGTTAAGTAATTTACAATTTAAACAAAAAAACTAAAGTCATTGCCAAAACCCAAATCACTACACGAAACTTCCTTTGACTAATTAACTTACAGATTTGGTCTGCCAGTCTCACCATTATTAGATCTTCCAAGATGGTTTGGAGACTCATATGGGGAGATTCATTCACGTCAACAAAGATTACAATCTGGTTCAGAAAAGCAAATGCTCATGGATTACCTGCCCACATGTCTAACAATGCCATGCAAACACATTTCTTCCACTTTGGATTATATTCTAGACATTGGACGTTGCATAAAAACATGGGATTCCTGGTTTCCGATGGTCAAACTAGAATCCCAACTCATCCTTGAATCTTCCAGCAGCAAAAATAGTGATCTTTTGCATCTAGCCAACCAAATCACTAAGTCATGACTGGTTTTGTAACGTCTTAGAAATTTGAGAACGTCCTCTGCATATTTAACTTTGCTCTCCATCTCGCCCAACCTTCCACTCCGATCCACCATACTCAGCAACAAACTTGCTTTTTGGAGGATAACTTGACTTGCAATTTTGACTAGAGTGTGGTACAGCTTCACAAGGCTGAGTGCGTGGTCCTGATAATGGAGAATTACAGTCTGGCCATTGCAAACATGTTTCAGATACAATTCAAGATGAGAGACAAGTCATACGAATGGCATCATAGCATTAATATTTAAAGCAGCACCTCTCCTTGCCACTGGTCAGCCTGATTTGTTCGGAGCAGAAGGTCTTTGGAATCACTTAATGCCACAAAATTGGATGAAAAGAAAATTCACAGAAGGTGCTTTCTCGGAATATAGCTTCAGAAACCCTGTGAGGCCAATGGCCTCCAAGCCAAGTTATTAATGCAAAGCACAAGAAACATCTTGAAAGGGCCAAAACAACATGTCAAAAGCATACAGTTTAATTGGACTGCCGTCAAGATAATTCCTTATAACAAGAACATAGGGACAGGAGGAGGCCATTCAGCCAATTGTGATTGGTCTGCCATTTAATATGATCTTGGCTGATCAAAAATGTCAACACCTGTTACCCACACCATTCCTATAAATCCTAATGCATTGATAATCAAAAATTTAGCAGCTTCTACCTTAAAATATAATACCTTCTGTACTGTACCTTCTGGAATATAGAACTACAAAGATTCTCTATTCTAAGAGCTTCTGAGTAAAATAATTTCTCGTCAGCTCAGTCCTGAACGGCGTTACCCATTCTTTTTGAGTTGTGATCAACCAGGGGAATCATCTGCTTTGTCTGTAACTCCAAGTTACAGTTTTAACAAGATCACCTGTTAATTCTTTGAAACTCTAGAGAATACAGGCCCAGCCTTTATTCATAAGGACAGTCCTGCATGCTAGGAGGAAGTCTGGTGAATCTTCATTACATTCTCTCTATGGCAATAATACATTGCTTGAGATAAAGAGACCGTAACTGCACACACTACTCCATGTGCAGTCTAACCATGCTTTTAAAGAAATGAAACAAAATAAAAGGGGCTCTTGTGGTACGGTAGTAATGTCCCTACCTTTTAGCCAGGAGGTCTTGATTCAAGACCCACCTGCTCCAGAGGTATGTAGTTACATATGTGGACAGATTGATTAAAAATATTCACAACTGAAGCAAGATTTCACTACTCCTGTACAAATCCTCTTGTGATAAAGACTAACATCCCA
This sequence comes from Ginglymostoma cirratum, assembly GCA_024137785.1. Classification (NCBI taxonomy): domain Eukaryota; kingdom Metazoa; phylum Chordata; class Chondrichthyes; order Orectolobiformes; family Ginglymostomatidae; genus Ginglymostoma; species Ginglymostoma cirratum. The sequence continues at coordinate 52,256,816 of JAHRHZ010000063.1, read as the reverse complement.
CTGGCCTTCCTAACAGCTTTATTTCAGTGACTTACTGACAATGACACCCAAGTCCTTTTGCACATCTACATTTTCCAATATCTCACCATTTAAGGAATATTCTGCACATCGGTTCCTTCTGCCTAAGTAAATAACCTCTCATATTTTCACCATGTATGTGAGGGGGTGATGGCGAAGTGGTAACGTCACTTGAGTAGGAATCCAGAACCCCAGGCCAATGTTCTGGGGACAAACCCCATCATGGCAGATGGAGAAATTCGAATTATGTGCAACCTGATAGTAAAAGCAAACTTAATGACAACCATGTAACTGTCGATTGTTATAAAAACCCATCCGTTTCACTAAGGTCCTTTAGGGAGGGAAGCTGCTGCCCTTACCTGGTCTAGTCTACAAAGGAATATGGTCAACTTTTAATTACCCTCTGGGCAATAAAGGATGGTCAACAAATGCTGGCCTAGCCAGTGAAACTTGTGAATGAATTTAAACTGAACTACCCTGATCTTGCTCAATCACTCAATATGTTCAAATCCTCCCAAACAGGTTTTATATCTTGCTCACAACAAACATACTCACTTAGCTTTGCATCATGTGCAAATATGGAAATATTAATCTGGGCCCCCACATCAAAATATATATTGCGAATAGATATAATATATATATGTGACCAGCTAGGGCCTAATACTAAACCTTGCGGGACCCCACTAGTCACAGTCTGCCAATCCGAGAATGACCCGTTTGTTCCTACTCTCTTTTCTGTTTGTTAGCCAATCCTTAATTTGTGGTCATACATTACCACCATGCGCATTAATTTCACTATCCAACCTGCTGTGAGAACTGTATTAGCTGTCTAATTTCTTGACTACAGAATGTAAACCTCTGAGTTCACAGTGCTGGTCTCTGTATAACATGGCAAAGGCTTCACATTGCAACATGTATAATAGCTTTAAGTAGTAATTGGGAAGAGATCCCTCCCACACTGGTAACTCACATGCTGGAATTAGAACTTGATGTGATCACTACCAGTACACTGTCAATGCAATGAAACATGAATCCTTCTTGGAAATAGTTGAATCACCTGGCCTCATCTTTGCACCTTGATTGCATTCTCCTTGTACTCAATATTTTCTAGCAACTTTTGACATCAGCATTCCCCCAATAACTAATCCAGTTTAAAAGAAAATGAGATCATGGACTCCAGCCCATTCACCACCCTTCAGAGTAATTTTTAAAACAAATGAGTAAACACTTTGAACCCAAATAGCACCTTACACACGACCCTTGTGCTATGACCTACCCAAGTAGCAGAAATTCCAGTTTTTGTAGGCAAACGGTTTCTGTCACAGTCTGGCTAATTGGGATTCTGGATGTGCTGACTAAACAGAAATTTGGATTTCTGATCAGTAAAATAATTAGTAACAGACTAGTGTTTGGGCAATAGGACTTCTGTATTTATTATCACACCATGAATGCATGCTCACTTTAATCCTTTTGTGTTTCTGCTGACCAAGTGATGATACAAAGAGCAGAGTGCTTTCTGAGCATTGTGAATGATTTGTTACCTTGGTTACTGAGGTAATAGATGCTTGTGAAGTAAACATACATGTGCAATATACATGCTGTATTGCGAATCCATAGTTTACATGGCTAAAACATCTTCAGTTATTAACGGGGCTAGTCATTGCTTTTTATTGAACAATACTGGGATAAGTGAAAGATCAGCTATTGTAACACTACACTGGTTGAGATGGGTTTATTGTTTAAGTTCATAAACTATTCATGAGACAGGTTACTGCAACATTTTTTCAAACTAGAACTGAAGTCCATTTCCAGTTGTTGGGTTTTGCAGATGTTCCATCCTTCACTAAGATGTTCTCAAATGTAAACTTCATAGTACAGAGGTACTTTCATTGGGGTAGTTGCAGTTCTTATAGAATTACGGAATTTGACAGCATGGGAGGAGGCCATTCAACCCACTGTGTCATCCCATTCTCCAGTCCCATCTCTGTCACCCTCTAAATTCAACACTTCCAAATATATATATTTTTTAAGAAGTCCTATGGAATCTGCCTCCACCACTTTCCCTAACAACTCCCTTTTGAGTGGCTTTATGAGGAAATGCATCCAGATTTGATTATACACAATATTAGCAGCAGCAGTCCTATCTCGCCTGTAGTTCGTAACAGAACTCACTGGTTCAATCTATTGAAAATAACAATCTATTGAAAATCTAGAGATGGAATGGCAGGGTGGAATTTTGAACCTTCTCCTGAGATGAACTTGGAGATGGGGAGGCATTTAATCAGACAGGAGGGTAGTGGCACAATTACCTTCCCATCTCAGACCAAATTAAGTCTGGGATGGTTGGCTCATGGATGGCCTACCTGATCTGTTGCCAATCGAGGCCCTCTTGAAAGCTTCATCCTATTGTCTGGTGGATATGGGGCAGTTGGCACATTTGGGGGATCCCCAGAAAGCAAGTCCTGACTAACCTGCTTGCAGTTCTCAGCGTGTTCCTTGGTGTCGGGCTCGAAATGCCTAATTGAAGAACCCACCATTGTGAAGACGGCAGATGACAGAGACAAACCCCTGACGTTAACTCCAAACCTTCCTCCCTTTCCGCGTTATGCCCATGCCACCTAATCCTGACCATCTAGTGGGTACCTTGCTCTATTTATGGCAGTGACACTGGCAGCAATGATGAGTTACCAGCCTGTAATTGGCTGGCAGCTCTCAGGGTATCTAACTGGCACTTAAACACAACAGGTCTTCCTCATAAGAGATGACAGTGGGCTCTCATGAGTTCTATAGTTGTTGGAGAGACCCTTGCAGCTTGGATTAAATTCTGCCCTCAATTTGAAAAGGAGCATACAAGTTTTGTGGTGGAGCTGCTCACAAGGGTTAAAACAAAATCAGGCAACTTTAATAATTTACTGTCTAAATGCTGACTGCAGAATTCTGGCTGTAATAGGGAGCCAACTGCAAATTCAGGAGAAACATTTTTTGCCCTCATGATGAGAAAGATACCAACCAAATGGAGCGGTTCAGATGACTAGCATAAATATGTCTATGGGCAAGCAAAATAAATGGTTGAGGGACAAAGCATTAGAGGGCATATACTGGTCGACTTAGAAAGAGGTAATTGAGAGGAAGTCCATGCACAGCGTAGAGAGAGGTGGTCAAGTAACCACAATGTAAATACAATGTGAAAGAAAATTAAGAGACCAGAACAAACCACATAAAAATTATCAAATAACATATACATTGGGTACTGCACTAAAACTAGGTTTGGAGGGAATAGATATCCATTTTGGTCGCCTGTTGAGTGATTCCAACACCACAAGTACAAGTCTTCAATCAATTTACTTTGCTCTACATAACAGCAGAAAAAAGTTGCATGTTCTGGACATAGCAAATAATAGGCAAGAGTGGAATCAGGCCATTCAGCCCATCGAGTCTGCTCCATCATTCACTGAGAATCATTGCTGATCTCTTAATCCTCAACTCCACTTTCCAGCATTTTCTCTATACTCCGTGATTTCCTTGAATATACTTAATAACCCAGCCTCTACAGCCCTCTGTACTAAAGAATTCCACAAATTCACTACCCTCGAGAAATTCCTGATCATCACCGTCCTACCTGGGCAGGCCCCAAAACTGAGATATACACCATGATCCTAGACTGCTGTGTTCCAGGAAAGCTACATCACTTAGTATCTAACAATATATTAAAAAATTGTAGCTACATCTTGTCCGCAAAAAGGCTCAATTCATTTACTGCCCTGTGAGGCTACTTACAATTCCAGATTTCATTACAGCTGTAGCTCAAACATGGACAAAGGAACAGAAAGAGGGGAGGTGAAAGTGGTGAGTCAAGGAACGCTGATAAAATTGCAGTCAGTTGGAATCAGGGATAAACACTCCACTAGGTGAAATCATTCCCATCACAAAGGACATTATACAGCAGTCATTGGAGGCCTATCATCTCAGCTCAAGGTATTACTGCAGGAATTCCTCAAGGCTTGGTGCTAAGCCCAACCATCTTCAACTACTTCATTGACAAATCTTCCCTCTAAAATAAAGATCTGTCATAAGGATATTTGCAGATAATTGCACAGCATTCAATTGTAACTGGGGGAACACAGCAGGCCAGGCAGGATTTCTGAAAGAAGGGTCCCGACCTGAAATGTCAAACTTTCCTGCTCCTCTGATGCTGCCTGGCCTGCTGTATTCCTGCAGCTCCACACTGTGTTATCTCTGACTCCAGCAGCTGCACTTCTTACCATCTCTGATTTAATTGTAACTCCTCAGGTAATGAAGCAGTCTGCACCCCCAAGCAGGAAGGGCTGGACAACACCCAGGCTTGGGACGGTAAAGGCAGATAACATTTTCATCAGCCAAATGTCAAGTAGTGACCATCTGCAATAAGACAGGATGTCAATATGACTCTGTATCAATAATAACTAAAAATATGAACCACATAAATACAGTAGATCCATCGACACAAAGCTGCAAGAGAGAGTAAGACCATGTGACATTGTATCACATTCTATAATATTTCTTTCGCAGATCACAGTCAGATTCCAGCACCACCCCCATACTCCAAGGCAACAGATGTATCTGAACAGATATTTGGGAACACAAACAAGTTGCACACCAGCCTGACCCGAAACTGTATCACCTTTTCTTAAGGTTTGCTGGATCAAGCACACAGCACGGTGGCTCAGTGATTAGCACTGCTGCCTCACAGAACCAGGGACCCAGGTTCTATTCCACCTTCAGGTGACTGTCTGTGTGGAGTTTATACATTCTCCCTGTGTCTGGGTGCTCTGATTTTGTCCCACAATCCAAACATGTGCAGGTTAGGTGGACTGGCCATGCTAAATTGCCCATAGGGTTACAAGGACGTGCAGGCTACGTGGATTAGCCATGGGAAATGTAGTGCTACAGCGATAGGGGTCCGGGTGGGACGCTCTTTGGAGGATCAGTGCAGACTCAATGGGCCGAATGGCCTGCTTCCACACTGTAGGGATTCTATGAAACACCAGGGACTCCCCTGGAAATAGCAACGTGTGTGTACTTACACCCTATGGATTGTAATGGTTCAAGGAAGTGGTTCAATTTCTCAAAAGCAATTAGGAATAGGCAATAAATGCTGGCTTTACTGGCCCATGAACAACAAAATAAACTGAGGAAATGGTATGCTTCAATTCTACTGACCAGTTCTTCTCTGGTCAAATTTCATTAACTTGTGTATCTACCCAGCTCATTGAAATAGGGTGAGCCAAGGTGTGAAGTACAGAATTTGAAGCCATTGTCAAGTTACTTGCTGCCAATTCAAATTTTGCCTCAGTTTAAGTTGCTAAAAACTAATGTCTACCTTTCCAACATTCAGGATAAGGCAGTAATTTGGAGCATGTCATTATTTAGAATTTCTTTTTATTCATTCATGGGACATGAGCAATAAATGCTGTCCCAGTCAACAGTGCCCATCACTATTTGTCCTTGAGAGTGCAACTGGAAGTTGCCTTGAACCATTGCAGTCTATTTGATCAAGGTAAACTCTTATTGCTGGAGGGGAGGTTGTTCCAAGATTATAACCATGCAACAATGAAGGATCGGTGATATAGTTCAAAGTCAGGACGCTGAGTGGCTTGGAGGAAAACTTGCAGGTGGAGCTATTTCCATGTATCTGCTGCCTTTGTCCTTCTAGATGGTAGTAATCGTGACTTTGTAATGTGCTATCCAAAGAGCCTCAGTGCATTCCTGCAATGCATCAACTGTATTGCCGCTACTGAATATTGGTGGTTGGGGGAATGGATGCATGTGGTGCCAATCAAGCAGGCTGCTTTGTCCTGGATGGTATCAAGCTTCTTGACTGCTGTTAAAGGTGTACTCATCCAAGAAAAATGGATGAGTGGTGGGTGGGGGGACCGTGTTTGAGAAGGCAGGTACTCCATCACACTCCAAATGTGTGCCTTGTAGATGGTAGAAAGCCTTTATGGTAGGTTATTCATTGCAAGATTCCTAACCACTGACCTGCTCTCGTAACCAGTATGTTTGTATGGTCATTGCCTAGCACTTGTGTGGCACAAATGTTACTTGCCATTTGCCAGTCTACGCCTGGATGCTGTGTGCGTCTCGTTGCATTTGAACATGGACTGCTTCGGCATCTGAGGAGGCATGAATGATGCTGAACATTGCTCACCGATGGCCGCATATTCTCACCTTTAAGTTTATGATGAAGCCACTGAAGATGTTTGAGATTTATCATTAAAGTAAGTCACTCATTAAAAACTTGGAATGGACCTCCAATGTAACTTGCTTAGAGAGCAGAGCAACATCACACAGCACAGCAACACTTTGCAAAAGCAAACATTTTACAGCTCTTATTGTGCAAAAAATTTAGTTACACTAATTCTTCAAAAAACAATTTGATTTACTCAGCAAGGAGCAACAATTCTCCCACGAGAATTGGTTTTAGTTTTCTCCTTAAATAAAAGCCCACCATACTAGTGATGTCAGTCAACCTTTTAACCTTAAACCTGGCTTCAGAATTGAAAGCACTTTGGTTCCAATATATCAAACAAAAGATTTGAAGAGAGAACCACAAGCCAGCAGTTTGAAAGTGACAGCACCGAAGGGAACAGAACTCTTAAGGGACCATGGTCAGCTGGAAAATCATTTACAAGGCAGCTTGCCAATCTGTAAACCCAGAGACATGTATTAGAACAATAGGGTGAATCACTAGTGAGCCCCAGACATTTACAAAAATACACTGCCAATATTCTGACATTTTCACTTTTGAGTTCAGGTTGAGCATTATGCCAACCATCCCAAAGACTGGATCTAAAAAAACCTCCATGATGTCTTCTGCATTCTTTTGACAGAATTGCTTACTTTATTATTAAGAGGATGACATGTTGCAGAATCCTATAGAAAAGATGGCAAACTAATCACAATGGCACAGTTTTACAGGCCTCATAAATTATGACAAAGATTGTCCAACACATGGAAAACATATCCATAAAGATATGCAGCAAAATTGTTAACTGTCTAAAGGATTAATTTCATATGAAATTGCAAATCAGAGTCATAGGGACCCTTCTCGCTGAGGCAATTCTTCCTGCTAAGTCTGTATCCTGTCTCAGGCCTTTCTGCTATAAATGGGCTTTGTACGTCACCAGCTTTGCTTCTTTTGGTGGGATTAGCTAGGTATCAGTGGATGCTACAGAATGCAACAGCAGCAAGTGGACAGAACAACAACAGCGTTCTTCAGAAATATACTCCCCACTGAGTGCAGAAATGAGAAAAACCAGGCACAAGAAGAGAAGGATATGTGGCCATGCCGTGGCACGCACAAAGAACAGAGGGATCTTTCATCAGGGTGGTCTTGTTGCAGTATTTCTCACATGCACTAAGGCCCTGGATGGCTGTTACAGCATCTTCATGCATCAAACTGGAGCTGCCAACAGGAACTCAAGCAAAATCCACTTTTCTGTAAATTAAGAGATAACTAGCGATGGGAGCAGAACCATAAAAGCAATCAAACTCACCACACCTTTCGAGAAAGAAGGCGCTATAATCTTGCTGCATTTAATTTTGAAACGTACAATCTATCCCAGTCAATGAGCTAACTTCTGAACTGGTGCGGCCTTCAATGACGGACGGCACTTTGGAATCAGCCTCCAAAACCCAGGTTCAGCTACAAAGGGATTCAGGAAGTAAAAGTTCAATGCAATATAACAAACTCATATGGTTTTGACTTGTTATGACAGTTCCTCCATCCAACGAACTGGCAAAGTTGGTGGCACAACCATGGGACACAGACCAGCAAAACCTATGGCATTTCAGCTCCATCCTACTAACAATTGAAGGAGGGATCCCTCAAACCTTTTTGTAGGTGTATTCTGGAAGTAGTTGGCAAAGACCACTCTCCTCTTGGGAAGATTAATTCAATTGCCAACAGCTTAGGTGCAGACGTGAGTTTTTTTTAAGGGCATTTGATAACATCAAGAGAAGGGGCTGAACATTTTTAAATCACACTCTATCCCTTCGTGGCTGGATTGCTCAAGTGGGAAAGGTTAGAAGACTTACTCCTAGCTTCAAGCCAGTTGGAAATACCTCCCCGTCCTATGCAGCTGATGTAGCAATTCATACAGTAAGTTTCAGGTTTCAACTGTAGAAGTTGTCGTCTCCAGTTTTCTGGTCCAAGATGCCTGGAAGGCAATCATTAATGGCCTACAAAATATTTTTGCTATTGTTTTTCTTTCCACATCTTTGCTTCTCAAAGCATTGTTAACGGTTTAGGATTTCCTGGAATCTCCAGAAATTGAAGGGACCTTTCAGGATACTGCTGAGAGCCATCCTGAAGAAAAACCACAGGGACCTTAAAACAAAATATCCTTTTCATTTCCTTCCAACATTTATGCTTAGCACACACGGAAATACTGAAAAATGGGAAATAAAAAGCTGTTAGGCTGACAATCAAGCATCATCGAATTGGGTATTGAGTGGTCTTGCTTTCCAATTGGTATGGAAAGGAAGTGCATCATGAAAGGAATACTTTGACTGTTTAATAACATGGGAGCAAGTCAGAGGACGAAACCTCCAGGAATGCATTTAATCACAGTTGGCAACCCTATTCTCACATAGAACTTGCTGACCCTTGAACCTATTACCAATTGCTAGCATTCCCACCATCCTCGTGAGCCAAATGGGAGTCAAAACCCGCCACTTTGTATAGAATTATAGCTATCTTGTGCGCCATAAATAATTCTGACAACAGGCCATTTGCTTCTATTTACTGGAAGGCAATAGTTACCATCAGAGAGTTTTCAAGCAACGCATCTTTTACCTTAAAAAGAATCTCATTCTACAAAGCAGAATACAAAATAAATCATCATCCATTGTAATGCTGTTACAGCTCTGCCAACGCACAACAAAGGCATCTTCAAAGCTCTTTAAACCTGGGTCCTAACACTAATCTGAGTAACGACTCAACTCAGCCCAATGGCACAGACTAGCTAATTTGAATGACGTGCTGATATACTGTAAATTCAGTCTAAAGTATGCAAAGGACACTGTACTGACTACAGCATGTGGAACATCCTTTTAAAAGTTTGGCATTATCATGATGGGTGATGTTATTCTTTGCAATACTTCAACCTGGAAAAGGAAAATTTCTTTTAGTATCCCAGAGGCTAAGATCCTCCAAACAACTTTATTGCTTGTGGCTGTTTGAGTGAAAAGTTTCGATTTAGAGATTCAATGGGGGTACGGGGGAGGGGAAGAAGAATGGAGACCAGCTTCATTTTCTGGTTGGTCTACAATGTGATGCAAGGAGCTTTAAGCTTGCACAAGATCCAGTTGGTTCTGCTTCAATCCAGTTCAAACTTGTATTTTCCTTTTGCTGACGACAGCCTGTTTTAGTTGTCTAGCACTCCATCAAATAAATCTAATTTGGTTCATGGATTAATACGCTGGGTAACCTAGAAGTTGTTCGAAGAATTTGTGAAGTGTTGCAAAAGAAAATCAATAGAGCAATAAATGAACTCGATAGATTTTTCATGTGTTAGAAATTTGCTAAAATCAAAAGAAAGTTACTACATTTCTGAACGCTGCTTCTTAATCCATGAAGACCTTTCTTTATACAAACTTCCTGATATCAACTGTGGAAAGTCAAGATTTCCCACATGGGAGAGAAATGCCCAAACCTCATTCAAATGCCTCTGAGTAATCTGAATTTCATTCTCACCGAGAAAAATTAATACGAGCACCTAATCAACTAATATTAAGTAGAAAATATATTGCTGGTTTAAAGTGGGTTATTTAATAAACCACAGGTTTTGACTTTAATTGGAAACATTCTTTTAAAACCAGTTGTTTCGCAATTAATTCACTAAATTAAGCTGGGCATCCAACATTTTCATTATCATTTACTTTCTTATCCTGAGACAAATCAACAACACTTGTGCTTCTTAAAATGTATCGTCTCCAACAACAAAGACAAACATTTCAGTTGTAATTTAAACTGCAATCATATCACATTTAGAAACTCACAAAAGAACTCCAATTATTTGCTATTTACAACAATGGCTACACTGCAGAAGTACTTCACTGGCTGTAAAGCACTTTCAAATGTCCTAAGATTAGGAAAGGCTCTTTATAAACACCAATCATGAACAAACCTCAACCACACTTGAATAAAGAAAGGCACTGCAACACTTGTGCAAAGATCCTGATTTATTTTCAACAGTGTATTCTCAAATTTGTTGCCCCTTTTATTAAAAGCTGCAAGTTTAATACATTTAATTCCCTTCTGATTTCCAACCTTATGGCTAAGAAGTGTTAATTTCCTACCCCTGGTCTGTGCAGTGGTCTCCGTGAAATATTGGACTGGAGTGGTGTTTGAACCCAGACTTGTCAGATGGGTTAAAATAAGTCTCCTATTCCTGATCACTACCTGATAACCTGAGTAAAAAATACTAGTGTTGGCAGGTTTTGACTTCACCGTGGATTATCTACACAGGGTGATTAAAGGCTGCTCACAAGCCTTTTCCCAGCAGGCAATACTGTTGTTTTAGAGAGGCGGCTGAAAAGGGAGAAGGCATTAAAAAAGGATAGACTTCCTTCAGTTTTCATATCTCAACGTTGTTCTGCATAGTTAATTTTTGATTTGCAAAAATGTGTCATCAGGATTTCTTTCAAGAAAACCACAGCAGTCAATTTGAATACAGAGAGATCCTCCAAACAACAGTAATGACCAATTTACCTCTTACTGATGGATATAAAGGTTTTGTTTTCCACTTCGCTCTGTGAATAGTGCCATTGAATGGTTGAAATGGTGCTAGTCAATGTTAAAAGGATGATCCCACTCCTCAGATTCGAAACCAGCAGCATTCAACTCATCTAATTAGTACAGCCCTTGACTGAAATCACGTTTTGGGTAATTCTGATTTCAGGGCAGAGGGATAAAGGAGATCTCAAGCACATTTCAAACCAATTTCCAGATTCCTTTCCCCTTCCAGTCATCGCAGAGTACAACATGAAACCTGACAGACCAATCTCTGCACGTCCCATTATGTTCCTGAATAGTTTCCCCAACTTTTAGCTATCTCCCACATCGGTTTGGAAAAAGTGTTCCTTCCTCACTCCTATTGATTTGCTTTATCCTCTCCCCTCTGTATACACGCTTTCCCCCAACCCCCAACTCCAGTTCTCCTCTCCATTTATTCTCCTTCCTGTTATCTCCATCACTCTAATTAATTTCTCTCCTTCTCTTGTTTATCTCCCACAGGGAATGGCAGCCTGGATGGTGCTGTCTAGTTTTGGGTCAGTAGGGAGAGAGAAGAGGTGTTGATCTGGACTCCTCTCCCTAGACCCGGAGCTGTAACCCATTTCCTTTCTCCCCCTCCCTGCCCTGGGATGAGTCGTCAGTGTGTGGCCTGTGTTTGAACTCGGCAGGCTGGGGGGACCAAATGAACTCACAGCTTCCTGCAGCTCAGTGAAGTGATGGCTTGGGGACTGCCAGAGACAGCACAGGAGGGTTGTGGTGTTGCTAAACTTAGTGGCGCTCAATTCCCAAGTGAACCTGGCCCCCAGATCTCACATTTGACTTCCCTTTTAGTCTCCTTTCAGTGACCCCAGCTTGCTCACAACACTTCACAAGCTCTGCAATGTACTATCACCAGACTCTCCCACATTATACCAAACTGCCCCCAAACTAACCCCCAAACTCCCACACCAACAGCCCCCAAACTCCTGCACCCCCAACAGCCCCAAACGTCCACCCCACCACTGCAACCCCCAACCCCCCCCACCAAACTCCCACCCCACCCTCACAGCCCCCAAACCCCCAAACTCCCATCCCACCACTACAGCCCCCAAACCCCCAACCCAAATTGCCCCTAAACTCCTATCCCACTGCCACAGCCCCCAACAATAGCCCCAAACTCCCACCTCACCACTACAGCCC
>JAHRHZ010000063.1:52200243-52244832 GCA_024137785.1 Ginglymostoma cirratum | reverse complement strand
ATAGCCCCAAACTCCCACCTCACCACTACAGCCCCCAACAATAGCCCTAAATTTCCACCCCACCACCACAGCCCCAACAATAGCCCCCAAACTCCCACCCCACCACCACAGCCCCAACAATAGCCCCCAAACTCCCATTCCCCCATCATAACCCTCAAACTCTCACTGCTCCCCATTCTAACACACAAACGATCCCTGTGTCAGCCCAGATTCTCCCAGTCACTGCCCCCTGACTTTCCCGTCCACGCTCTCCACCTCAATCCTTCCCATCCTTACACCCCCTCACCAACAGCTCGGTGTGATGAGCCCGAATCTCTTGTCCTGCTGCACTGTGCCATCCAGCGCCCCCGGATCCCCCAGTGTCCCCGTCCTACAGAACCCAGCTCCCCCAACCTTCCACCAGCACTTCTAACTTTCGGCATCTTGTTCAACGTGATGAACGCTCTGCCGACTCTCTGCAATGAACATCTACATTATCCGTGAAAGAGCAAGAACTGTAGCTGCTCCACAACTCGATTTTCTCTCCACGTTTTGGGAATGCAGCGAAATCCCCGCAACATGCCGGGGTTCGGGGTATGCCTGAGTAAGGCTGGGAAAGACAGAGAGATTAGCGAACCCTTCCTGCCCTTCATCTCCCCCGTTTCCCCACAGCGAAGTTCCCATTCAAACTTCCAACCCCAGGCGCATTCTTCATTCCATTGTCCAACTCCAGTCACAAATTGCTCACAATGAGATCTGGGAGCTGCTTGAAGACGTTTTGCCCAGGTCGGCTCTCTCCCTGATCTCTCTGCTCCCCATACAATGTGACCCGTGCAAACTCTCCCCAGTCTCCTGGGGATCAGATGCAACAATTTTGTTTAAAAGCTGAAGATGTAGCAGTACTTAAATATAAAGGCATCCTCTCAATCACAGACTTACTTGTAGGTTTACTCGTGGTGCGATGTTTCAACTCAGTCTTTCTTTTTCTCTCTCTCTCTCTTTGTGTCTCCTCACTCTCTCTAAGTCTTTTGAAACTAATTGAAGCTGGAAAAACATTTAAATTATCCCGACAGCGACGTCATGCTCACGTGACAGAAACACCTTTCAAAATAATGGATTGAAAAGTGTTAACTTGAGCAAAAGCTTGGAGGGTTGTTGAGCGAAGGGCGCAGCCTTTCATTAAACTTGATAGATCTTGCATTCATTTGATATTCTGACCTCTGCATTCATCGTGATTCCGACAGACCCGACACGGCTTCCCTCGTTTCTATTGTTCCAAGACTTAAAACACCCTCAAGGTCGAACCATTGTCGTTCTAAGAGCTATGCGCTTTAGAAATGGAGAAATTATCCATAGCCATATTTGCTTAGCAGTGGCTTCACTGATATTGAAGTGCCCTGCACTGATATGCTGTAAAGTGCTAGGTATCAGCTATGATTCAAATGGCCTCTGTGTGAAAGTATGGATTCAATTTACACTGGAGGGTTTTGAGAATGTAATCTGGGCTGTTCCTTGACTGCAGTGCTGAGGGAGTGCTGCGCTGTCGTTGGTGCAGTCTTTTGCATAAAGCATTTAAGCCCAGTTTGCCTTGCCTTTCTTCTGAAGTGGAAGATCCCAAAGCATCTTTCCAAAGCAGAGTACAGGGTCCTGCCCAGCATTTTGCTCAATATTTCCTTTTCAGGTAACACTGTTGAAATATCTGTTTGAGCATCTCATTGTAAGTCACACCTCCTACGTTCCCATAGTGACTGCACTTCAACACACACTTCATTGGCTTCAAAGTACTTTGGAATATTCTGAGGTTGTGAAAGGTGGATAAATGAAAGTTTTTCCCCTTCCTTGTAGGAAGAGGGAGGAACTCAGATCATTTTTTAAAAATCATTGAATTGTTACAACACAGAGGGATGCTAGTCGACCTGTTGTGTCTGCACTGCCTCTCAAAGGAGCAATTTACCTGGTGTCACTTGTGATCTGAACTGATTAGTAACACTGGACCAGTTGGATCCCAGAATGAAACCTGGCTTGAAAGGTCTTTCATTTTATGCTTGTTATTTGTTAACCATGGTGGTCAGTTACTGAATATATTCACAAGAGGCTACCAATACATTTTTAATAAAAGTATATCAAAGTTTATTACACAAGGAGAAGAAAAATTACATTTACACCATACAAGAGCTATTTGAAAGTCATAATACAAATATCAGAAATAAAGGGCTGAATCCTAGTAGGTACATTATAAGCTGGCAGGTTTGTCTGAGGCACTGGACAAATTAATACAAAGGTTGCTGTTGGGATTTTGCTGTCTTTGGCATGCAAGCACCTGGCCGTCTCCACGGACAGGTTGGTGGCTCACAGAGACACCTAGACCTGACAGTCTCAGAGTCTGCTGACTATTTGCACAGACATGCCCTCCATTGATCTAGGCATTGATACTCTTCACCAACAACAAGATGACAGGGGTACAACGGAGCTTGGGCTCACACCAGGGAGGCCCTCTCTCACAAGAAGACAGGGCAGTGTCAGGAGGCTGCCAGACAAAGGAGAAGCAAAACATCCATCTGCCTTCTGTCCCAGAAGTCTCCTCTCAGGACACACAGAAGTGGCTAGATCTTCCATCTCCACCCTGCCTATCACCCTCAGCCCTGTGGGAGTTTGAACTGAGGACAGTGCTCCTGCTTCTGGGCAAGACACACAATAGATATAAATACTCCCAGAGTCACCTGACCAAACATTGAAGGCTAATAGATTCCAATGTCAGGCAGGTACAGCTCTAAAGACATTCAATGAGCTTGACACCTTCCAGGACAAAGCTTCATTGGCACCATATCCACAAAACATTACACTGCCAGGGTTGGCATGTTTGAGCTACATGGAGAGACTGAATAGGCTTGGACTATTTTCCCCAGAGCATCGGAGGCTGAGGAGTGACAGGATAGAAGTTTATAAAATCATGAGGGGGATGGGTAGGGTGAGTAGTCAAGGTCTTTTTCCCAGGGTAGAGGAGTCCAAAACTAGAGAGCATAGGTTGAAGGTGAGAGAGGAAAGATTTAAAAGGGACCTAAGGAGCAACTTTTTCACACAGAGGGCAGTGTGTGTATGAAATGAATTGCCAGAGGTAGTGGTGGAGCCTGGTACAATTACAACATTTAAAAGGCATCTGGATGGGTACATGAATAGGAAGAGCTTAGAGGGATAAGGGCCAAATGCTGGCAAATGAGACTGGATTAATTTAGAATTTCTGGTCAGCATGAACGAGTTGGACTGAAGGGTCTGTTTCCATGCTGTACATCTCTATGACTCTTATGACATCAATACCCTCCACCACAGACAGTCAGTAGCAGCAGTCTGTATAATCTGTAATTTCTGCACTGCAGAAATTCACCAAAGGTCCTTACAGAACACCTTCCAAACTCAAAACCACTTCCATCTAGAAGGACAAGGGCAGCAGATACATGGGAATGTCATCATCTGCAAGTTCTCCTCCAAGCCACACACCATCCTGACTTGGAAATATATTGCCGTTCCTTCACTGTCACTGGGTCAAAGTCCTGGAACTCCCACCCTGAGGGCAATGTGAGTTGACCTACAGCACATGGACTGCAGCAGTTCAAGAAGGAAACTCACCACCACCTTCTCAAAGATGACTAAGTGACAGGCAATAAAAAGCTGGCCTGCTTACGAGTTTATATAAAAATGTTCTACAAATTAATGCTGCACTTTGGAGCACAACAGTACTGTTCATTGTAATGTGCTGCAAGGACATTTTGGGCAGGAGCAAACACCTATCTCACGGATTGGACCAAATGCATCTCAGGGCTCCCTCACATGATCTTAGCACTCACTCACTTTGCTCCAACTCAGATGGCCACAGCATCTCTGCCTTGCCTTGCTCTGCTTTGCCGCCTCATTCAGCACTTAAAGGCCCCATCTTACCATATGCATTCCCAGAACAACCTGCCACTGCTGGGATATCATGAAATTAACTGGCATCCCTGGCAGCAGTGCCAGCTTTAAAAGCCTGTTGTGCATGTAGACAAGCACTGTCAGTCCAGAGTTGCCATGCACAGTTCTTGCTGTTTGCCCCAGACACGGCAGACAAGAGAAATCTGGCACCCCATTTAGCAGACAGGGACCTAGAGGTTCTGCTGAATGCATAGGACACGTTAAGGGAGTCCTCTTCCTTTAGAACTAGCAGAGAAGGCCAAGACACCAGACCATGTCAACCTGCCCCAAGGCTACCATCTGGGTCAATGGAATCTCAGACGTCCGAAGGAATACACAGCAACATAGGAAGAAGGTCAATGACCTTCTTTGCTCTGTCAGCATAAATGCTGCCATATTCTCTCTATCATATCTCTACCTCTGCTGCTGGACCCGCCTTCCAATAAGACTCATGCTCTCCCACTCTTGCTATTGCCTTCAAACTCTTCGTTCACTCATTCCCACCATCCCAAAGCCCAACAGCAATAACCCTGTGTGCCCTCCATGTTGTCTACTCATTCACTTGGGCCACTTCCCTAACTGTACCAAGAGTAACAGCTGAGCCACTTACTTTCACCTCTCTTAAGATCTACCTCTCTCCCTCATTTCAGGTGAAAAACAGCACACAATAGGGTGGGAAGAGTCCAAGGTGAGTGGTGGGCTGCCTGACAAACACGTAGAAGTATCTCTGCATCATCTTTCATAGTTTACCATTCCATCAGGCTTTGTTTCGTCTGCAAACTTCAAGATATTACATTTAGTTCCCTTGTCCAAATCATTCATATGTATTCTGAATAGCTGGTATCCAAACACTGATCCCTGTGGTACCCTACTGGTCACTAGCTGTCACTTGGAAATAGACCTGTTTGTTTCCTACTCTTTGCTTCTTGTCTGCCAACCAGTTCTCTGTTTATGTCAGAACACTATCCTCAATCCCAGGTGCTTTAGTTTTACATGCTAATCTCATCTATGGTGGCCTTATCAAAAGCCTCTGAAAGTTCAAGTAAACCACATCCACTGGCTCTCCCTTCTACACTCTACTAGTTACATCCTTGAAAAATTCAAGGAGATTTTTCAAGCATGATTTCCCATTCATAAATCCAGCCTGATGCTGTCTGACTCTGTCACTGTTTTCCAAGTGCTCTGCTGTTAAATATTTTATCATGTCTTTAAATTTACAATAATTGAAGCCAGGTTCTAGCAACTCTGGCTAAGTATTATTACCGCTGTCTATCTCCACTTGCATCTCTGATGACTGTACTATATTTGCTTGGTCAGTACTCAATACTGCTAAACTACTCTTTATCCCTAGACCAGAAATGCATTGTGTAAGTTTAAATTGCTGCAACAGAAGTATCCTGATGATAATTTTACACTGACCCAGACTAAGAATCATAAGGGTTTGGATTTACTGATTGACAGGAGATCAGAAATGAAAGTGCCAGCCACTGAACTGTTTGGGGACCAGAGTAATGCGATACCTCAGGTTTTCCTGTGACTTACATAGGAAAACAAGGAGGAAGATTCAACCAAAACTGGTCAGCCATTCCACTCAACTTAAACTAATACATTTAGGTGACTGATCAACTAATTTAGATCACAATAATAGCTCACATTAATTACCTTTAATCCAGGGAAATTTTCTTTTGTTTTTTCTTTATTCATTCGCAGGATGAAGACAGCATTTATTACCCATCCCTAACTGTCCCAGAGGCAGTTCAGAGTCAACCATACTGCCACGCGTCTGGAGTCACATATAGGCCAGACAAGGTAAGGATGGCAGTTTCATTTCCTAAAGGACATTAGTGAAACAGATGGGTTTTTCCAACAATCAGCAATGGATTCATGGTCATCATTAGACTCTTAATTCCAAACATTTTATTGAATTCAAATTCCTCCATCTGCAATGGCAGGATTTGAACCTGGGCCCCCAGAACATTATCTGTGTCTCTGGATTAACAGTCCAGCAATAATACCATGTCTCAAGGAGCCACACAAAAGCATTCTCAAATAAAATTTGGTGCAAACCTGTGAGGATGATGGTAGGACACATGGCCAAAGCCTGCTCAAAGGGTTCAGCAGGGTTGACACAATGAAAAGATTTGAAAAATCAAGGATGAGAATTTTTAAACCAAGCTGCTACTGGACTAAGAGCCAATGTAGGTTAGTGAACACAGGGGCAACTGGTTAATGGGATTTGCCTTGAGATGGCGTAGGAGCAGGAGAGTTTTGAAGGAGCACGAGATTATGAAGGATGCAAGAGGCTGGTCAGATTGTATTACAGTAATTATAGCCAGAGGTAACAAAGGGATAGACCAGGGTTTCACTAGCACATGGATGGAGATAACTCAATTTGAAAACAGCACTTTAAACAACAAGATCAAAAAGGGCAAGTACGAGATTTGTGATCAATTATTATCATATAGAATTTATCAATATAAATTACATTGTGGCTCTCAGAAAAACAATTCAAAATGGTCTGTGCAAATGTTCTTTCTTTCTTTATCTTCATTGTTTGTCGTCATTGGCTTTTTGCCTTCTTTTTAATCTGTTGTTTTGTATGGAGCACACAGTTTCATCATCTCTAAAATACTTTTAACTTCAGGGAGTCACATCGTCAAGGTATCCATTCTGAATTTTGTCACCTCTTCTTTTTCAGCAAATATTACATTATTACTATTTATTGGATATAATTTAATGAATTACAAATACCTTACATTCAAAAACAATCTGACGCATTTAGGATATAAACTATTTGGCCAATGACAAAGTTTTATACCAGTTTAAAGCACTCTATGAATAGATGAGCCTCCTAATTATGTCATGCAAATAACATAATTCAATATATCTATGCACTTTTCAGTTCATACAAATTGAATGAAGATTCCATAGAAACATTCAGCACTAAAGGAGGCAATTTGTTCCACATTACAAGAACTATGAATCAACTGTCTTGTCAATTCCACTCTTCTGGTCATTCCTCAGAGCCATACATTTTTTGTCTTTCCAGATATTTATCCAGTTCCCTTTTAAAAGTTAAATCTGCTGATACCACCCAATTGAATCAAATAAATTGGTGTTAGTTGTGTTTTGTCTGAGGTCAGACTCCTATGTAACACTGTCACAGAGTGTAAGGGAGGTTGAGCTGAGCTGGGACTTAGGAATGGGAAGGAGCAGTGTTATTGGGATAGGAGAGGTGCAGTGGTGTAAAGCAGAATGCAGAGCCAGCTCTCGGACCAAAAGGCCAGGACATAAGAAATGATATCAACGGTCTATTTTGTTGATAGTTTTAGTGAGCTGAAGTGCTGAATGAATTCAAAAGGTGACTGAGGAAACTTGAGATTTTTTTCAAATGTTTGAATGCGACTGTTTGCAAAGATCTGCCATGGCAGCATAAAATTGCTATGGCTTTGAGGGGTCCGGTGTTGCAGTAGTAGCATCCCTACCTCTGAGCTAGGAGGCCGAGGTTCGAGTCCTATTGCTGCAGCGGTGTGAACAGGTTGATTAGAAAGAATGTAAAATTGATGTGCTAGAATATAGCAAACCAGCTCTGCAAATCCTTGTTCTCAAACTGCACAGTTAGGTCATCATTTATGGTCATATCCGCAATTTAGCTGCTGTAGAGATTTGTCCCAAATCTTTGGTAAGTGCAATTTCCTTCTCACCTTGATTATTTATTTCTGTAAATTGATTATGTTTGACTAATCTTCCTAATGGCCTGCTATTCTTTGCCATTCCCATTCTTCCTTTCCCATCTGCCACCTATTTCGGTCTTTTCAGAATTCATAGGAGGCATTTTCTTGCGTAGTCAGGTTGAAAAAAGGGGTGAAAGCGGACAATGAGATTTACCGCACTGGTTTGACTTCCTACCTTGCTTGCAGGAAGAGAAGATGTTAGTAAACCTCTGGATATGACTAGAATGGATCTGAGATACAGTCAAAGGAAGGATAGCTTTTTGTAGTGGCCTCTCTTCCACTAGCTCCCCCAAACAATGACTTGTGAAAGGCCCTGGTCTTGGCCTTCAATGAGATAGCTTCTTTAATCATCATGGTGCTTCCCCTCACTTTTTAATGGTATTTTTAAATTCTCTGATGCTGCCCTTGTCTTTTTCCCATGGTAACATTGCCAAGACAGCCTTGTTTTTACACTGCCAGTTCCTCAATTGATGGCAGGAATCATCTGTTTCGGAGCACAGCTGATCAGACTTCACCCAGAAAAGTTAGATCAGGGACACATATGGAGAGATGAGTTATAGTCCAGCCTTCCCAAGGACCAAGACATCCCCCTCTTGTTTCACATGGCCTTTCCCATTGTAAGGGACAGGTCAGAGTCAGCAATGCAACATGTTTCATAAAATTCAATGGCAGCAAATAGATTTGGACATACCACGACAGGATGGATGCCAATAGATGTGTTAGGAATTTCACTTTTTTTTATTCTTTTACAGGATTCGGGCATCATTGGCTGGGCTGGCATATATTGCTCACATTTAATTGCCCAGGAGGAGGTGGTGGTGAGCTGCCTTCTTGAACTGTTGCAGTCCTTGGAAGTGTAGGCATACCCATCATGTTGTTAGGCAGGGAGTGCTAGAAATTTGACTTAGTTACAGTGAGGGAATGGCATTATAGTTGGAAGTCAGGATGGTGTATGGCTTGAAGAGGAACTTTCAGGTGGTATTCTTGCCATGTGTTTGCTGCCCTTAACCTTCTACATTGTAGAGGACACAGGTTGGGAAGGTGCCTTGGTCAATTTCTGCAGTGCACCTTGCAGAGGTTAGATGCGGCTGTTACTGTGCCTTGGTAGTGAAGTGAGTGAATATTGAAAGTGGTGGATAGGTTGCTAATCAAACAGGTTACATTTCTCCTGGATGGTGTGAATTTCTTTTGTGTTGTTGGAGCTGCACCCATCCAGGTGAGTAGAAAGTATTCCAAGACACTCCAGACTCGCACTTTGCAGATGATGGACAGGCTTTGGAGATTCAGGAGTTGAGTTACTTGGTGCAGTATCCTTAGCCTCAGACCCATTCTTGCAGCCACAGTATTTAGTCTAGTTCTGGTCACTGGTAACCCCCACGATACTGATACTGGGGAATTCAGTGGTGCTAATGTTATTGAATGGGATGAGGAGATGGTTAGATTGCCTCTTATTGGAACTGGTCATTGTTTTTCACTTGGGTGACTCAAATGTCACGTGTCACTCAACAGCCCAAACCAGAATGTTGTCCAGGTCTTATTGCATTTGAACATGGACTGCTCCAGTTTTGGAGGATTTGCTGAGTGTGATGAAATCATCAGTGAACATCCCTACTTCTAACCATGTGAAGGTCACCGATGAAGCAGCTAAAGATTATTGGACTGAGGAACATGATATCCTACAGTGATTTTCTAGAACTGAGATGATTGACCTCCAACAAACACAATCATGTTCCCACATGCCAGGCATGATTCCAACAAGTGGAGTATTTCCCCCAAGTTCGTATTGACCCCACTTTTGCCAGGGCCCCTTGATGCCACCCTCATTCAAATGTAGTCTTGGTGTCCAGGAAAGTCACTCTCCCCTCATCTTTTGACTTCTGCAATTTTGTCCATATTTGGATTAAGGTTGTAATGAGGGCTTCAGCTGTGTTGCTTTGGCAGAATCCAAACAGAATATTGATGAGCAAGTTATTCAATGCCATTACCAAAGCTTGTAGGTGCACCATAGAAAGCATCTTATCTGGATGCATCACAGCTCAGTAAGGCAACTGCTCTTCCCAGGACCACAAGAAATTACAGAGAGTTGTGAATGCAGCCCAGTCCATCATGGAAACCAGCCTTCCATTAATTGACTCCATCTACACTTCCCTCTGCCTCAGGAAAACAGCCAACATAATCAAAGACCCTTCCCACCCCAGTTAGACTCTCTTCCAACCTCTCCCATCAGGCAGAAGATATAAAAGTTTGAAAATACAAACCAACAGATTTAAGAACAGCTTCTTCTCTGCTATTATCAGACTTATGAATGGACCTCTCATATATTAGAGCTGATCTTTCTCTGCAGCTTCTCTGTAGCTGTAACACTATATTCTGCATTCTGTTCTATTACCCTGAAGTATTTACGTAAGGAAGATTTGTCTGCTTAGCATGCAAAACAATACTTTTCACTGTATCTTGGTACACGTGACATTAATAAACCAAATCAAATCAAATCAATTTGCTCATACTATCAAAATTACTTCTCATCACCTTGCTGATGCTTGAGAGTATCTAATATTAAGCATGTCTGAAGGATAGTAATTCTGGGTGATGGAATCATAGAGTCATACAGCACAGAAGCAGATCCTTCAGTCCAACCAGTCCATGCTGACCAAATGTCCCAAACTAAAACTAATCCCATTTGCCAGCATTTGGCCTTTATTCCTCTAAGCCTTTCCCAGCCATGTACCTATCCAAGTGTCTATTAAATGTTGTAATTGTACCGGCATATACCACTTCCTCTGGCAGTTCATTCCACATACGATCCACCCTCTGTGTGCAAAAGCTACCCATCAGGTCCCTTTTAAATCTTTGTCCTCTCACCTTAAAAATATGCCCCCTAGTTTTGATCTCCCCCACCCCAGAGAAAATACCTTTGCTATTTACTTTATTTATGCCCCTTATGATTTTATAAACCTCTACAAGGTTACGCCTCAACCTCCTATGCTCCAGTGAAAAAAGTCCCTGCCTTTCCATCCTATCCTTAGAACTCAAACCCTCCAGTCTGGGCAATGTCCTGGTAAATCTTTTCTGAACCCTCTCCAATTTAATAATATCTTTTCTATAGCAGGGTGACCAGACTATGCACAGTGCTCCAAAAGTGGCCTCACTAACATCCTGTACAACCTCAACGTGACGTTTCAACTCCTATACTCAATGGTCTGAGCAATGAAGGCAAGCATGCTAAACGCCTTTTTAACTACTCTATCTATATGTGACGCAAACTTCAAAGAAATTTGTACTTGAACCCCTTGGTCTCTCTGTTCAGCAACACTACCCAGGGCTGTACCATTAACTGTATAAGTCCTGCCCTTGTTTGTTTTACCAAAATGCAATATTTTGCATTTATCCAAGTAAAACTCCATCTGCCATTCCCCAACACATTGACTCAACTGATCAAGATCCCGTTGTAACCTTAGATAACCTTCTTCACTGTCCACTATGCCACCAATTGTGGCATCATCTGCAAACTTACTAAACATGCCTCCTAAATTCTTATCCAGATTGTTTATATAAATGACTAACAAAAGTGGGCCCAGCGCTGATCCCTGCGGAACATTGCTAGTCACAGGCCTCCAGTCTGAAAAATAACTCTCTGCCACCATCTCCTGTCTCCAACCATCAACCCAATTTTGTTTCCAAATACAAAAACAGAAGTTGCTGCAAGATCTGAAACGGTCTGGCAGCATCTGTTGAGAAAAATCAGAGTTAACATTTCGAGGCCACTGACCCTTCTTCAGAACAATTTTGTATCCAATTGGCAAGATTTCCCTGAATCCCATGTGATTTAACTTTACTCGTTAGTCTACTGCATGGAACCTTGTCAAACGCTTTACTGAAGTCCATGTAGACATTGTCTACCACTCTACCCTCATCAATCTTTTTGGCTACATCCTCAAAAAACTCAATCAAGCTTGTGAGACACGATTTCCCATGCACAAAGCCACACTGACTATCCCTAAACAGTCCTTGCCTCTCCAATTGCATGTAAATCCTATCTCTTAGAATTCCCTCCAACACTTTGCCCACGACTGATGTCCGACTCACAGGTCCATAGTTCCCAAGCTTCTCCTTGCAGCCTTTCTTAAACACAACATTAGCCACATTCCAGTCCTTGCTGTGTTTGGCCTGCATTTTGCTTAGAATTTAATGAAAAAACTTAGGAAGACAAGTTCCCTTTATATGTCCCTGGTAGCAAAAGTCTTCAATAAGGAGGAGTTTGTGATTAAGGAAAACTTTTAAAGATGTGGCTTATCACTGGGTCTGGTCTATCTAAGACCCTACCAACTTGATTTGCCATCAGCATGTGCTAGTCTCAAAAGTTAAACCATGTCTCATTCACACCTGAATACCAGTATCATCCAGAAGTAACTAGACTACAGTTAAGAACTCATAACATCAACAGGAAATCATAGCAGTAAGAAACTGTGTCTATGAATACACAAATGCACTCAGAGCAACACTAGGGTCACTGATAAACAGTTCATAGAAGTTATGTTTATTGTATCATAGATAATGGGGGATTTGTTGCACACAGGGAAGGGTTTTGTCTATATAGCAGGACTGCACATTTGTTGGCCCACTCTGGAGGTCTCCCCCATGACATAAGGACAGTTTTCTCTTTGAAGTATCAGAAAGCCCTTTTCCAGGACTTCTTCATACTGTTGGTCCCCTTATTCTGTGAGATGGACTTCCTTCTCTGGGACTTTCTTAAAACAACTTTTGGTGAGGCAAACAGGTAAAACATATGCCAAAAAAGAAGTACGTTTCTAAAGACTATAGCCAGTTTTAATGGTTCCAAAGTAAACCAGGCACCTGGAGAGGGCCTTGAAAAATGCTATTGAGATATGCAATTTTAAATCTGTTTGCTGCATAGTCTTCATTCAAATACTGCTTAGACTAGCTCCTGGGAAACATCGTATGTGACCCATTCACAGCTGCAGAGGATAATATCAAGCATTATCAGTTGGTGCTAAGCTGACAATCTTACTTTGTTAAATCATAAACATAAACCTGCTGTGTCAATTGGAAAAGTTCAACATAGCGTAGTGAACTGTGGAATGAAGAGCCTTGATTTTAATACCACTGTAATTGGCCAGCTTTGAAGTAACATTGTTTGGAAAATCTATACAAAGGTATATTATTTACAGGAGAATAAAGGGAGGTTTACTTTGCCTCCAGTCATCCTGTTCCTGACCTGACACTGCTTGCTGCTAACCCTGGGAACAAAAGATGGCAAGTTTATTTCATTCCTCAGCACTGACATGCCTCATTTTGATAAGTGCAGAACTTCATCCCAAAGCTCTATATACATTTTATCTTCATCTTTCAATAGATGTAACAAGACAACAACGTGCAGAGTAGCATAATGTGCACAATGAAAGCAACAGCAGTGACTTGGCCGAAACCCAAAAAGAAAATGGGAACAAAACGTCCTTCCAGTTGGTGCTTGTGAAGCAGGGAGAAATGTTGGTGAGTGGACAGAACAGTCTGATGGTGTTGGGTTTCCGGGTGGTACTGTGATCGTCATGTTGTGGCTTATTATAAGATATGGAAAATCAGCTCTTTGTTATGAAGGCTGCTGCATAGATCCAAGTGGACAGTTGTGGAGTACAGTAGACAGAGAAAACAATATAGAGTGACCAAATTTAAAGTCTCCAAAGTCTTTTCTATGCCTTAAATTGTGAGCTTGTTATTCAGTACAAGAGCTGTTTGAGTTGGAAGCATTCCCAATGTCCATTGATTGAGATAATTTGATGCATCACACACTGAGCTGAACCTTTTAAGGAAGCTTAGTTTACTTTATTGACTGTACACAAAGTAAAAGTGAACTTGTATTTGCTCAACGTTCTTCATTACCTCAAGACGATATACATTTAATTAACTATCTATGAAGTGATGTCTTTTGTGTAACATCGGAAGCATGGCACATAGCAAGATTCCCAAACAGCAGTACGCTACAGGTGACTACCAAATAAGTCTTAGTAATGCACTCACCAGGCAAATTACACTGTGATCCCTCTCCCTCACTCATACACCAGGTAAATCATTCTATCCCCTCCCCCTCACTCATTCACCAGATAAATCACTCTGGCCCTCCCTCACTCACTCACTCACTCACTCACCCACTCACTCACCAGGTGAATCACTCTGTGCAAACCCTCCCCCAACCACAAGGTATCCTTCTCAGCTATTGAAAGGACATATAGCGCTCAGTTCCTCTGAGGTGTCCAAAAGCATAGGCCTCAAGATGGTCGTCCTGAATTGCCCTACCTTAGGGATGGTTCTGATTGGAGAGACTCAGATTAGAACTTTGCTGAAACCAAAACAGAAATGACTGGAAAACACAGGCAGGTCTGTGGAGAGAAAGCAGAGTTAACGGTTTGAGTCCAGTGACCCTTCTTTAGAACCAGTGGTAGCTAGGACAAAGGGTTATTCATGGTGATGACAAGGGGTAGGGAGGGGAACAAGTGAATGCATCGGTGGACAAAGAGCGCAGTGAGAGGGAGGGTGGAGAAAACTTAGGCAATCCAAGAAATTGATGATAGTGAGGGAAGAAGAAAAGGTAGATAATAATAGGGACTATGAGAGGGTGAAAATGGGTCGTCTGTGCTTAAAGCAACTTATGTCATAATGAATGGAATAGATAAGGTGGAGGCAGGGAGGTTGTTTCTACTAGCTGGTGAAACTAGGACTAGGGGGCATAGCCTCACAATGAAGGGAAGCAGATGTAGGACTGAGGTCAGGAGGAACTTCTTCACCCAAGGGGTTGTGAATCTGTGGAATTCCCTGCCCAGTGATGCGGTTGAAGCTACCTCGCTGAATGTTTTTAAGGCAAGGCTAGATAAATTTTTGAACAGTAAAGGAATTAAGGGTTATGTTGAGTGGGCGGGTAAGTGGACCTGTGTCTCAAAAAAATCAGCCATGCTCTTATTAAATGGCGGGCCAGGCTCGAGGGGCCAGATGGCCTACTCCAGCTCTTAGTCCTTATGTTCTTATGTCATGACAGGCCTTGGGGCTGGGTAAAAAAAAATCGAAGGAAGTGTTCCAGTTTTAAAATGATTAAATTATTATCAATATTGCGTCCTGAAAGCGGGAGGGCCACCAAGCAGAAAATGCAATGCTGTTTTTGCACTGTGCTCGCTGGAGAACTGCAGCAGGCCTGAGACAGAGATGTTGGTGAGGGAAAATGAAAAGGTAGGCAACAAGAAGCTCCAGGTCAATTTTATGGATGGACGTATGTGTTTGCAAAGCTTTTCCCAGTCTGCTTTTCGTCTCCTAATGTAGGGGAGACCAAATTGTGAGCAGCGAATGCAGTAGACGAGATGAAGTGAAGTGCAGGTAAATTGCTGCTTCACCTGCAAGGTATGAATGGAGCCAGGGATAGTGACGTGGAAGTTAATGGGCAAGTGTTGCACCTTCTACATGAGGAAAGACTTTACTGAGATTGTCTTCAGAGAATGCTGATGGGGATATGTAACAAAATATTGCATGAAAACAAAGTCAAACAAGTCTGGATTTAATACCGAAATTGGATCCAATCCCTTCCAACATGTACTCATGACCAGCTCCATGAGTACACTCATGGACCCAACTTAGTTGCAGCATTTGATTGCTGATGTTTCAACTTCCATTTCTACGCTGATAGAAACCAACAAACATTTGACTGTTGTTCTGTTTACAGTCTTTAACAATGCTCATTTAAACTGTTTGTGAACTAGATAAGGTGATACTTGATCTGTACCTATGAATTCATTGGCAGCTGCGAACCTGTCGATGTTCTGATACCTTGACAAGAAAGGAATGACAAGGGATTATTCCTTGCCTAACAATAAAAATGGACATTCCTCCTGCAAATATTTGCTTAGCTGGTGATAACATCTAAAGATTAACCGGATGTCAGTATGAATTGGCGTTATTTAGATCTGAGTTGTCTGTCCTAATGTTATCTTGCGCAGTCGAGATGAAAGGAAGTTTGCGCTTTATTTATACTACAGTCATTGAGATCTAAGAGATCAATATCTGGAGGATATAGAGACAAGCTGCAAGGAGTTTTTTTTGCAAGGCATCAACCTATGTGCTCCATGAGAAAAAAGATAAGCTACATACAAATAGAAGGACAAAAAAAAACACAAATCTAGATGCATTCTAAAGAATTTGACATCAAGAAGGCTAATTGGGGACAATTTCCCATAAATTTCCTAAAATTTGGATTGAGACCAAGAGTTCAGAAAAAACAAATGAGAAAAATCAAACATGGAAATACAAGAAAACCTCTGAAGGGGCACAATTGCCAACTAGTTGATAATTAGTAACATGGGCATCCTGTATATGAGGTGAGTATGTGGAGCTTGACAGTGCTTTCAACTCCAGGGTACCCTCTCCTCAAAGGGTTGAAGTGCACCATGATTCACATGAGCTGTCGGTACGACTTGTACGTACTACCCTCTGAGCTTTAGAAATGGAAACAGATGCAGGATACTTTAGGGAACCTGGGAAGTTAAAGCAACTCATTGCTACCTTGTACGAGTTAGATGGCTGAAGGTTCCATCAACATTCCATGTCATACTGATCTATTTCATACTTCATGAGAGTTCATGGCAAGGCTTCACACCATGCTACAGCTACTTGAGATTACATCTCACAAACACTCCAGCGTCATATACTTTAAAGCTACAATGCACTATTGAAAACTTTGCCACAATTATAATTTAAAAGGGTTTCAACACATTATATCATTGTGACAGAGCCTAACATCATGATATATGGATACTTACTTCAGGATGGGCTGAAGGATTCACACATGGCATGATGATTCGATTTGATTGATTTATTGGCAGGTGTACTCAAGTACAATGAAAAGTCTTGTTTGTGAGCAATACAGGCAGATCATAGTAAGTGAGGACATATAGATCTTTGGGTGAAAAAACATTACACGGAGGCATACAAGTTACAGCACACAGGGCATGCACTAGGCAAGATCAAGTTAGGGGGTCCATTCATCAGTCTAATACTGCATCTAATGACATATCTGCTGAAGTGTATCTCCTTCTTCAACTTGCAGCTTACCAAAGTTACTTCAGTGTTTCCTTGAAAAAGATAGCTCACAGTACAATGCAATCAGATACAAATTAACTCAGGTCTTACAAATCACAAGCTCTTTGCCTCTCTTGGGAGAAGGGTATAACAGCAGAGAGTAATGATGAAATGTTAGATCATTAAACTTAGAGACAGCAAGAACTGCAGATGCTGGAGTCAGAGACAATACATGTGGAGCTGGAGGAACACAGCTGGTCAGGCAGCATCGGAGGAGCTTATACAAGGTTTTTACCCCCCCCCCCCCAAAAAAAGCCTTGAATTAACTCCCTGTACCTCCCTGTCTCTCTCTGGCCAACTCTCTCTGCTTTCAAGTCATTAAAACCTCTTTCCTTGACTAAGCTTTTGTTCATCTGCCTTTCTATCTCCTTACGAACTTTATATTTTGCTCAACCACACACCCTTGGCTGTGCTGGCAATATGTGGGGCACCTTGGGACATTTTATTACATTAAATTCAAGTTGTTGATGTTGTTACTCCAGCTCTGTTATGATATATATGGAAGCTTAGTCAGTCAGGGCTTCTAGTGGTCAGGGAAGGCAAATCATGGCAGGACCTATACACCTAATGGTAAGGTCCTGGGAAGTGCTGCTGAACAAAGAGACCTTGGAGTGCAGGTTCATTGTTCCTTGAAGGTGGAATCACAGGTAGACAGGGTGGTGAAGAAAGCATTTCGTATGCTTATCTTTATTGGTCAATGCATTGAGTATAGGAGTTGGGTGTGTTATGTTGCGCCTGCGCAGGACATTCATTAAGCTACTTTTGGAGTACTGCATTCAATTCCAGTCTCCCTCCTACAGAAAAGATGTTGTTAACCTTGAAAGAGCGCAGAAAAGATTTACAAGGAGGTTGCCGCGATTGGAGGGTTTGAGTTACACGGAGAGGCTGAATAGGCTGGG
Organism: Ginglymostoma cirratum; assembly: GCA_024137785.1. Taxonomy (NCBI): domain Eukaryota; kingdom Metazoa; phylum Chordata; class Chondrichthyes; order Orectolobiformes; family Ginglymostomatidae; genus Ginglymostoma; species Ginglymostoma cirratum. The sequence goes on along the minus strand of JAHRHZ010000063.1, from coordinate 52,227,143 downwards.
ACTATTTTCCCTGGATGTCGGAGGCTGAGGGGTGACTTTATGGAGGTTTACAAAATCATGATTGGCACTGATAAGGTGAAAAGCCAAGGTCTTTTCCCCAGGCTAGCGGAGTCCAAAACTAAAGGGCACAGGTTTAAGGTGAGAGGGGAAAGATTTAAAAGGGACATAAGGGGCAATGTTTTCCGGCAGAGGGTAGTGCTTGTATGGAATGAGCTGCCAGAGGAAGTGGTGGAAGTTGGTACAATTACAATAACATCTGGATAGGTACATAAATAGGAAGGGTTTAGAGGGATAGAGGTCAAATACGGACAAATGGGACCAAATTAATTTAGGATATCTGGTTGTCATGGACACATCGGACCAAAGGGTCTGTTTCCACGCTGTACAACTCTATGAGTCAGTCAGGCCCAGCACAATAATAGATATCTCTGGAGGAGACAGTGGCACAGTGGTAGCTGATTGCTGGATCAGTAATCAAGAGATGCAAACTAATGAAATTGCTCAGAAGTGGAGACCAACAGGGCTGCTGGTGGGAGTCAACTTCAATTAATAAATCAGGAATTGAAGAGCAATCTCAGTAATGGTGGCCATGGAAATGATCATCGATTGTCATAAAAACCCACCTCTTTCACTCATGTCTTTAGGGAAGGAAGTTTGTATCTTTACCCAGTCTGGCCTACATGTAACTCCAGGCATTCAACAATGTGGTTGACTCTTAATTGCCTTCTGAAATGGCCTAGTAAGCTTCCCGGTTCATTGACCATGAAGGACGGGCAACAAAATCTGTCCTTGCCAGTGACAATCATAACCTGACAAAATCATAAAGAAAACGAACGTCACAAAACATAACACATGAGATTTTAAAAAGCAGCAATGAGTGAGAGAGAGCAGAAGCACAGTGCTAATAATTATGTGACCCCCTGCACTTTGCAAAGTGAAGCAGTACATAGCAGTGTTAGGTTCCTGCTGCTCATCAGTTGGATAGGAGGTGAATGTGCTGCGGTGGGGGGCACTATTAGACAATGATAATAAGGTGTCAGCACTCACTCAGCGGTAGCATTCTCACATCTGGGTCAGAAGGTTACGGGGTCAAGTTGCACTCAGGAGACTTCAGTACAAAATCCGTGCTCATAGGGAGTCGTAACTTGTTGGAAAACACGCCTTTGGAATAAACCCTTTAACTGAGGCTCCATCTATCCTCTCAGGGCGACGTAAAACATCCCATAGCATTATTTCAAAAATGAGTAAGAGATTATTGATCTCTCAATTTTGCCACATTGTCGTTTGTTAGATCATTCTGTGCACAAATGGGCTGGTGAGTTTCCTACATTACAACAATAAGCACATTTCCAAAGTACTTCAGAAACAAAATCAGAAGTTGCTGGAAAAGCTCAGCAAGTCTGGCAGCATCTGTGGAGAGAAATCAGAGTTAATGTTTCAGGTCTGATGGCAACTAGGAAATTGTCGGCTTATATGTAGAAGATACGCTGGGTGAAGGGGGTAAGGAGTAACCAATAGATGGGGATAGAGCCCAAAGAGAGAGAGGAACAGGTGGACAGACAAAGGAGTGGAGAATGATCTGGCTGGGAAGGGACATAGCTGTAAATGGAGACTGTTCGGGGCTAACAATAGGGAGCGTGTAATGGCAGGCTATGTGGTAACAAAGCCTGATGTGTGGGACTTCTGGTAAGGACGTAGGAGAGCTCAAGCCCTAAAGTTATTGCGCTTGATATCGAGTCTGGAAGGCTGCAGGGTCCCCCAGTGATGGCGGGGCAATTTCCTAGTGGTATTATTGCTGGACTGTTAATGCAGACACCCAGATAACCTTCTGGGGACCTGGGTTCGAATCCCTCCAAGGCAGATTGGAATTTGAATTCAATAAATATCTGGAATTAAGAATCTACTGATGACAGTGAATCCATTGTCGATTGTTGGAAAAGACTGTCTGGTTCACTAATGTCCTTTAGGGAAGGAAACTGCCTTCCTTACCTGGTCTCGCCTATGCATGACGCCACACCCACAGCAATGTGGTTGACTCTTAACTTCCCTCGGGGCAATTAGGGATGGGCAATAAATGCTACCTGGTCAGCAACGTCCTCAGCCCGTGAATGAATTTTTAAAAAAGCAGAAAATGAGGTGCCGTTCTTCCAGCAAATGTTGGCCAGGGAACATGGTGTGTTGAAGTGGTAGGCAGCTGGAAGTTCAGGTCTTTTTTGCAAACAGACTGCAAGTGTTCCATGAAGCAATCATCCGGTCTATGCTAGAGCTGGCGGAAATGGCCGCTAATGATCCTTTGGCGACCAGATTCATTAGCTGACATTTTTGCCACTTCCAGCAGGATGCCACCACCAGACATATATTCCCGTCCCTGCCCTTGTCTGCCTTCTGCAGGGACCGTTCCCTCCAGGAAACCCTGAACCACACTTCCTTCATTCCTAACACCGCCCACAGCCCCACGGCACCTTCCCCTGCAACCACCAAAGATGTAACACCTGCCCATTTACCTCCTCCATCCCCACTATCCAAGTGCCCAAATATACCTTCCAGGTGAAGCAACACTTCACCTGCACTTCCCAGAATCTAGTCTACTGCATTCACTGCTCACAGTGTGGTCTCCTTTACATTAGGGAAACAAAGCATAGACAGGGTGACGGCTTCGCAGAATATCTACATTCTGTCTGCAAAAAAGACCCTTAGCTTCCAGCTGCCTCTCATTTCAACACACCATCGTGTTCCCTGGCCAACATCTCCGTCTCAGGCTTGCTGCAGTGCTCCAGCAAAGCTCAGTACAAGCTGGAAGAACAGAACCTCATTTTCCACTTGGGGACTCTCCAGTCTTCTGGGTTCAACATTGAGTTCAATAACTTTGGGGCTTGAGCTCCCCTATGTCCTTACCCCAACCTCCACTTACCAGGCCTTGTTATCATCTAATCTGCTATTACATACAGCCCATTGTTAGCCATTAATAATCCCCATGAATAGCTATTCACCCTCCTAGCCAGATCGTCATCCACTCCTTTGTCCGTCCAGCTGCTCTTCTCTCTCTTTGGGCTCTATACCCACCTATCGCTTACACCTTACCCCCTTCCCCATCCTATCTTCTGCATATGAACCAACATTTTCTTAGTTACCATCAGTTTTGAGGAAGGGTCACATGACCCAAAACGTTACCTCTGTTTTCTCTCCACAGATGATGCCAGACCTGCTGAGCTTATCCAGAAATTTCTATATATTCGCTGATTTGCAGCATCCACAGTTCTTTCGTTTTCCAAACTATTTTATTCAGTTTAAAGTAATCTGTGAAAGGCATTAAATAAATGTTAGCTCTTCCTCTGAAGGCACGAGTCTGCTATTTAAAATATCTATTAGCAGCAGCTAATGTGGCAGTAGTTATGACCTGAGCACTGTTTGTAAGAACCTGTTATGAATGAATTTTTTGCTGTGTTTCTTAGAGTACAATTTTGAAGTTACTCATGGCTTATGAAATGTTTTGAATTTAGGATGTGGAGGTACCGGTGTTGGACTGGGGTGGGCAAAGTCAGAAGTCACATGACACCAGGTTGTAGTCCAATAGGTTTATTTGAAATCACAAGCTTTTGGATTGTAGCTCCTTTGTCAGGTGAAGTGAGAGAGAAGCATACAGACACAGAAAATTTATGGGCAGAGAGATCAAGGACAGAGAGATTGAAAGATCTTACAAATGGTGTGAATGGAGTGTTGAGTAATAAGTCTCTACAGGTGAACAAAAGTGTTAGATGGTGTAAGTAAAGTGTCAACTGCTGAATAACATGTGAAGGGATGATCTACAATCCGATTAAATGAGGTAGAGAGATAATTATAAAAAAGTTAAAAATAAGGTGGTACTGCAAACAAACTAAATGACTGGAATAAGATGATAGGTATAAGAGTCTCATGCTGAGGGTCCAACCAAAGTAACAAGTAATCCAAAACTGTATAAATTAATTAAGGTAGAGAGATCAGAACAATTTATCAATGTGATGGAGTCAAAACAGGACAGTAAGGGAGATTTTACAGATACAGGACAGTGTGGTGGTGTCACACATAGTGTGACATGAACCCAAGATCTCTCTGCCCATAAAATCTATGTCTGTGTGCTTCTCTCTCACTTTACCTGACAAAGGTGTTATGCTCCGAAAGCTTGTGATTTCAAATAAACCTGTTGGACTATAACCTGTTGTTGTGTGACTTCTGACTTTGAATATAGGAGCTAGAGAAGGTCATCCAGCTCACCAGATCACCGCTGATCACCTACCAGAGTGTCCCTTTCCAGCACTATCTCCCTATACTTTGACATCATTAGTATATAGAAATCCATTGGTTTCTGTCTTGGATATGCTCAATGTCTGAGATTGCATGACTTTTTGAGAATTCCAAAGATTCACCCAACCTCTAAGTAAAAATAATTCTTCTTCATCCCACTCCTAAATTGCTTGCCCCTTACAATGGCTTATCCTTTTGGGATGATAGGAAGTCATGAAATACGCCATGTAAATGCAAATCTTCCCCTCTGTATGCACAGAAATGAGGTAGAACTGCATACAGCATACAATATATGAGTAACATAACTGTGTAGATGGAGCTTTATTATGTATTTGGGTATTGCCAGTCTCACATGCCTCCTTTGCCACCCCACACTTCCTTCTGATTAACAAGCTACACCTTGTACTCCAGTCTCACACCCAGATCCTTGCACCATATCCTTAGTCTTTTTCATTTTTTTCCCATTCAGACACATGCAACCTTGGTAAGGCGGTAGGGGAACACCAAGGAGAAACTGAGTATTGTCACTTCTTTTCACACTTACAGCTGGCAGCTCAGAATACACTGTACGGGTCTGAGACGCAAGATTGGACATGGCATCTTGCCATTGGAAAAAAGCAGAAGCCAGGTGAAAACAGTGTAACGAGTGCACTGCCGCACCCACGCCTCACCCATTCTTTCCCGAGATCACCTTCTACCACAAGTGTAACAGAGCCTTCAGAAGCCACATCGGTTTGTACAGCCACCTACAGACTTATTCTGAGAGCAGAAGAGAGTCATTCCCCATCTGCGAGGGACCGCCAATGATGAATGACGTTAGGATATGCTCTTGGTGAGACACCAGGAACAAGAGAACTCCACCCAGGGCAGGGAAAAGGATAAGGCAAATGCTGGATCATAAGGTTATATTTGATTCCCCTCTGCAGAGGGCTCAGATTGGGGTTTCAGTGAGGCTGTGGATAGAAGATTTCTTAGCACAGTTCTTATTGTAGAGCTGAGAGCCAGTCCTTTCCAATGTGGAAGTGGTGACCATCTCTATTCACACACTTATGGACCCAACCACAATGCAGTATCTAATGATCAATTTCATAGCTCCTGTTGCAGCACAAGTAACATCTAGCCAACATCTGACTGGTGCCACACAAGCTCGGACTGCTGCCGTCATTGCAGCAGATGACAGGATGAAAAGGGGCTTTCAAAGTATCAGAGCAGCCCATCAGTCTACCCTCCAACTCAGGAGATCGCAACCTTTTTGTTTCTTTGGCCGTCCTCCTGTACATCTGTAACACAATCTAAATAAAAACTCCCTCAGCACCATTTGCACTCCCTGTGTTCCTCCTTCCACTATTACACAGGACCCAGCACTGGAGGCCAAGACCAGCTATGAACAATCCAGTCTGATGCCTCCCTTGTTAGAGCAAGACGGCTAACATTCAGGGTGTAGGTTTACATGGTATAGGTTTATAAGTTTACAGGTGAAGGCAGACTGAATAGAAACCGTAAATTACATTATCAATATCTTGGGGGTTACCATTGACCAGAAACTGAATTGTGCCAGTCATATGAGAACTGTGGCCGCAAGAGCTTGTCACAGACTGAGAATTCTGAAGCACGTAGGTCACGTCTTGACTCTTCAGTGGTTGTTCACTATCCAGATGGCACAAAAGTGTGATGGAATACACCTCTACTTGTCTGGATGATTGCGGCTCCAATACACTTAAGAAACTCAATGTAATCCAGGCCACTTGATTAACAACCCATCCAACCAACGAAAAATTCACTCTCTCCACCAGCAATGCTTTGGTGACAGCGTGTGCCATTCACAGGATGCACTATTGTTACTCGACAAGGCTCCTTTGATAGCACTCTGCGAATCGACAATCTCTACCATCTAGAAGGACAAGGGCAGCAGAAAAATGGGAACACCACCACCTGCAAGTTCCTCTCCAACCATTCACAACCCTGACTTGGAAATAGATCACCGTTCCTTCACTGTTACTGGGTCAAAATCATGGTTCTTCCTTCTTAACAGCACCATCGGTGTCCCTACACCACATTGAGTGCAACAGTTCAAGAAGGCAGCTCATCACCACCATCCCAATGGGAACGAGGGATGGGCTATAAACGTTGGCCTAGGGAGTGAAGCCAATCCCATGAAATAAAAAATAGTGCACTGTGACTCAACGACTTGAAGGTGGAAGGAGAGAAAATGGGATGAAGATTGTCTGGTGATGAACTGGTTCACAGAACTATGTTATTTTTCCCACTGGGAACATAAAAGCAGTGAAAGGACTCAGTTTGCTCAGCTCAATCCAACCTTGAGGTGACTGTGTGGAAGTTGCTTTCTTTTCAGATCAGATTTTGTCGTAAATTGGGAAGGTCATTTGTGGCAGAGTCTGTGACACTGATCCGTGGATGCTCAGGGGCATGTGGATCGCAGGGTAAGCCATGCTGTTCAACCAGATGACTATGGATGTTGGGACCTGTCCCTGGAGGAGGGGCAGTAGCTTAGTGAACCATGAACACGCTGTCCTTCAACGGCAATTTTCTCACCAGCACTGATACTCTGCTAGTGCCTATCAGCCAGCAACTTCTGGAATTCATGCTGTGGTTGTGGAGTCAGCCTTATGTACCCAAAGGTGCTCAAAGTGCATCCTGCAAGGTCTATCTGCAGCCTTCCCCAGTGCAAGTTCCACAGCTTCTGCAGCCACCCCAAAGCCCCTGGGATAGCTATGGAAATGCACATGTGTCATGAGTTGACTTCTGCACAAATGTGGCATTTGTCCGTATGGTTCGAAATCCTTATTTTGTCGTCACTTCTCCCTCCAAATTGTGGCCAAGCAGGCTGACTGTGATTGCCAGCAACAATGAAAAGGTGTTAAATGAGTAGTTGAGATTGTGGTTCGTGACATTGTAGGCAGTCCAAAGAAGAAACAGGCTATCTGAGTGACCTTCTTTCTTCCTCTTCCTGAGTGACATGCCTCACACCAGGTGAAAGGGCTCTTGTCTCTGGATCCTGAGGGTTTGCAATGCACAGCAGTCCATCATGAGCCTTGACACTCACATGTCTGAGTACTGCTTGGCTCTTCCAGACCAGTCTGAGAAATAGAAACATTGGCTTCAATATTCCAATGGCCAGGGTGTCAGTTGGAGCAGCACAGCCTCAGGACCCTGCAGAATCCTCAACTCAGCAGACTCCATGGGTACTGCTTAGGAAACTGAAGATTCTGAAGGGTATTTCCCCTGCATCAAGAACCCTCTGAAATGGTGGAGAATTTAGAAGGTTGCTCATCAGTTTCCTGGAGAAGTTAAAGGATTAAGACTCATTACGCCCCCTCGACCCGGCACACTTACCCCACCACCTGGATGAGGTGATGGCCAAGTGGTATTATCTCTAAACTATTAATCCAGAAACTCAGTTAATGTTCTGGGGACCCAGGTTTGAATCCCATCATTGTAGATGGTGGAATTTGAATTCAATTGTAAAGAAAATCAGCAGTTAAGAATCTACTGACGTCCATGAAATCATTGTCAATTGTCATAAAAACCCGCCTAGCTCACTAATGTCCTTCAGGGACATCCTTACCTGGTCCGGCCTACATGTGACTCCAGACCCCAGCAGTGTGGTTGACTCTCAACTGGTCTCTGAAATGGCCTTAGCAAGCTACTCAGGAAGGGCAATAAATGCCAGCCAGCCAGTGACTCCAATGTCCCATAAGTGGATTTTTAAAAATCCTGAACCCATTCCCCCCAACCCCTCCTCAACCCGCCTTGACCCCCAACATGTTGGATCCAACACAGTTCAACCTCAACTTATCCCAAGCACACACTTAACCTGGAACTCTGGCAGCCTACTCACCTAGCATCTCGCCCATGTCATCATCCTGTCCTGTTAGCCAGCTCATCCACCTGGCATCCTGAAACCCACGCTTAGCTTACCCAATTAACCATTGGCAAGAGTTGTCAAAATGGCTATTGTTGGAAAAACCCATCTGATTCACTCATGTTCTTTAGGAAAGGTTACTGCCATCCTTACCTGGTCTGGCCTACGTGTGACTCCAGACCCACAGCAATTTGATTGACTCTTAACTGCCCTCTGGAATGGGCAACAAATGCTGCCTAGCCAGCGATACCCTCATCCTGTGAATGAACAAAGGGAAAAACAAGTTTCTATCCAACAGGTCCAGTTATAGGATTTCCCACTTCTGCCCCTGTGGGGATATCTGGGCCATTGTTTTAGCATGTTAATGGTTTGCTCTAACACAGCATGACTCCCATTATACTTATTCATGGGCATGGGTTGCAGTCTTCAGCCACATTGCCAGCAGATAGCCATTCCTGTTCAGTAGTCACACTTTGGTTTGTGTGGTTATTCTAATCCAACTTACAGAATGGATGGTGCAGAAGGAAGGCATCAGAATTGTTGACAGGAACAATTAACCAGTAAGATGCTCTACCTTTGAACATTGAACATTGTGAGGATGGCATTGCTTCTGGTGCTGCTATAGGGCAGTGATGAGCAGCGAAGTGAGCAACAGATGGCACACTGCATCATGTTGGAGCTGCCTTCCCAGTCAAGCTGCCTCTTCGCTTTGCCTACAAGCCTCAGGCAAGAGAAGAAGAAAAGTAGTTAACTTCCAGCAAACAGAGATCCTCAGTCACTTCCTTCACGCAGCAGTGGTCATTAAACTACAAAACGCTGTAAATGTCTCCAGCTCTAGCCGAGAAAGAAGTCAGACTCAAAAAGGCTCAATGTTACCGCCACCTACATAGCCTTGGTAATGCTATTCTCTCCTTGAAAAGGGATCAAAATTCTGGCTGCGACCAGGGACAGGAATCAATAGAAAATACTGAAGTTCAAACATCTCACACACTGCGCTGAGGAAGAGACATGACCTCAATACCCTGACTGGATACTGATATTGCAGAAAGCCCTTTTCTATCACCTCTACCTCCCTCTTCTGGCCACTTGTTCTGCTCTGCTTGTCCTCTTTCTCTTTCTACTGTATTTCGAAGGAAATCTGACTGGTCATGCATCCATGGTAGGAAACAACAGATTTTGTTTTACCAGCAAAGAGGTCTTCACTGCCTTCCACTCCTTTGTTGACTTTTGCAACATTAACTAATTATAGAAAACGCCAAACCCTTGTCGAGTCAAAGTAATAGCGAAAAGAAATCAATCAGAAAGAAACCAGTAATTCATTGATTATTCTATTGAAACAGAGCTGCTGGGGCTCTCTCAGTTGTGAAGTGTGTAAGGGTAAGGGAAGTCATTTGCAGGAGTGTTGTTTCATCATAGCACCATCAATGTAGAATTAGTTGCTGGCTGGAAAGCTGGTGAGACGCCCATACCTTCCCAGCTTCAGGAAGGTCCGCTACGTTAAGTGTCACACAGCCATTAGACAGGCAAGCAGCAGCCCTTTCTTGAGAATCAAGGACCCTGCAGATAGAGGTCTTGCTTGTGGAGACTGCTGGCAAGTCAGAGACCAACAGATCTTCCGTACTCAATCCTGTCACTGGAAGATGTTGACCACAGCCTGGTTCGGGAGGGACAAACACAGAAGTGATTGATGCGTGGGTGGGGTCAAGGAGCAGAAGGAAGTTGGTAACAAGGACAAGGGATGGCTCTCATTGGGCTCATCTTATCTGATGCTTCGTTCCTGGATCAGACAGTGGGTGCCTTTGAGTGAGGATCTCATCCCTGCCTGTGCTGATACACCAACTTAGATTTTGATCTCAAGCTTCCCCTATGGGACTTGGGCCTCACAACCCGCTCAGAGGCGAGAGTACTTCTGAAACTCGTATATTTATAACGTGACTTTTAATTACCCTTTGAACACTGCACAAGGAGTAAGATTTGGTGAAAAGGAGGTAAGCCCAGTGGAAGACATTGAGTTCTTCGGAAGTGAAGTTTGGGAACATATCACATGAAGTTAGAATGTAAAACTTAACTTACAGCCGTGCTAATAGTGCACCTTATTGTATTGAACTGGTGTTTGGAGCGGTGCAGAGTTTTCCAGTTGATTTTTTACTAAACGAATAGTTGATCTTGCTCAGCATCTAAGAATGGCGCTGAACAGAATTGATGTCCTCTCCTTTCACCCAACCTTATTTCCTCACGAGTGCTTCTGTGCAGTGTTCTAAGGAGCAAAAGATCAAAGAGTGAGATAATACTCCCCTCGGCTGCTCACCTCTGAAACCCCTGGACTGAGAGTCAATGGGTCACTTGCCAAGGAAGGGAGAATGACCTTTATGGGAAGTTGCTTAGGGGAGTGGGGGATGGTGATTGTTGAACATTCCAAGGCTTAGGTGACCAGAGTAAAAATGCATTTCTATATATGGCAAAAACAATTAGGAAATAGTTTCTAACCCTGATTGAGAACTGGTTAAGATTACTCACTCTCTTTCACACCAAGGAGTCAATACAATCTGATATCCTCTCCCCTTCCCCCACCCCACCCATACACTCCCACCAGACCCCAGTCCTCACCCTGGCACGATGAAAGGAACAAAACACAAACAAATGGTTGCCCTAATTGTGCTGAACAGTCTCACAATGGGAGCAATGATTCTCACGTCTCCTGCATCACAAGCAGCCCAGCGCGTGGAGAAGCTGTTCGATTGATGCTGTGGCTTAAGGCTGGGGTTGAGGGTGGGGGGATGGTGGGGGTGGCGGGCGGTGCAAGATGGTCAGGATGAGCGGGGAGGGGAGGGAAAGGGGTGGCCAGGGAAGTGGATATTATTGCTTGTCAAAGACTCTCTATTTCTTGTTCCTTTTCTCTCTCCCTCTCTTGGCAGATGCACAATGCGACACTGACAAATCGACATTAACTGCACAGGGGAAGCAGAATGGGCAAGTCATGCATGAGACGTTTCTGTTTTGTCTCTTAATGGGCTCTCTGGAAATTATTGAGCTGAAACTTTACTCTCAGAGAAGGCAACGCACGGATTCAGGAATCCAAATGCTGCGGGAGTACGCCTCACTACAAGAAGGGATGCATTTTCACCGTTAAGTCAGAAACAATGAGCGAACTAATACGTGCTTTCAGGAATGGCAAATGGGTCAAACAATCAGCTTTCAAGAGATGCTTTGTTTTTTGAAGATGAATCCCAGAGACAAATGCAAATTACACCCTCAGCGGGAAGATAGGAAAGTCAATGTGGCATTTTCCCAGAGGGGCATTCTTTGTACCTTGTAGTATTTGCCAGCTCTACCAGTGTGTGGTGCCAGGTGAGAGCTGTTTGCGGTAGATTGCTGCCATGATCCATTGTCCTTGCTTTCTGCTGGGCCTATCTAGTTATTAATAGAAGAGGATACACTGCTATATCGTATCCACAGAAGAGACTCTTAGGTGACATGAAGGTTTGTTGCATGACGGCAATTAGTACAACTTCATTGAGCCAGGTATAATGACTGGGAGCTGATAAGGCTAGTGTAGAACCGTTCTTATCCATCCACAGGCTGTGTGACATCAGCAGAATACATGCAATTGTTTTAACATGAATTTCAACCCCTCAGCCTCAGCGTCGACTCCCAGCCTCAGCGCGGACTCAGGATTCCCAACCTCAGTGTGGATTTGATTCCCACCCTCAAGGTGAAGCTCAGCGGAGTATGGGTTGGAAGGACTGTTATTTCGAACTCTCATTTCTCTACTTTCCTAATTTATTTCTGGACATTTTATATCTTTATTTTTCTAAGTTTTTCCCCTCAGAATTTGTACTGAAGAGTCTGTGCGTAGGTACCTTGGTCGATAAGATGGCGGTGTAAGTCGTGACTTATAAACTTTTCACTGTACTCATGTGCGTATGTGTGACAATAACGATGACTTTGTACAACAATCAATGCACTTGACGTTTAAGAAAGCTCTTTCATTACTTACAGACAAGGTGTAAGTTATATGCAATGTCCAACATTTAATGCCAATGTTCAGTTGATGCATTGGTAGTAAGCTTACAAGAATCCTTCATTTCAGAAAAAAATACACCAGTAAAATTGCCAATGTACCACATTTATTCAAGAGACGAAAGGGCAGCAAACAGATCCCCAAGGGCCATGTAGCTTAACATCTGTCATTGGGGAACATATTAGTGTCTATTATAAAGGATGCACTAGCAGATCACTTAGAAGTACATAACATAATTAAGGAGAGTCAGCATGACTTCATGAAGGGAACTCATGCCTGGCAAAACCACTTGAAACTTTTCAGGAGGTAACAAGCAAGATGGAAGGGTGGGTGGGGGCAACTAGTAGATGTTATATATTTGAATTTCCATGTTTAACGTTACCAAGATAATGATGTTTGTGGGAGTACAGATAGATAAATGATTTGATAGAGAATTGATTAACTAGTAAAAGAAAGAGAGTGGGCTAAAAGAGGCATTTTCAGAATGGCAATCTGTAACTAGTGGAGTGTCACAAGGGGAACACAGTGCTGGAACATACAAGATCACATCCACATTCAACACATCATAGGTAATGAAGAAGGCAAGTGGAATGTTGGCTTTCATTTCAAAGGGAATGTAGTATACAAAAGGGAACGTCTTGCTAAAGCTACACAAGGCACTAGTCACACCACACATGGAATTCTATGAACAGTTTTGGTCCCCTTCTTTAAAGAAAGATATTCTGGTAGTATACGGGAAGGCATTGGCCTAATGGTATTATTACTGGACTGTTAACCCAGAGACCCAGATAATGTTCTGTGGACCTGAGTTCAAATCCTGCCAAGGCAGATGGTGAAACTTGAATACAATAAAAAAAATGAATTAAAAGTCTAATGCTGACCATGAATCCATTGGTGATTGTCAGGAAAATCCAACTGGTTCACCAATATCCTTTAGGGAAGGAAACTGGCATCCTTACCTGGACTGGTCTACATGTGACCCCAGACCCATAGCAATGTGGTTGACTCTTAACTGCCCTTTGGGCAATTAGGGGTGGGCAATTAGGGGTGGGCAATAAATGCTTAGCCAGCAATGCCCTCATCCTGTGAATGAATAAAGGAAAAACAAAGCCCAGAGTAGGTTCATGATGTATGGAAGGATTTTCTTAGGAGAAGACATTGAGTAGGTTAAACTTGTAGACAATGCAGTTCAGAAGAATGAGAGACTTAATTGAAACATGCAGGACTCCTCGGGAACTTGACAGGGCAGATGATCTCCTTATGAAAGAGTTTAGGGATGGGGAGCATTTTTTTTCTCGGGGGTAGTGAATCTATGGAATTCTTTACCGCTGGGTTGAAATAGACAGATTTTTAGTCAGTAAGGGAATCAAAGGTTGTGAGCAAAGGGCAGGAAAGTGGGGCTGAGGATTATTAAGCCATCTATCATCTCATTGAATGGCACAGCAGACTCAGTTGGCAGAATGACCTACTTCTGCTCATGCAGTCTTATGGTTTTATAGACCATTTTACATGAGAAAGTGTTGGTGGGCCTTCTACTTGAATTTATACCATCTTTATGTTGATGGTGCTCCCATCAGGCATTTTGGCATATTGAAATTGCAGTAGGATCTTGATCAGCTGGGGAAGTGGGCGAGAAATGGCAAATGGAATTTAATATAGACCACAGCAGCCTGAGGCACCGTTGAAAAATCTTGATGACTTGCTGCATGAATCTTACAGATGGTGCATTGTGTACTCACAGCGTGCTGGTGATGGTGGGGCTTGCAGATTCCACGTCAAAATAGACAGAAGTATCGTGTAAATATGACATGAGGAAGGCTTTCTCCGGACGACATGTTGAAAAAAACAAAAGAACAAATTGCAGTAATATATCATCTTTCACAACCTCAGGATACCGTGAAACATTTTTAGTTAATTAAATATTTTTGAAGTGCAATCATTGTTGTGATGAAGAAGAAACACAACAGCCAATTTTAGCAAGCTCCCATGAACAGTAAACTGGCAATGACAAATCATCGATTTCAGTGATGTTGGTTCTGTGATAAATATTGAGCACAAACATGAAGTGGTAATGCTTCTTCGAGACACGCTGGGCTGAACGGCCTCCTTCTGTTGCATTGCTTCTTTGATTCTGTGACAGATACTACATGGCACATGCAGAACACTGCTTAAATTCAAAGGAATAACTTTGAAATGAAATGAAAAACTTCACAGAGATTGGTATCCGACACCACGTCACCCTTTATTTCCACATGAACAGTCCTTGACTTTAGTACTGCCTCTTCACAGTCAGCACTCAGAGTGTCAGTATCTCTGATGCTCCCCTTTTTATACGTCAGCCAGGGCTCCTGGACTGGACCAAATAAACAGCCTGAATCAGGGAACTCATTTGATTTAATATATCACAATAAAAACTCCTTGTTCTTCTGCAAAAGAGCGCCATATGATCTTTTCACCTACTTGAGAGGGCAGGCAGGGCCTTGTTTTAAGGCCTCATGCGAAAGGTGATGCTTTCGACAGTGCAATGTTTTCTCCGTACTTCACTAGAATATCAGCCTGGATCTTGTACTCAGATATCTGGAGTGGAGCTTTACTTCTGACACTGAAGAGACCACGTCCAACTGAGCCACAGCTGCCACTGGCATGATTGGCAGATGGTTCTGAAGAGGCAGTTTTCACATTAGCAAGAGGTGGTGAAGGAAAACAGTGAGTTGGAGAAAGAGGCTCAGTGGTTCCGATTTGTTGGATGGATGCAGTTCAAAGCAAAGTGGCCCAGCTATCAGAAGAAAACTCCTCAGTTCAATAACATCCCAAAGCAGTTTACATTGTGGATTGCTTTAAAGAGCATAAGCTGTTGTTATAAACGGAAACATGGCAGCCACTTTGAGTTCTATGGGCATGCCAGTTTATAACACAATATGAGATACTGCTCATGATAAAGATTGTTTCCATCATCCTCTTCAAGTGTAGGAAACCACAGGGATTGCTTGGTCTACGCTTTGTAGAGGAAATCCACTTCCTGGCCTATCTAGGAGAGTCTCTTGTAGTCAAAAAGATCTAGTTCAGTGTATGTTAGCAATTAGTTACAGGTTACATTTATATGGTGCACACTACTACAGAGACTTTGGGAGGGACAAGGAATTGGGTCTCAATCCTTCAAGAATTGTTCTGCCCATAAGTTCATATGACATTATCGTTGTTGGTGGTGTTAATGCAGTCTTAACCTTTTCAGACCCCAATATTACAAAATGTAATTTGCCGCATGACCTCAATAAAAAATTTGAGATGAATGCCCGATTAATTTTCTTTTTCATTGCTGTTGTTTGAAGGAGCAATGTTGATCAAGATACCTGGAGAATACCCTACTCTTCTCGGGGCAGCACCCAAACAATTTTAATACCAACCTGAACCACAGACACAGGTAGTTAGGGCCTCAGAGTTGGATCCCATCAGTACAATTGTTGCACTGTATAATTGATAGTATTAAAAGAGGTTCACTCCTGTAATTATGCACTATTTCAGTTCTGATGGGAAGGCACTGAGGTCGGACATTAAACCCTTTGAACAAGGGAAGGTCAATTCAGTGCGCCTCCTTATTGGTGGAAGCCTAAGGATAGCGGGCCCATTGGTTCACCCACACAATCAGATAACTTTAGCTGCGGGATCAGAAATTGAGGAGAAAAGACAATAAAACGACAATGCACTACATATAAACAGATACAGATGACTAGAACCAACATGTTGGGTGATAAACAAAAGAGCTGAAATATTCTTATTCCCAAATTACGATTAAAGCTGTCATAAGTAAGTTATAATCAAATCAAACACGTTTTTGAAAGGACGGTCCACATAAATGTGATATGAAGTATGTGAATTACATATATTTTAATATAATTTCTTTAAGAGTTTGGATTTTGAACAAGTGGCATGTGGGTTTTGCTCTGCATGCATAAGGGGCTTTATGGATTAACTCGACAATATTTCTGGAGCCATGTTTCTTTTTTAATCCTTATGAGGGAGCGACGTCCTAGAGTACTAATGGGAATTTATCTGCTTTGAGAGGATTTTGCAAGTGAAAAGAGTAAATTTTGAAGAACATTACCTTGCTTTCAGTTAGAAGGATCAGGAATTGATATTTTGTCCCCTGAGGGGACACATCAAAAGCTTGAAAATTTGAAATGTTGGCCTGGTTAAAGTTGGATGTATGAAATCGATTTTCCCAGAAAGATGAGTTAGTTCAAAAAAATTCAGAAATAGGTTATCTCAGTGTAGAGGATTTAGTTTGCAAGTTTCAGCTCAGAAGTGTTCAGTTAGAACCCTGAAGAGGTTAATCAAAATTGAGAAAGTCTAAGCTAAATTGTGTGAATAATCAAGGAAGGGACTATCAGATTCTCAAGACTAGGAATTAAATGCTACAGTTATGTCAGACCTATAGATGTGATAGAGAACAGAGATTTCTCTGGTGTTTGAGTATTGCAAAGAAATGTCATTGGGATAGATGGAGAATTGTATTTTTGCTGTGTTTCAACATATTCCAAATAGTATTGTGTGTAAATAGCCTGGTTAATTCCATTTTATCTTCTCTTTTGTTTAATAAACTTCTGTTTTATTGTTAAAACCAGATCAGCAACATCATGTGTTTCCGTTTTAGTGAGAAACCATTTCTATAAACAAAAAGAAACAAATTATGAAGTTACTAATCTAGATTTCAGATGAGATTACAACATATATAAAATTGTTATTTCTTAGTTTTCTGCACATTTTTATCTGAAAATATACATCTGAGTTAACCGCAAGAGTGGGCCATTTGGCCCCTCAAGCCTGCTGCATCATTTAGACTCAACAGATTGTGGCCTCAGTCCACTTCCTCAGATACCATCCAATCCCCTTAGACTCCCCTTTTATGTTCTTAGAGTCATACAGTTATAGAATTGTACAGCAAGGAAACAGACCCTTCCATCCAACTCGTCCATATCTTTCTAAACCCTTCTTATTCATGTACCCATCCAGATGCCTTTTAAATGTTGTAATTGTACCAGCCTCTGCCATTTCCTCTGGCAGTTCATTTCATACATGTCAGGTCATCCCTCAGCCCCTGATACTCTAGGGAGTACGACCCCAGCCTATTCAGCTTCTCTGTGTAACTCAAACCCTCCAAACCCAGCAACATCCTTGTAAATCTTTTCTGCACCTTTCAAGTTTAACAACCTATGGCAGGGAGACCAGAATTGAACATGGTATACCAAAAGTGACCTAACCAATGTCCTGTAGAGCGGCAACATGACCTCCCAACTCCTGTACTCAGTGCACTGCCAATAAAGGGAAGCATACCAAACGGCTCCTTCACTGATTTCTGAAGAAGGGTCCTGACCTGAAATGTCGACTTTCCTGCTCCTCTGATGCTGCCTGGCCTGCTGTGTTCCTCCAGCTCCACACTGTGTTATCTCTGACCCCAGCATCGGCAGTTCTTACTATCTCTTCTTCACTGCCCTGTCTTGTTCATCAAGAATTTGGTTCTGTTTCAAACATCTCCAATGACCCTGACTCCACTGTTCTGTGAGGGAGACTTTCTATCAAGGAGTCAGAATAAATTGAACATCTTGTAAAAAAAATTGGTTTTCAGTTCAAGCTGCGGGCTTCCAAACAACTGCACTTTCCCATCTGTCAAAGTGTGCATAACATGCCAATGCCAATATGCCACATTAATTACATTAATGTCTAGTTCTTGCAGTAGGCAGTGTTGCGACGGAATGAGCAAGGTCTCTTTCTGTCACAATGAAACATGGTGTCACATTGGTCATGGAGGCACTTAAGAACACAAGAATTTGCTGTTACAAGGTCATTAGATCCACAACCTTATGGGCGCAATCTTAACTCTACAAACCCTATCTCCCTCCTGTACCCTCTAATCACTTCCCTTTTCAGAAACACATCTAATTACTTTTCAAACCCAATCCTGTTATCAGCAGCAACAGCCTTTACTTAGTTCAAAGTCTTTGTCTTTGTATGTGAAAGGGTTTTGCATGACTTCCTAGTTTTAAGCTTGCATCTTGTGGCATTAGAACCTTTCAGTATTTGCTGGGATTAATTTTGTCGATCTCCTTCATAACCGTAGACTTTTCCTTTTGTTTTTTTCCCTGAAGCATGTGGCTTTTTGGAGAAATGGAGGGCACTGCTGTGGATTCTTGCAGCTTTCTGTTTAATTAGAAATCTTTCATGTAGAAATTCGTCAAATTAAAATAAATTGTATGGAATTCAACCCCTACTTGATCCATAATATCTCCAAAAAATACACAGCAGTTTGTCAGGCTAGATCATGCCCTTCTAAATCCTTGCCTGCTGCTCCTCATTAAGTTATTATGAAGGGTCTTCCATGGCATCACCTTCAAATAACGTCCACCATTATACCTGTTGTTGAAGTTAGACTGCATAAGTTCCTAGAAGAATGGAGATGATTGGGTAGTTATTTTATCAAATACGCCAGGGTATCAAAATCCTGATAGTGACTGGGATTGATTTTATGCACATCATTTATGTTATGGTGAAATAATGCTACTCTGTTAAGGATATTCAGTCTACTAGGTTAATTTTGAGTGCAGTTTCTTTGGAAATGAAAATCTCAAGTCCAATCCCATCTCTGACTCATTGCCTGATGCAATGGTGCAAATGTTTACCTGTTAATAGTGCACTTATTTGATCCTTGCATCTGAAAATTTGGCAGATTGCTTTGTGTTCTTCTAAAATATCTAATGGACATATCATGCCTTAATCAGCGACACAACCCAACAGGTCACATTGACATTTTCATATTTCTGTATTTGGAAGCTTTCTTTATGTAAATGCATGGCTACAACACAAAAATACTTTGTTGGAAAATAGCTCATCTAATTTTAACATCA
This sequence comes from Ginglymostoma cirratum, assembly GCA_024137785.1. Lineage (NCBI taxonomy): Eukaryota > Metazoa > Chordata > Chondrichthyes > Orectolobiformes > Ginglymostomatidae > Ginglymostoma > Ginglymostoma cirratum. The sequence continues at coordinate 52,208,059 of JAHRHZ010000063.1, read as the reverse complement.
ACTCTACATTCCTGCATACTCCCAATAGTCTTTCATTAACTTGCTAATCAAATATCTCTGTCTTAGAAATATTGAAAGATTCTACATCCATTGCCTTTTGAGTAAGGGATTTCCAAAGACTGACAACCCACTAAGAAGAAAAATGTTTCCTCATCTCTGTCTTAGTGGGCACTCCTTATTTTTAAACTATGGCCCCACGTTCTAGATTGTACCACAAAAAGAAACATCCTTTCTACACCCATCCAGTCAAGTTTGCTCAGAATCTCATCTGTTTCAATTAAGTCACTTCTGACTCTTCTAAACACTATAGGCTGCATGTCCAGCCAGTGTGTTCTTTCCTCAAAGGAAATCTGCTCATTCCAAGTAATTGCCTAGCAAACCTTTTCTGAACTGCTTCCAGTACAGCGATATCCTTCTGTAAGTACAGTGACCAGTGCTGCATTAAGTGCACCAGATGGGGACTTATCTAAGCATCCGATAACCGAAGCATAACCTCCCAAGCCAATTCCACTCACAATAAAACATAACGTTCTATTAGTTTTCCTGATTACTAGCTGTACTTGCATACTTTCTGTGAGTCACAAACTACAACACCCAGATCTCTCTGCATCGAGAGCTCTGCAGCCTCCTACTAGTTACATAATATGCTTTTTAAAAATGATTTCTGCCAAAATGGACAATATCACTCTTTTCCATATTATGTGCCATTTGTCAGATATTTGCCCAGTCACATAACTTATCTATGTCCTTCATGTCCTCTACACAATTTATTTTCCAACTTATCTTGAGTTACCTGTAAATTTAGCTACCATACCTTTGATTCCTTCATTCAAATTATTTATGAAAACTATAAAGAGTTGAGGTCCCTGCACCAACCTGTGGCACACCACTTGAGACAGACTGCCAGCCTAAAATACACCCTTTATTCTAACTATCTGCTTCCTGTTTGCATGCCAATTTTCAATCAATTCCATTTTAGTACCGCCTACACCATGAGCTTGCACTTTCCGCAATAATCTTTGATGTGGCACCTTATCAAATGACTTCCGGAAATCTAAATACAATACATCCTCTGGATTCCCCGTTATCCACAGCACATGTTATTTCTTCAAAGAACTTCAATGAATTCGTTAAACAATGACTTCCCTCTGAAAAAAAATGTTGATGGTGCCTGATTATCTTGAACTTATCCATACACCCTGTTTTAATGACTTTAATAATAGCTTCTAACATTTTCCCTATGTTAAACTAACTGGCCTGTAATTTCCTGCTTTCTCCCTCCCTCGCTCTTTGAATAAAACAGTTACATTAGCTTTTTTCTAATCTAAAGGAACCTTTCCTAAATCTAATGTCTTTCAGAAAATAAAAGAAACGCACATTAACAGTCTCACTAGCTACTTCCTTAAGAGCCTAAGATGAAGCTGATCAGGACCTGGGATTTGTTAACTTGCAGCTCCAACAATTTACTCAGTGACTGTAATTTTTTCAAGTTCTTCCCTCCCTTTCAATTCCTAGTTTACAACTATTTCTTGGATGTTACTTGTATACTGTCTAGTGAAGACCAATATCTTTTTAAGTTGTCTGCCACCTCTTGATCATCCATTACCAATTCCCCAGACTAATTTTCTATAAGACCGACACTTACTTTGCTAATTGTTTATAAAAATCTGAATAAACTTCTCCAAACTGTTATTATATTTCTCTTGAATTCTAATTTTTCTCTCCTTTGTGATCTTTCAGTCACTCTCTCTGCTGTTTTTTTTTAGTTTCTGTCCAATCTTCTGACCTGCCATGGTATCTTTGCACAGTTATATTTTTCTCTGAGTTTAACGCAACCTTTGACATGTTTAATTAACCACTGATTGTGAATCCATTCCTTAGAGTTTTCCTTATTTGTTGGAATGGATCCATTTTGTGTTTTCCACAATGGCCCTTAAAGGTTTGCAACTTAGTCTCTACTGACAAATTCCTTAAGCTTAATTGCCAGTTCACATTCAGTAGCTCGGCTTTCCAACCTTCATATTTTCCTTTGTTTAAATTCGAAACACACTTCTTTCCCTTAAACTGTATGTAAAATTCAATCTTATTATGGTCGCTGATATCTAGGGATTCTTTCACTGTGCAGTCAGCAATTAAGCCAATCTGATTGGTAAAGACGAAGCTGGTTGGTACTATAACATCTTAATCTAAGAGATGGGCATAAAAACATTTCAATGAATTCCTCATCTAGATTATTTCTTCCTAATTGATGTTTCCAGTCCATATGTAGGTTAAAATCCCCCATGATAAGCACTATACCCTTCTGACAAGCCCTCATTATTTCTTCCTTGATACCGTGTCATATCATGTGGTTACCTTTAGAGTTCCATAACTCCCAGAAATGATGTCTTGCCTTTTTGTCCTGATCTCTAAACAGATTTCTTCTATACTTTTGTTTCCTGAATTCAGGTCATCCTCTCTGCTGTGTTCACATAATCTTTAATGAACGGTCAGTCCTCCATCCTCTTTTAGCTTCCTGTCATGCCTAAATTCTACACATTCTCCCAGTCTAGGTAATCCTGCAGCTATGTTTCAGCAATGGCCACTAGGCCATACTCATTTATCTCAATTTGTATTACTGGTTCATCTGTTTGATTCAAATGCTGTCTACATTCAACTACAGTGCCACAAGTTCCTTCCTCCTTTTATTTTTTTGTTACCTTTAGTCTTAGCTGTTGCCCTTAGGACTATATTCTCTGTTCCTTCCTGTCATTGTCTGTTTATCATTCCCAAGGTAATTCTTCCCTCTGTTGCATTTTCTCCACTCTTTGATTCATCACAACTTCCCAAATTTGGGCCCTTGCCTTGGCTATTTAGTTTAAAACCTGCCCTGCTTCTCCAGTTTTGGTTTCACAATAACAGCAGTCCCAGTATGGTTCATCCCATGGTACAGATCCCACCTTTCCCAGTACAGGTGTCAGCAACCCACAAACCAGAAACTACTTCTCCCAATCTTTGCTCTAACCTCGTGCACTCAATGCCAATTTGCAGGTGGCTCTGTTATTAATCCAGAGATAATTGCCCATGAGGTTCAGTTTCTTAATGTGGTGCCTAGCTCCTCGTACTGGCTATGCAGTGCCCATTTCCTCATTCTGTCGCTGTCATTGGTGCCCCAATGGATCATGACAACTGGTCTTTCCCCTCCCGCTGCAAGTTCTTCAGAGCAGACAATTCTTGGACTTAAGCTCTTTTCTGCAGAGAACAGTGTCAATCCCCTTGACTGTGCTGTCCCATGCTACCACCATATTCCTTTTGGCTCCCTTCCCTTGAATGGGTCCCAGTATCATGATGCCAAGGTCATTTAGCTCATCCACCTCATAACCCTCACTCTCATCGAAACAGAGTTACCCTCAAACTTGTTGAACAATTGCCAAGGCTGACAATTTTGCATTCTTGTTCTCTGAGATCCCTCACCTACCTCACTTGCAAGCACAACCCATCCTGTCCCTGACCACTGACCATATCAGAACATCCTATACTAAATGGTGGGATTGCATCCTGGTACAAAGAATCCAGGCAAACTTTTCCCTCCTGGATGCATCTGTTGTTCAACCTCCAACTTATAAACTCTGACCCGAAGCTGCTCAAACTCCAAACATTTACTATGGATCCATTTGCTCTGGATCATATTGGGATTCTTGAACTCCTATTTACTGTAGCTTTGGTACAGCACCCGCACTGCCATTCTTAATGAGTTATTTAGTTGTTATTCACTAATTTATGTTGATTTCTGTGTCACCACTGCAGATGTCAGATCGTTCTTCCCGGAAGTCAACCCAAGGAAAGTGATGGGCCCAGATGGAGTCCCCTGGCCATGTGCTTAGATCCTGTGTAGACCATTTGGGGGAGGTTTTCACCAACATCTTCAAACTCTCCCTCCTATGAGCCAAAGTCCTCACCTGCTTCAAGAAGTTCACAAACATCCCAGTACTTAAGAAAGCACACACAACGTGCCTTATTGACTACCACCCAGTAGATCTGACATCCATAATCATGAAATGCTTCAAAAGGCTGGTCATGACCCAATAAACTTTAGTCTCCCAGCCTGCCACAATCCCCTGCAATTTACCTACCAAAGTGCCAGGTCCTCAGTGGATGCCATTTCCCTGGCCCTGAACTCATCCCTGGAACATCTGGATAATAGGGACACCTACTGTCCTACCTTTAATCATCAACTACAGCTCCGCCTTCAACACCATTATCTCCTCCAGACTAATCTCCAAACTCCAAGACCTAGGTTTCAGCTCCGCCCTCTGCAACTGGATCCTCAGCTTCCTGACCCATAGACCGCAATCGGTGAAGATAGACAACAACAACTCCTCCACAATAACACTCACCACTGCAGCACCAGAAGGCATTCTCAGCCTCTTGCTGCACATCCTGTACACCTACAACTGTGTAGCCAAATTCCAAATGAATCCCATCCACATGTTTGCTGATGACACCCACTGTGGTACAATGGATATCAAAAAACGATGAGTCAGAATATAGAAAGGAGATAGAGGGCTTGGTGTCATGGTGTAATGATAGCTATCTGTCTCTCAATGTTGGCAAAACAAAAGAACTGATCATTGACTTCAGAAAGAAAGGAGGCGAACATGCCCCCATTTACATCAACACAGCTGAGGTTGAGTTTCTAGGAGTGACAATAACTGACAACCTGCCGTGGACTTCCTATGTAAAAGCAATGCTCAAGAAGGTACAACAATGCCTCTTCTTCCTCAGGCAGTTCAGGAAATTTGCCATGTCTGTAAGGACACTCACCAACTTTTACAGATGCACCATTGAAAGCATTCTATCAAGTGCATAATGGCCTGGTACAGCAACTCCACTGCCCAAGGCCATAAGAAACTATAGAAGGTGGTGTGCACAGCCCAGACCATCATGGAAGCCAACATTCCATTCATGGACTCCATTTACACTTCTCGTTGCCACGGAAAGGCTGCCAACTTCATCACAGATCCATCCCACCTCAGTAACGCTCTCCAGAACCTCGTCCATCAGACAGAAAATACAGAAGCTTGAACACATGCACCAACAGGTTCAAGAACAGCTTCTTCCCTGCTGTTATTAGACTGATGAATGGACTCTCTAACTTCAAATAATGCTGGATTTGTTAATGCCGATCTTGCCTCGTGCACTTCCTGTGCAGTGTAACCTGTATTCCTTACTCTGTCCAAACTTTTTTTTCGCCCTATGATCTGTATGTCCTTGCTCACTATGATCTGCCTGTACACTTGCAAACAAAGCTTTTCACTGTACTTGGGTACACGTGACAATAAATCAAATCAAATCAATATATTAACTTTACCACCAATGTATACACTGTGTTAAAACTTAAGAATAGAATAGCCTTTAAGTAATAAACACATGCTCACCAAACAGCTGGTCTTTTCCCTGTAGTTGAGCGAGAACCAATTACTATGAATCGATTCTTTGGTTTGCGTCGACATCACTTTCATCGACCATTTCAAATATTGGGGAGGGTGTCAATGACTCTTTGTAGGTGCGCACATTTTAAAATGAGAGTCTGCCTCTCTCCTCATGTTTTTTCAAAAATAATAGAAGTGTGAATCATTTTCTTACATTTGCTATGATGACTGGGACTTTTAAACATTTAAAGAAACGATTCAAAATGTTCAACAAAATACATTTCATTGAAAATCAGAGAAGCCAGCAACAAAGATCTCTCCTAGGTTTACTCGGAAAATTAAGGAAAGTATCAGATTAAACAGAAAGGATTAAACTCTTCCAAATAATGTTAATAAATCTCAGCATTTAGAGGGTTTTAGATGCCAACAAAAGACCAAAGAGTTGATAAAGGTATAAAAAGTAGAATACAAGAGTGAATTAGCCAGGAATATAAAAAAAATTGAAGAGCTTTTACAAGCATACAAAGGAAGAGAGTAGCTAAAGTTAATGTTGGTCACTTAGAGCACAAACATGATAAGCAGATGTTACCAGTTTCAAGAGGAGGGAATGGACATTTAGGAATGAGATGAGGAGAAATGTTTTCATTAAAATGCTTTGGAAAACCCCAAGCTAGCGGGTTGTGAATGCGTCATGGTTGAATAGTCTGAGATGAAGAGATATTTGGGAGTCAATGGAGTGGGCTGGAAAGTGGGGTTGAAGCCCAAGATCAGCCAAGGCTGCATCAAGTGACAGAGCAGGCTTGACAGGTCATTTGGTATATTTTAAATTATATCTATTAAGTTCTGATGTTCTTGAATGTTATTTGCCACTCAGCAGCCCAAGCTTAAATATTGTCCAAGTTTTGATGATCTGGATTCAGATTGTTTAGTGTCTGAGATGAATGTTATTGAACATTGTGCAGCCAACAGTGGACATTCCCACATCTGATCTTACGATGGAAGGAAATCATAGATGAAGCAGTAGAAGACAGTCAGGGCGAGGATAATGGACTGAGGAGTTACATTCCCTGTAAAAGTTTTCCTGTTACAGCATCTCCAAGTGCAGAACAGCCCCTCAGCTGTACAGCCATGCAACTTGGAGGAAATGTTGCTGAGGAACTACTGCAGAGATGATATCAGACTGAGATTACTGGCCTTCAACACCTACAATTAAGATGTTTCAAATTTTGTATGACTCTGAAAGTGGAGAGATTTTCCCCCAATTCCTATTGATCAGCTCCTTTCATTGAACATGGGTACGCATAGCCTGTTTATGGTTTGCTGCTTCTGCTGTTTAGCATGTACATAGTTATTGTGTGATAGTTTAGCAGGTTAGCACCACATTTTTTAAGAGGAAGGAGTACTACTCTTAACACAATCTTGTACGTAACTCATTGAATATTACGTAACTCATTGAATAATCCTCGACGGGGAGGAATGTGCCGTGGGTCAATGTCACTCTGAAACAGAGCAGGAGGAGTGTCAAGTGAGTCAGTGTCACTGTGAAACAGACCGGGAGGAGTGTGCTGTGAGTCAGTATCGCAGTGAAACAGAACGGGAGGAGTGTGCAGTGAATCAGTATCACTGTAAAACAGACTGGGAGGAGTGTGCATTGAGTCAGTATCACTGAAACAGACTGGGAGGAGGGTGCAGTGAGTCAGTGTCACTGAAACAGACTGGGAGGAGGGTGCAGTGAGTCAGTGTCACTGTGAAACAGACTGGGAGAAGGGTGTAGTGAGTCAGTATCACTGTGAAACAGACTGGGTGGAGTTTGTGGTGAGTCAGTGTCGCTGTGAAACAGACTGGGAGGAGTGTGCAGTGAGTCAGTGTCGCTGTGAAACAGACCGGGAGGAGTGTGCAGTGAATCAGTATCACTATAAAACAGACTGGGAGGAGTGTGCATTGAGTCAGTATCACTGAAATAGACTGGGAGGAGGGTGCAGTGAGTCAGTGTCACTGTGAAACAGACTGGGAGGAGGGTGCAGTGAGTCAGTGTCACTGTGAAACAGACCGGGAGGAGTGCGCAGTGTGTCGTTGTTACTGTGAAACAGACTTCGAGGAGTGTGCAGTGAGTCAATTTCACTGTGAAACATGCCGGGGCGTGTGTGCCGTGAGTCAGTGTCACTGTGAAACAGACTGGGAGGAGGGTGCAGTGCGGCAGTAACACTGTGTAACAGACTGGGAGGAATGTGCAGTGAGTTAGTGACACTGTAATACAGACCGGGAGGAGGGTGCAGTGAGTCAGTATCACTGTAAAATTGACTGGGAGCAGTCTGCAGTGAGTCAGTTTCACTGTAAGACAGACAGCGAGGTGTGTGCAGTGAGTCAGTGTCACTATAAAACAGGACGGGAGGAGTGTGCAGTGA
>JAHRHZ010000063.1:52112152-52200233 GCA_024137785.1 Ginglymostoma cirratum | reverse complement strand
GTCACTATAAAACAGGACGGGAGGAGTGTGCAGTGAGTCAGTGTCACCGTAAAACAGACAGCGAGGTGTGTGCAGTGAGTCCGTTTCACTATAAAACAGACTGGGAGGAGTCTGCAGTGACTCAGTTTCACTGTGAAACAGACTGGGAGGAGTGTGCAGCGAGTCAGTATCACTGTGAAACAGACCCGAAGAGCAGACCTCCGGGAGATGGCAGTGGTGGCTGATAAAACCTGCATTGCAGTCCCTTTGACCTCTTTCTATCTGTCAGAGTGAAAGCGTGGGACCGCAGGAAAACAGATGAGTGATTTGTCGGTAATTGCTCCATATCTCTGAAGTGATTTAATTTTGGAGACATTACTACATTTGTAGAGTACTGTTGGGAAATTCACTTTTAAATGTCTCAGTGATCCAGAAGTTAGTTTTGTGAAGACAGTTCCCTTCATCCAATTGCAAAAAGGCTCTTGCTCCTGTTGTAGTTGAGTTCTCAGACCACAGGGAGAATGACAAAAACTGACCTAATCACAGTGGTACTGAGCACCGTTCTAGTGAGTTGGTGTTTGTAGTAGTAACAGCAAATTGAATAGTAAGAAGGATAAATACCGTTCTCTGTAGCTAAGGCCTTGTTGTCTTTCTGGTGCCAAACAGAGGGCTGGAGAGGAATTTGGAGTAGGAAGAGAAAAATCTAATTGCCATGGTATTGATGATGCAACTAGATTGGGGAAACAGATTCTGCTAACAGTTTATAAACTGCTCAGGCCTAGATTACAGAGCAAAACCACAAAGATAATCTCCGGATTACTATCTAAAACATATGGAAATTGGAATAGGGTAAATAAGGTGAGATAGATAAACTCCTGGCTCAAATGTTGGTGTGAAAGAAATGGGTTCCAATTCATGGGTCACTGGCAGCAGGGCAGGGGAAAGAGACAGCTATTGAACCATGCTGGGACTAGTGTCCAACTGAATAGTTTCACCAAGGTTGCTTCTCAAGCTTTAAAATAATTAGCTAGTGTTCAATTGCAAGGAAGATTGAAACATCAAAAAGAAATCAGACCAGAGGTACAGAGTTGTGAAGAAGCAATTTCTTAATTTGCTCATGGGACATGGACGTCGCAGGCTGGCCAGCATTTATTGCCTGTCCCAAGGTGCACTTGAGAAGGTAGTGCCTTCTTGAACCATGGAGAAATGGCAGATGGAGTTTGATTTGTGCAAGTATGAGGTGCAGCACTTTGGGAGATCAAATGTTAAGGGAAATGGCAGGCTCCTCAACAACACTGATTTACTGAGGGATCCATAGCTCCCTGAAAGTGGACATGCAAGTAGAAAGGGTGTTGAAGGCAGCATCTGGCATGCTTGCCTTTATTGGTCAGGGAATTGATTACAAAGGTCAGGATGTCATGTTGCACCTTCCTAAGACTTTGGTTAAGCCACACTCAGAGTATTGCATTCAATTCTGGTTGTCACATTACAGGAAGGCTGTGGAGGCTTTGGAGAGGGTGCAGAAAAGGTTTACCACGATGCTGCCTGGAATAGAGGGTATGAACTATAAGGAGAGGCTAGAAAAACTCGAATTGGTTTCTATAGACCATCAGAGGCTGAGGGGAGACTTGATAGAAGTCAATAAAATAATGAGAGGCATAGATAGCTTTGACGGTCAGAATCTTGTTTTCCAGAGTTGAAATGTCTAAACCTAGGGGAGATGCATTTAAGGTGAGAGGGGCAAACTTCAAAGGAGAAGTGGGGGCAAGTTTTTTTTTTTTTACACAGAGTGATAGGAGTGTGGAACACACTGCTGAGGTGATGGTGGAGGCAGATGCAACAGGGGCATTTAAGAGACTTTTAGATAAGCACGTGAATATGCAGGGAATGGAGGGACATGGAACAAGGCAGAAGGGATTAATTTAATTTGGCATCATGTTCGGCACAACATTGTGGGTTGAAGGGCCCGTTCCAGTGCTGTTCTCTGGACGATGTAAGTTTGGAGAACAGGGAAATGGTGGATAATTTAAACCAATATTTTGTATTGGTCTTCACAGTGATGGATATTGCAAACATCCCAAAAGATAACAGATCAGCAAGGTGTTAAAGAGAGGAAATATCTTCTAACAGTCTGTATCACAAGTGACAAACTAATGGGACTAAAGGCAGACAAGTTGCTAAGTCCTGATGACCTGCATCCAAGGGTTTCAAAGGATCCAAGACTGCCGAGATAGCAAAGTTATTGGTTGAAATATTCCAGAAATCACCGGATTTCCAGATGCTTGGAAAGCTGCTAATGATACACTCATGTTCAAGGAGGGAAATAGAGAGCAGGAAATGATTGGTCAGTTAGTCTAACATCAGTCCGAGGGAAATTGATCAATTATTAAGGAAGAAACAACAGGACATTTAGAAAAGCTGAATGCAATCAAACAAGTTCACATGGTTTTGTGAAAAGGAGTTCATTTTTGACAAATTTGCTCACACTCTTTGAGGACGTTACAATGCAGAGCTGACATGGTAGATGTAGTGTATTTGGATTTTCAGAAAGCATTGAATAAGTGCCATATAAAAGGGTTTTGAGGTCTGAATGTACATCTCTGGAATATTAATTCAGACTGTTGCATTCTGGCTCAGTGACAGAATTGAATATACAACAACTTTCACTCATCTTCAGGTTTGACATTGATGTATCACTTGTTTCAGAGCAGACCTAATGCTGATCTTTTCCAGATCTGGGGAGATGGGCTTAGAAGCAGAAACACTGGGAAAATAGCAGGGAGCTATGTCAGGATGGCTCCCTGTAGCTGTCCCATTTCCAAGGGAGATTTCCCAGGTATGATCTTGGAACTGGGATAGCTAACTGATTCCAAGGAGATAGGCAACCAATTATTCAAATTAAGATCACATTTACGTTACATTTTAACCTAGCACCTGTATTTCACTGTTCGTTCACTGAGTGAAAGACACTGGTTCAAATGTGACATCCTCTCAGAGGCATGTGCCCCAGTGCTGGAGCTGCAGTGATGAAACTCAACAGCCTGATCAACGAATAGGTTTCTGAAGGAGTTGGCCCTCTATTCGGAAATCCCTATTGGCTTACGGAGCCTTCAGCACAGTCTTCTGATTGGGCCAACAACATTGGCCACCATCCATTAACCACACCCAATCATGTATCTCACTCTCAGCGACAGGGTTTAGACTTTTCTTTTAGATTTAGGTGAATGGGGGAGGGAGTCTGCATTCAATTACAGTCTAATTTGTGCTCCCTCTGGTGTTTAAACAAAAAAGTACCATAACTACACTTCAAACCTCACTTGGTCATACAATTAATCATACAATTAGTCAGCAATTAATCCAACAGTGAAATCAGGATAAATTTCTTTAACTGATATCAGTGGTGGGCAAGTTGTTGGAGGGAATCCTGAGGGATAGGACTTACATGTATTTGGAAAGGCAAGGACTGATTAGGGATAGTAATCATGGCTTTGTGCGTGGAAAATTATGTCTCATGAAAGTGATTGAGTTTTTTGAAGTAATAAAGAGGAATGATGAGGGCAGACTGGTGGATGTGATCTATATGGACTTCAGTAAGGCATTCGACAAGGTTCCGCATGGTAGACTGGTTAGCAAGGTTAGATCACACAGAATACAGGGAGAACTAGCTATTCAGATACAGAACTGGCTCAAAGATAGAAGACAGACGGTGATGGTGGAGGGTTGTTTTTCAGACTGGAGGCCTGTGACCAGTGGTGTGCCACAAGGATTGGTGCTGGGTCCACTGCTTTTCATCATTTATATAAATGATTTGGATGTGAACACAGGAGGTTAGTAAGTTTGCAGATGACACTAAAATTGGAGGTGTAGTGGACAGCAAATAAGGTTACTTCTTCATCAGATGGGCCAATGGGCTGAGGAGTGGCAGATGAAATTCAATTTAGATAAATGGGAGGTGCTGCATTTTGGAAACGCAAATCAGGGCAGGACTTATACACTTAATGGTAAGGTCCTGGGGAGTGCTGCTGAACAAACAGACCTTGGAGTGCAGGTTCACAGCTCCCCTCTACCCAGCGAATGTACTTTCTGGTATCTCACTAAGAACACAGTTCCAGATGTACAATGTTGGTTGGAAATAACTTACATTTGACTCAGTTCTGGTAGCTTTCCCTGTTGACAGACCCCTAGGAGTAGGCCTGTGTTTGTGGTGTTGGGTGCAATCAAAAAAGGAAACGAAAAACATTAAAAGTGGCCATCAATCTTGGCAGAAAAACTTGGTCAGTGTGAACTGCCAGAAAATAGTTATAAGTCAATAATTAATCGGTTCAGTCATTTATGCATCTTTTTATTGGTCCAGTCTGATGCAAATACAATCAAATCCATTTATATGCAACCCAGTAAATGGATGTTTATACAAAGTCCCGACTTGTTGCTCACTAAGTCAGCAATACACAGCCTTTCCTCACATCTTTTATCATGTCATGAATAACAGCTTCCTGTCAAAAGGACTTCATTCTGATATAAACCATCCCATCAGTATACAGAGGCACTTCTAAGGTCACTCCGTGTTTTCTTTAGCGATCTGGAGGATGGGAGATGACGAGGAAGTGACAACTCTTCCACTATCTCCACAATGTTTTTGCCCTGTTGGATGGGGAGGTATGAAAGATCACTTGAGTGTCCACTATTTATGAGTCAGTGTGACACAAACAAGCTCAATTCAAATCCTCACATGCACCCACACATATAGAGCTCATTGGTTAGTGAGAAAGAGTGGGAAATCTTGCTGAGCGTTCCTCTCCCAAGTGCAGGCACTCTGTGACCAACACGGACCAAAAGTTAAAACTATGCTTCAGTACCAATAGGGAGAGTGAGACTAGCATCATCACAGCTGAGTGAGACAATGACTGGGGATGGCATCAAAACTGCTCTCTCCTTCAGGTGCATTTTTAGTTGTTGCAAACTTTGCACTCATCAAAGCAAAAGATGGTAGTGCTGGAGAATGGAGCACTGAGAGTCATCACTCCCCACACCTGTTATAGAGACACTGAACGCAAAGAAGTTGGTTTAGAGATATGGCCCTCGCTTTGGGATGTGTTGTACAATGATAAGCGAGAGGTTGCAGGTTCGAATCCAGATCAGCCGAGTTGGTAGAACGTCAGATTCTTAATCTGAGGGTTCAAATTTTTAGTTAGGCATTATGTTTCATATTCAAAGTTGAGATAGACAGATTTTTAATGCATATGGGAATGTTTAGATCAGCCATGAGGAAATTAAATGGTGGGGCAGCCTTGATGTGTTGAGCGGCCTACATCTGCACTTACATCGTATGGTCTTAAATTTGCTTGCAACTTCCCCCATAACGAGCTTCAGATCCACTGAAGAATTCTTGGTCCTTCCGATGCTAAAGTGAGGTTCCACCCTCCACCCAGTTCCCATAACAAACCCCCAGGGTCTCTCTTAAATAACATTCCTAATTAGTGCAGAATGATTAAACTTGTTCTACTCACTTACTCGGGAATATAGTGGAAGAACGTTGTGTCTTATCAGTATGGGCTAAATCTGATTGATCCCAGAGGTAACGCCTAACATACAGCTCTATTCTAACCTCCAACTCCCGCTGTCTTTATTGAATCCCCTTTTCCAAGCCGTTCTAACTTGTATATCACCTCCCTGCCCTTTACTAGCATCTCAGGAAAGAAGATGCACTCATTCCCAATCATTATAAATGTGATTGTATCGGAAACTTTCCACAGGATAATTACAAAAGAAAACAAACCCATGGCATAGATGGGAACATGGTGGACACTGGCCAACATCTCAGTCTCACTGTAGTGCTACAGTGAAGCTCAGCATAAGCCAGAACAACAGCACCTCATTTTCCACTCGGGGACCATGCAGCCTTCAGGGCTCAATATCAAGTTCAATATTTTAGGGCCTGAGCTATGCCCTTATCCAACATCCCAGCCGACCCATTTTCACCCACCAATGGTCCTCATTAGCAGCTTTTATTTCTTCCTCGCTAACCATTATTCATTGCTTTGTCTGACCAACTGCTGTTCTCACTCTTTGGGCTCCATCTCCACCAATCTTTTACTCCTTGTCCCTCCCCTACTGTCTTCAGCAGAAGTATCAATCATTTCCTAGCATGTTTGAGTTTGAGAATCAAAGACATTTAAATAGGGCTAAACCGCATTGCTAAATCAATAAGAGAAAATACATAGACCAAACTGGGAGTTCTGACGAAGGGTTTCACTGAAACGTTGACTTCCCTGCTCCTCGGATGCTGTCTGACCTGCTGTGTTCTTACAGCTCCACATTATTAACTCTGGCTTCCAGCGTCTGCAGTCCTTATTGTCTCCATACTACTTGGATTCTCTTCTTTATGAGTATGAGCCATGGTGTGCCATATTTGCATCTAATTCCTTTGTCAGCTTTCATTTTGCAGTGGATTGCTGTCTGCATTGAGGCAGGATACTGGGGTGTTTAATAAAAATGTGTCAACCGTTCATCTGACAATGTCATCCAGTGTAATTAGCAAGTTACGGTTATCAAACTGGGAGCAATTCTTCAGTAACTAGCAGCAGACTCCACCTGTAACATTTCTCCCGCCTTCCCACTGCCAGCCATTTTGTATTGTTGGGGTGTTGGGGGGGAAGATGATAATGGAAAGCATGACGACTAATTTGTCTGAATCAATTCCTTCACCTGTGATATCTACTCTGGTGCTAAGAACATACTGTGCTACATGGTCCACTGACTGGAAAGCTTCACAATGAGCCCAGTGAGGAACACGCTGGGACTTGGTTCACAGTTTCAAGTAGGAACAACGCGGTTGCATCAACTCATTTAACACAAGGCAAATCAAGGCATCTGTTTCATAAACATACACGCACACAAACTGCAAATATAAAAACAACCGCCAATCGTTGAAGATATACCAGTCTACAAAAGACGGGCCCAAATTTAAGTAATTATACACACAAAAAAGTCACAGATACACATCAAGAGACTCTCATGGGAATATTACAATAACTGTACGATCTTGGAAAATTTACAACCAGAAAGACTTCTTTTGTTTTGTTCAAAGGAACCTATTTACACAGCTGATAGCAGAGAATGGAGCAGCCTGTCTCCACGCCACTCGCGTGGAGCGTCACTTTCTCTGTCTTGTCTGCAGTCCTGGATGACAGCTTTAAGGACAGTGTGGCAGAGGATTCAATCCTTCCCTTCCTCCTGGCTGTGTGTTAGTTTTCCAGGGATCAGAGACAGAGAGTCTGTAAACCTTTGTTTCTTTTCTTATTAAATCCATTCATTTTGAGCATCGACATGCGGGTGAGTTGGTCTTTTGGCAATGGTGTAAAACTGTTGATACTGGTTCTGCTGTCTATTGTATAGCCCCACATCATTTTCTCATCCCCACTTAATTACCTCCACAAAGTCAGGGCTCCTTTCCCTTTATCATATGATGCAATGAAAACGTCCGTTATCCCTACAGCAGTACTATCTTGGTGTTCAGTTGATGTCAAGTCATATGATATATATCATTTCTAAACCAATTACTAGAATCACCAGAGCTAAATATCCAATTAGTTGGATATTTTGAAAGGAAAATTGGGTGTACCAGTGTAATAGGCCGAGTGCCCTTCTATATAAATCAGACACTTCTTTTCCTGATCCCCCATACTATGCTAGATTTTTGCTATAGAAACCTTTTTGAAATTGAGACTGATGGGTTTCATGGCTTGGGACCTGCATAATCTAAAGGTGTCTACCTGTGACTGATGATAGGGTAGTTACTCGCTACCAGTCATTCACCAGAGTTACCTCTTTTCAACAGTAACAGCCATCTGCATTTATAGACAGGCTTCGACATAAGGGAATCTTTCAAGGTGAGAAAAAACAGAAACATTTCAACCTAAAGATAAGGAAGAATGTGCAAAAGCTTCTCAGAGACGGCTTATGAGAAAATCCGAAAGCAGGATGGGGAAGTTAAGGTGGGGTCAGGGATCTCCAATGTTGTGGAATCACCATTTGGAAACTTCAAGTAGTACATGTTTTGATCATTTGTAACTTTTGTGTCACAGGAAAATCTTGTGAAGATTGCAAGACACAAGACTGCCTTTTCATAGCAAGGGAAAACACAAGGAGAAGGGTTTTAATATTTTAAGGTGATTACCATCAAACTACTTAGCTCAAGTGCTATCATTCCTTTCTGATGGATTAGTGCCTTTGGGAGCTGATTAAATTATACTTTAAAATTTTCAATGTTTTTGAAAAAAATGCTCCATTTGGATGAGGTATAGCAGAATGAAAAAATACACTTTAAATTAGCCACAATACACATAGGCGGGTGCAGTAATAGGGGAATCTATAATAAAACATTCCAAACATTCCATTTGCTTGGCCAAGTTGTTTGCACACTACCTATAATGTTTAAGTTAGGTTGTATATGGTTGTGAGGGAAGGGGTATTGATTACAATTCTTGCAGTGGTCAGGAAATGAAAGACTTTTTGAGGCTAAGCTCTACAACCCCCACCTGCTGGCTTAGGGATCTTAGACCCACTGTGTCAGATTTGATGAGACATCAGCACAGACTAAGAGTAGAATCTGGAGCATGCCCGGCCTGTGGGACTCAGGATCACACAGGTCGATGTACTTCAACCAAATGAGCCATTGGGGAAGCCAAGAGCAACTCTCAACAAATCCATCTGTTAGACATCATCAAGCACCAGACTGGGAAGCGTTGTAAATCATAGGTTCATATTTTCACTCATTAACTGGGATTAAACATAGGGGTGCCCTCTTAAAACCTCTCTGTAGAAACCTGACTGAATTGGACAACTTTCTCACTACAATGGCCCAGAATGAAGGTTGCAGGTGTCTGGAAAATTTGACACGCAGTTTTCGAGATTTGCACTCTTTCTCCTGAACGCCCAAATAAAAGTAACAACTTGGGTTCATTTTAAAAAAACACAAAGCGAGTTAATAAGGTACTTTGTAAATGTCTGTAAAAGGAGGATGGATTTAGCTGACCCCATCTCTCACAAGTAAGCCAATTCTTCAGCGGGAGGTGAAGTCCTAGATACCAGATGTTAGCCTACATCTGCCAAATTGCTCTCCGTTCTACTTCTCAATCTTACCCATCTCGTTGGACATTATTCACACCTGGTGATTAAGAATGGATGTTTGCTGTAACTACCCTACTCCCCTCCCCTCCCACACTGCACTGTAAACATTACGAAAGCCTGATCGCACTGCCTCTTAGACTCCAGTGAGTTTGCAGCAGACATCATTCAAATTAACATTAAACAGCATCCTCACGATTAAAAGTTCCAATGTGCACAAAAGAAGGGTACTTTTCCACGCAGTTTTCTCTTAAAAATACAGCTGTAAAATAGAGACGTCAGATCCATATTAATATTTTCAGTTTGCACTATAGTATACTTGCCCTCTACAAAGTAGTGAGCATTCACCTTCGATCTTTTTTATATTACTTCTCAAGTTGCTACTGTCTCAGCAGCAAAAACAGCACTGGGCATATCCCAGATACAGAAATAGGGGCTACATAGTGCAACCACGTAACGTGCAATTTAAACAGCATAAAGTTACGAGTGCCAATGCATCACCACAAGTAGCTAACTTCATGAGAAGCCATCAACTTTGCCTGTCCACCCATCGCATTGGTGAGGAACAACCTGGCAGACTGTTACCATTGTTAGAATCAAACCATTGTTTGGTACCCAGTGACTGCCATGTTGCCAGTCTTGGTTTTGGCACCCGTTTGCTCCAGGGTGTGGGTTTAGCCAAGAGGGGAGAATAAAAAAAACAAAACACACACACGCACACAAACATACACACATCCACACGCTCACACACACACACAAAGAGGCTGACCGATGGTGGAAACACCACCCAGCCATGTTGTCACAAATGGCATGCAGTCTTTGGGGAGTGGGTGAAGAGGGTGGGGGTGGAGATTTGCCATCAGCCCCTCGTCAGCGCTACACAGCTGTCTCCTGATCCTCTCGCTGAATCATCTGGTAATGCTGCCGGTTCTCCAGGTACGCGGCCAGCTCCAGGTCCATGGCCTTCTCTGCTTTGTTTTTCGGTGTGTCGCCCTGAGGAGCAGCACAGGAAAGAGACAGAGGTAAGTCCGCAAGTGGACACACACACTATATTCCACCTTCCCTTTTAAGAGGGTCCCTTCTAAAAGCAGGCTAACCACACCAGAGGAACAGACAATATTGTCTGAGAGAGGCCACTGAAAGAAATTAAAATACTACTGTGTCCTTGATTGCTCCCGCAACATCTCATCAGAATCAGGACAATTCAGGCCTTTTGCAAAGTAGATCCTTCCCGTCATTTGATATCAGGCAAGTCTTAGTTGTGCATCAGACATCATGGCTTCAAGGACCAGAAAAAGAGCACACACAAAAATAAAAATCAGAGCTTACATTTCAGTGCAGTTTTGAGGGAATGGTGCATGACCGGAGACACTGCCTTTCTGATGAGACGTGAAATTGAAAGCCCAACTACCTTCCCAGGACAATGTAAATGGCACTATTTTGAAGAAGAGCAGTGGGGATGCTGTTCAAAAAAAGTAGCATCTCAGTCTAAAGATGTGCAGGTTAGGCGGATTGGCCATGCTAAATTGTCCAGAGTGCCCAGGGAGTGTAGGTGAGGTGGGTTAGCTATGGGGAAATGCAGGGTTATAGGGATAGGGTAAGGCAGTGGGTCTGGGTGGGATGCTCTTCAGAGAGTCAGGATGGACTCAATGGGCCGAATGGACGGCTTCCACACCACAGGGATTCTATGACTCGACAACGTTACAATCACAAAAGCAGATCATCATATCATTGCTCAAGTGGGATCTCAATGTGCACAATTGTTTCCTACATTACAACAGTCCCCAAATTTCAAAAGGTACTTCCTGTGGCGACAAGAAATGTGGGAGGTCCTGAAGTCACGAAAGCTGCTATACAAATGCAAGTCCATCTTGCTCCGTTTGTTGAGTCTGAAGCATCACTAACAAATGGCATCCTGTACTATCTGCATTTGGTCTTTCCTAGTGTGCTATTTCTGTTTATGATCCAATAGCCAATCCCCCTCCAACTCCATCCCCTTTCTAGGTATCACATTCATTCTGAAAGTAAAGGTGTCAAAGGGTAAAGGGATTGTGCAAGAAACAGGTGCTGTGGTGCAAGATCAGCCATGATCCAGAATCAGAGCAGGCTGAATGGCCTCCACCTGCTCGTGTTCTGACATTCCTCTCGAGACTAACCCAGGCACATGACAAAGGCTTGGGTGATTCCAAAAGGGGAATGAGACTGTTTTGTATCTGGAGCCTTGTAGTTCACATTTTGGCAGATTAGGATGTTTATATGTTGCTATAACGGCTCTGAAAATGGAATGTGGGATGTAGAGAAATTGCATTTTTGAATCATGAAGAATAAAATCATCCCATTTCCAATGAGTCCTTAGTGCAAAAAGATCATGAGTTACAATCACAAACAAAGAAAGGGATGAGGAGTCAGAGAGGTAGGGATTAGAAAGTTATCTAAAGCTTGGTGCAAGAGATGGATTTTGAGGTGATGTTCGGAGGAGTGTGGAAATGGATGGGGAGTGAATCATAGAATCCCTTACGCTGTGGAAGTAGGCCCTTCGGCACATTGAGTCCACGCCAACCCTCTGAAGAGTATCCCACCCAGACCCAACCCCCTACACTATACCTGTAACCCTGCATTCCCCATGGCATATCCACCCAAACTGCACATCTTTGGACTGTGAGAGGAAACAGGAGCACCCGGAGGAAACCCACGCAGACACGGGGAGAACGTGCAAACTCCACACATTCGCCCGAAGCTGTAATCGAACACAGGTCGCTCACGTTATGAGGCAGCTGTGCTAAACACTGAGCCACCGTACCGTCCCGGATTAGGGATTGAAAAGGCCGAGCTATGAAGCAGGATCCAGGACCACAAAAGAACAAGACTCCACTGATGGACTGGAGGGAGCGGTGGAAGCACAAAAGACCAGAATCAGAAGTTCGCAGAGTTTGGGAAGGTAAAAGGGGATTTGAAAATTTGTAGAGAATAAGATGGGTTAAAAATCATGGTGAAATTCAGAGGTGAAGTAGTGGATTTTTGGTTGTGAGTCTGGGAGTCAACGCTGGGCAATTAAAGTCAAAGTGATAGGTGAGCGGGAATTTACACTGAGCAGGATGTGCATGGCAGCATTCTGGACATGATGGGCAACATGGAGTAAAAGAGGGACATCAAAGTCTACATCAAATCCACGGTCTCTCCAAACTGGTTCTGTAATACAGAACCAAAAGCCAGCTACAGCGGTTAGGAATTGGTTACTGGCTGCAAAAGACATACTATGTTTCAGTCACAGTGATCTCACCAAGAGGGGTGATTTGGTTATTGCCTAGAAGAACAGACTAGCAATAATGAAGCAGTCGTTTACTTATGTAATTGCTTTCTTTTTACTTTAAAGGCAGCGGTTGGAGCAGAATGTAAAGGGCACTGGAAATTCATGATCACCCATTGTTGCTGACACTCTAGTGACCATCTTTCCAGACCCAATGTACGTCAACATGAGAATGCTGGGAAAATACTTAGCGTGCAGGGAAGAACATCATTAAGTTTTTACATGAATAACAATCACTTTACTTAACAGTCAGGTAGTACAGTGATCCCCTGTGGCTGTCCCTTCTCTAAGAGATACACCATTTTGGATGCTGCTGGGGGGGGGGGGGGCAACTTCTCAGGGGATAGTAGCAGAAGCCAAATATATGGCACCACAGGCGGGACCAGTCAGAAAAGCAGAGAAAGAAGAATGGCATGTTGCCTCCCTGATGCCAGGGAGGGAGAACAGCCAGTAGTCATGGTATATATCGGTATGAATGGCATTTGTAAAAGAAAGAAATGGGATGGTGTCCTATCAGCAGGATATAGAGAGTTCGGACATAAATTAGAAAGTAGAACCTGACTGATAGCAACTCCAGGATTACTACCAGTGCCAGATGTGCGCACAGTGAAACTAACACGATATACTAGATGCATACGTGTACAGGACATACCTGGGCAATTTTCCACATTGTCAGGTAGAAGCCAGTGTTGTAACTGTACTGGAAATGTTTGGCTAGGGGAGTGGAAAGTTCAGGAGCACACATCTTCAGTATTATTGCCAGAATGTTGTCAAAGCCCATAGTCTGTAATATCTAGTGCTTCCAACTATTTCTTGATATCATGTGGAGCCAATGGAATTGGCTGAAAACTTGCATCTGTGATGGTGGGGACCACTGAAGGTGTGCTGTTGGGTAGGTTTAAACTAGAATAGCAGACGATGGATATCAGATGTCTGAGCAAGGGAAAAAAGGATGGAGAAGCAAGGATAGAGCCAAAGGCAGAAAGCAAAAGTGGAAGACAAGGAAAACAAGGGCTAACATTAAGTGGGCCCACAGCCTAAAGTATAATGATTTTGTGTCTTCATGCACAGTCCTTTTGCAATAAGGTAGTTGAATTAGCAGTTCAAATAGGTATAAGCTGTTATGATATTGTGTTGATTACAAAGACATGGATGCAGGGTTACGAAGGAGGGAAATGTAACATTCATTGCAACAGGGTGTGAGCTTAGAAGTAGCAATGTCTCACTTACATTATACAGGGCCTTGGTGAGAACACACCAGCAGTTTCAGTCTCCCTACCTAAGAAAAGATATGCTTGCCATTAAGCGAGTTCAGCAGAAGCTTACTAGGCTGATACCATGGATGGCAGGACTGTCTTATGAGGAGAGACTGGTTCAGCTGAGCCTGTATTCATTAGAGTTTAGAAGGATGAGACAGGATCAGATTGAAATGTTTAAAATTCTAACGGGGCTGGACTAGATGAGGGGAGATGTTTTCATTGGTTGTGGAGTTGGACTGTATTCAAGAAATAGGTGAATAACTTTCTTCCTTCTAATAGCTTCAAGGGGTATGGGGGGAAAGGGTGACTATGGCACTGAGATCAGCCATGATATCACTGATGCACACAGCAGGTTGAGAGGGTAGAATGGCTTACTTCTGCTCCTTGTTTCTGTTTCCATACTGAACATCAGAAAGCACGGTAGCTCAATGGTTAGCACTGCTGCCTCACAGCACCAGGACCCGATCTGTGTGGAGTTTACACATTCTCCCCCTGTCTGCATGGGTTTCCTCTGGGTGCTCCAGTTTCCTCCCACAGTCTAAAGATGGGCAGGTTAGGTGGACTGGCCATGCTAAATTGCCCATAGTGTTCAGGGATGTGTAGATTAGGTGCATTATAGGGGGATGGGTCTGGGTGGGATCCTCTGAGGTTTGGTGTGGACTTGTTGGGCCGAAGGGCCTGTTTCCATACTGTGGGGATTCTATGACCTAAAGCACCCAAAGAAGCTTCAGAGGAACATTTTCAGGGAAGAAATCTGATTTTGAGTCTAAAATGGAGACGTTAACAAAAGATGACCAACAGCTACTCAAAGAAACTGATTTCAAGTTGTCAACTAAAGAACTCAAGGTGGAGGCAGAGATATTTAGGGAGGGAAACGTGCTAATATGATGACATGAAATGTCCTTTGGTTGACCAGCATAGAGTGCAAGGTCTAATGGCTGGAGTTGCTCAGGATAGAGAGAGCTGTGATCCTAATGTCACTGCGACTCCATTGCTTGTAGGGAGACAGCAACCCTCCCAGCGCTTAACTCGCAAGGCTTTCCGGCAGCTGGACAACATCGCACTAACAGGCTCCATCCCTTACAAAAGGCTTGAAATCTGTTAGTTTTTCTCTCTTTCCTCAACATTTCTTCCACTCCCAGGACAAGTGAAGGAGGCGACATTAATGGAGGAGAAGAAACAAACTCCACAGGGACTGTAAAAGGAAACTTACAAAAGTGAAACAATTCCAAGTTTCTTGTAATTTTAAAGTGTTAAAAAGAGCTTAAAACAGTTTCTTGTTGTTTCTTTAATTCACAGAAAAATAAACATTGTTGTTAGCTTACACCCAGGTTGTAATATTGTGTTAAGGCCAATTTGGCTCTGGATTAAAGATTAGCCAGCACCCGTTTTAAGATTTGCATGTAAAGCTTCTATTCAGACTGACAACTGCTCTTCTACAGAAACTACCAGCCATACCTTCTGCTGCTCCAATGGGTTGAACATAGCGTGGAGCATAGAAACACACTGGAAACTTTCAGCAATACATCTAAAGTAATAAGTTGGAGGGAGAGCCTGCACATTGCATGGAGTGACCATAAGGCATGTGAAGGCTCGAAATATTTCTCAATCAGATTTTCAGTTCTTCCCTAAATTTCTGCTCGATTTCCTTTCAAAAGTCTGCGTTATTTTAGAATCATCAAAATCATCTCTAGACTAACAAAAGCAGCTTGTAATTACTATCCAAAGTGCTGTCAATAATTAGAATTCCCCACTCATTAATTTTCCAGAAGGCAAATTGTAATCCCTGGAAGTTAACCTGTTAAGATTATTCGCATACTGATCTTCCAAATTTAAAGCCAGCATTGAGCTCTGTGTGCGCTGACTGTTTTATCTTTGCTTGTTGTGAAAGAACTCAAGAGCTGGAAGATGGGTTATTTCTGTTTAGAAGCTGGTGCTCTTTTCCACTCTTATTTTCTCCTTTACTTCGACATGTGAGAAGTCTGAGTCAAATGTTGCTGAATTAGACCACCCACAGATTCCTGTTTCGGAGGTCATGACAAATGAGGGACAGATGAGAAACAGCTAGCCTGTGGAGGGGCACCCTGAAATTCCTTTTAAGAACTTTGAGCGTATTAGTCTGCTTCGAATGGAACGACGAAGAATCTCTCCAGGACAGGACAAGCTTGGCTTCAGCTGCCTACACCAATGAGGCAGTCTCCTCCTCCCACCACCCAACTACACTACACCCCTTCTCCCCCAGTGTCCACGTACCCAAACTGCAATTACTCTCACCAAATGCAAACTTATAGGTGAACTTCACACATTGTGCTAGAGTTAGCATGAAAGAAAACCACATCCTCAACTGTTCAGTCACTTAATCTGCCCACCCCCACTAAGGTTTCTGATTTTGATGCTGGTTGTAATCTATAAAATCTGTGCCCATGACTTACAATGGCATCTGCAGCTCTGTGGGCACTGTGTAAGGAAGTGAAAACCGCAATCGTACAAAGCACCCACAGAGCTTATGTGCTTATGCCTCACCCCCACCTCAGCGACTATACTGAACCCACAAAGACGACAGTCAAGGCTTCACTGAGGCCTGGCACTAGAGCCATATTTTTCTCAACAGGCTTTTTATCAAACTACTGTCTCTTATTACTGATTTTTCACAGTTTCCAGTGGTTGCTATAGCATTCATACAAGAGAGCCTTACAATGCAGTGAATGCTTACAATTTTCCATGCCAGGCTGAACCTGGGCCTACAATGAGCCTTCTCACATAGAGGTGCAGCATTTAATACTTTGCCAGTAACTGAGCTGGTTCTCTACTAAAATGCATTGCTTCTTACAGCAATGGAAGGCACTTCTGAATGAGCCCATGAAGGGAAACCCCCCACAGCTCTCCCATTGGATCAGAGAGTGAGGATTAATTACACTAAAAGCTTTGTGGGCATTCCTACACAGGCAGGGTACTGATAATATGAGCACATGCACTACGTCATTCAATGCATGAGTGGATTCTCTGTCGATACAGGGTTCACACCATCCGTCAGACAACAGTGAAACGTTTGTCCAAGGTCAAGGGGCTGGAATCTATGAGTTGGAGAAGAGCTGAGGGAAGGCCTCTCCTTTCTCCTCACTTATGGAATAGCAAGTCGGAAAAATACCCTGATGGCAGCTGAAGGACAGAACCGGTATTTATAAAATGCCCTTCACAACCTCAGGACGATGTCAAATGCTAGAAAGCTAATGATACAGCCTCGTCCACAAGCAAAGAGGTGGTCCCCAGCACTACCTTAAAAAAGATATGAGAGGCAACTTTTTTAGTGTTCATGTGTGCAATGATTGGCCAGAGATAGTGGTGGATGCAGGTACAGTTACAACATCTAAATGACATTCGGATAAGTACATGACTAAGAAAGGTTTGGAGGGATACAGGCCAAGCGCAGGCAGGTGGGACTGGTTTAGTTTCGGAACATGGTCGGCATGGTCTGGTTGGAACAAAGGGTCTGTTTCTGTACTGTATGACTCTATGACATTTTGAATTCATTCCAAATGATATCAAGAAATGGCTGAAGGCACTGCATATTGCAAAGGCCATGGGCCCTAACAACATTCCTACAATAATAACTGAAGATTTGTCCTTTTACAATGTTTTTTTTTCCTTGAACATACAGTTTAAAAATGCTTAGCAAAAATGTGCATTCTACCTATTTTCAGACATGGTATAGCCTATTATTAACTCCAAATGCCTGCTTTCAATCAACTTCAAATTTAAATTCAAATTTAAAATCTATTGCCAATCTGCAGTTGCTGAAGAGCTCCAAACTTCTCCTATCCTTTGTGAGGCAATGAGTTTCTCAATCACACTCCTAAGAAGTCAGACTCTCATTGTAGACAATGTGCAAAACTGTCCCCACCTGAGGCAAGAAGGCAGGAAGGGCAGATCATCAGAGGGTTGACACTGGGGAGGTAATTAACACACCCCCATCCCAAGTACAATGCCCTAAAGTCAAGCTTCCTGGCCCAAAGCTAATCACTGTCTTTTAGAGTGGTCCGACCTAGTCGGTAATTACTATAGATAGATTCAATTTATCTGGATGGTAAACTAGTGTGGGCAGTCGGTCAGTTTAAGGGTCGTGAAAATCCCTCAATCTACACTAGATTCTGCAAGACCGAGGGACTGGATGCAGAGAAAGGGGAGATTCAGCCCCTGAGATCCAGCTCCCTACCCTTGTTTCCAAATTCCCTGTTCCTTTCACCCCGGGACCTCGAACTCCTGATGCCCCTTGCTGAAACAACATCTTGGTCGTGACCCTCTTTCTGGGCACCCTTTCTCCTGGCACCAATCATGACCTTCCCTGGGGCACTGCCAAGTTTTGGAGATGCTAGCCTCAGACTGGCCCGCAGCTCCAGGTGGCCGGGACTTCTCGTTTTGGGTTCGCATTTCTAGCAGAAATCCTGCTGGCAGCCAATCACCTGCCCGGCCGATAGCCAGAAGAACGGGCAGCCTTTCTGACTAAGGTAGGCTGCAAGCTTTTCTCAAAACTCTCCCGTTTCGGACTTAGCCTGAAAACAAAGGGACAAATTTCTCACCCCATGAGTCTTCGTCATGGCCACACCCTGACTGGAAATAATTTCTCTCTCTGTTCCAACTATTCCCCTCATTTTTTTTTGTAAACAAGTCCTTAAACTTCTAAATTCCAGAGAAGAAAATAGTTTGGGTAATCTCTTGTGGTCATTTCACATTTGGGAATTCAGACATGAATCTAGTAAATGTACACTGCACTCTCATCATTCCTAACGTACGATGAGCAGAGCTGCACCCAGTACTCCACATGTGCTCTAACTCCAGCTTTGGACAGTGAAAGGATAACTTCTACCCTCTTGTATTCTAGTCCTCTAAGTATGAAGAACAGCATTCTGTTAGGCTTTTTGAATATTTTCTGCACCTACCTCACTGTATGAATAGGGTTTTTGGATCTCCAGGTACCTTTGAAACTCTGCTGTTTGTACCATTTGGAGAGTATCTTTTTAGGTCCAAAGTGGATGGCCTCATATTTGGCTACAAATACCACATTTTTGTCTATTTGCTCAGGCAAAGTCTCTTTACAATTTTAAACTTCCAGCTGTACTGCTTGCAAAGCTGCCCATTTTCGTGCTATTGATCCATCTGGATATTTGGCTTCCTATCCCATTGTCTAAGCTTCCAATGCAGCTAAAATGGCGAATGCAAAATACAAGCTGTAATGGCATTAAAGAATTCAGCAGCACTGAATGAAAAGCATGTGCACACATACAAACATGACAGCCCAGACCCATGTGGAGTCAAACCTCATTACAGGCCCATAATAGACAATAGAGGTAGGCTATTCAGTCCATCAAGAGTACTTCCCCATTCAAGGAGATCATGGCTGAAATCTTCAACTTCATTGTCCTGCCTTTTCCTTTTAACCCTTCATTCCCTTACTGATTAAATGCCTGTCTATCTCAGCCTTGAATATACCAAATGACCCAGCCTCAACTGCCCTCTGTGATGAAGAATTCCACATGTTCATGAGCCCGAGAGAAGAAATTCCTCCTCATCTCTGCCTTAAACGTGCAACACCGTATTCTGAAATAATGCCCACTGATCCTAGACTCACCCAACAGGGGAATCTTTGTATCTACCCTGTCAGGTAAGGGACTCCCAAAGAATCTTGTATATTTCAATAAGGTCATCTCTCACCCTTCTACATTCCAACAGGCATAGGCCCAATCTACTTAACCTCTCCTCATAAGACAGTCCCTCCATTCGTAGCATCAGTCTATAGAACCTTCTCTGGAGTGTGTCTAATGCGAGCATACTTATCCTTTGATGTATTAGAAATTCATGAACATACGTGGGTGAAATTAATCTTCAACAGAAACAAAATGGGCAGATGCAAATAAGCAGCACTGACCTCAAGTAGAAAAGAGAAAGAAGCAAATGGTGTGTAAAACAGACTGCTGACTTACTACTGTTCGTTTCTCTACCACTGCAGGCAAAGTTCATCCTCGGAGCTCTTTCTGTCACAAATTCAACCTCCCTGTCCTTATTGGGTCATGTACACATCGGGATCATGAGACTGGATAATGAAAGCAATCATGCTTTGAGATGGGCAGCCCTGAGATTAGCTGTAATGGCCCAGGAGAACTCACCCACTTTTCCCTTTCCTCCCTGGGATTGGGAGGCAATTTATGACCCAATACGGCTGAGAGAACTCGGTGCAGGTTAAAGTGCTGTTTTACCTCCACTGCTATGGCAGCATAGATCATAATGATGCTTCATGAAGGAACAGGGGGTGTCTGGGTTTGATATGATACAACCACAAAATATTGCATTAGTAACAAGACAGTAATTCAAATTAACAGCAGCATAGTTTAACGTTGGATATGTGTGTCCTTTGATTGAGAGGTGAAAGTTGAGACTCTTACTTTCTCTCTTCTATTGAGCACCATAAATACTCAGAATGCTTTGTTAGACGCCATTGCCAAACAACAGCAGTCTTGAAGGGCAGAAATGTTCGTAAAGCCTGTGATCCTTTGACCGCTAACCTTCTCTTTTAGTTGCGTCCTATATTAGTGACTTATCTGTGCATTCAGTTTGCAATTTAGCTTTCATTGTACCCAGTTTTGACTCACGTGTTTCCCCAATGCAAGCCTGTTCTGCAGACGTTTGTACTTTTGCTAGGCAAGTGTACAAACTGATCACACAGCAGTCCCGGGGAGTCATTTGAACCAATCACACGGATGCAAAATGCTGTGAGAATAGTCCTAAACGATTAATGGCAGCCTCAGGGCACATCCCAATGAGCTCCATATTGGCAGGATGGACAAGCATCAGGAAGGACCGAAACAATGCATGATGGACTGCAGTGCTTGTTAGTGTGTGCCCCTTACAACCATGTAGTACGGTGGTGTCTCCTTCATTAGCTCGGTGCAGGGAGAGTAAGCATAGTTAGCTTTATCTTAATTTTTACAATGCTGGTGATAATGTTTACTGAATTAAAAAAGATTGCCACAGAACACACCAAATTTGGTCTGACCTTAAACCGAATGACATGTTGCCCTCATCTGACAGGTAAAATGTCACCTCTCAGACAGCAGAGATGTCAGGAATGTGGACCTGTGGAATCCACAGACAGCTCAGTGTTTATGAAGAGGTGACACTGAAGAATCTGTTCTCCCAATCGTTTCCATCTGGTAGGTTATTAATGACAGGGTCAGTACAGGTTCCAGATGGAGAGGGTTTATTTTCCTTCTTGGTTTTGAAACTCTGGCTGGAAATTTTCTTCTGTAATAACAGCTCCGAACTGACTTCAAAAACGGTCCTGACTATACAGTTTTTTACCCCTGTATCTGCCACTTGTGTCCCATTCACGTCACATTAATTTAGCTGTCTTGCACAAGAAGAGATGGGTTCCCATAAGGAAAAGCCTTGACCTCTCCCTGTGTTGTACAGCCTGCTAATAAAAGATTATTGCTGTCATTTTGGCCTTTCTTTGAATTAACAGGAGCTCCAGATTTTAGTTGAAGCCTAGATAGCAATCATTAACTTAAAAAGTATTGTTACACCACACTGCAGATCATTTTGACAACTGGCTGAGATCTCTATTTTCCCACCCTGTCCCCAGTTGAAGCTGTTCAATGTTTGCAGCACAACGTATCTCTCTGCTAGCACTAAAAGTTCACAATACTCTCTTCGTTCCTGTGAATATCCATATTGATGGTCATACGAGCTGTGCAACAACAAAATGCAGACTCGTGCCACATGTTGCTTCCAGTGTTTGCTCGAGGTTCCATTCTGAGGAGGGGACGCATCAATTGGAGTCACAAATGTTGGCTCTCAGGAAGGGTTACTCACTTCCCTGCCCTTTGCCCCTAGTCCTACACTTCTTGTTCTCTTCAGGTACTTCTCCAATTCCCTTTTGAAAACCATGATTATATCCGTCTCCATCTCACACTCATTCAGCGCTGTCTAGAATCTGAACATATAGGATTCTTAAGGGGTAACTTGACAGGGTAAATGCTGAGAGGATGTTTCTCCCCATGGGACAGTCAGGGGGCATAGTCTCAGAATAGAGGGGTACCAATTTAAGACAGAGATGAGGAAGAATTTCTTGTCTCAGAGGGGTGTAAGTTAGTCAATGGAACTCCTTGCCACAGAGAGCTGTGGGGAAGAGTCACTGTGTTTCTTTAAGGTTGAAATAGATAGATTTGTGCTAAGTCAGGGAATCAAGGCTTACGGGGAGCAGTGCAGTGAAGTAGAAGAGAGGTGTGTCAGATCAGCCATAACCCTATTGAACAGTGCAGCAGGCTTGAGGGGCCAAACAGTCTATTCCCATTCCTATTTCTTGTGGTGTTAGCGACTGATTGCATAGAAAAGCCGACCGGTTTGCAATAACGAAGGACAAATACAGGAAGAAAAGTATTAGATGGAGAATTAAGATGAAGGTGAACAGAAGTAGGCAAGCTTACATAAAGAGTGGAGAGAGCTGGCCGTCACTCAGGGGCAATCTAGAAGCTGCCTACAGCGTAGAACCTGCAGAAAGCTCTGATGCATCGTCTAACTTAAGAAGCACAGTTGCACTGTTTTAACAGAAAAAGGCTGAACTGGGGCAGTTTTTGTGGTTGTAAACCGTAATCCGACAAAAGCAAGCAACATAAGCAACAAACTACTTCAGAAGAAGTTGCTCACACGCAGTTTAAGTGGTGTCATTCCTTGCACCTTTCTGGTATTCCCCATTGTGAGCGATGCTAGTCCTCCTTCATCGCAAACCTTAAACCCCACCCTCATGATGCACCATCCTCAATCAAACAAAGTGGTAGTTGTGGACAGAAGCTGCATTAATCCTTTAGGGTACTGGAGTATGTTTCTCGGATGATTTGCCCGTTCACATTCCCCACTTCTTGGCGGGGAAACGCTTGACCTCTTGGAGGCAACAGAGCTTTGTGAGTACCTCAGCTACTAGGGTGGGCTTGAGCGAAATCCAATGTAAGCTTCAATGAATAATGCCTCTGATCGGGTCTCCATGAAGTAGGATTTGTATTACTGAGCCAAACATTTGGTGTTATAGCTTCCACCAGGAATGTTATCTTTCCCAGCAGCCAGCGGTGGGCATCCAAAATCTGGACTGATCCACTCCGGACTAA
The DNA here is from genome assembly GCA_024137785.1 of Ginglymostoma cirratum. Lineage (NCBI taxonomy): Eukaryota > Metazoa > Chordata > Chondrichthyes > Orectolobiformes > Ginglymostomatidae > Ginglymostoma > Ginglymostoma cirratum. The sequence continues at coordinate 52,177,407 of JAHRHZ010000063.1, read as the reverse complement.
TTTAGAAAACAAGCTAACCAGAAATTTAATAGTGACCATAATCCATTTAATCTTGATTCAGGCTGGCTGCAAAAACTGATCACGAATGAAACTGCATTCAGATCCACAAAATGTGGACAAGCATCAATACATCAATGGCAGCCAGGATTAGAGATGTACGCTGCATTTTGATTTTCTCCTGGCTTTTGTTTGCAGTGGGATTATACAAGGCACATTTATTCTGGCACGGTAAGTATGTGGAGAGGGGCGAAAGGCAGTGAAAGCAAATGGACTGCCTCAGGAGAAATCTCACTGTATAAAATGGCTGATTAATGAGGGGAAGCAACAGTCAGGAACCCCAGCAGGAGAGTTACCAAAATTATGAACTGTTTATTCCCAACTATGACTCCATTAAGAGCTTTTTACAGCAAACTGCTTCCACGGATGCTTTTTCCCCCCCTCTTTCCGTGTGACGCTCACCCCCAATTTTCCTTAGGTTTGACATGCTGTAGTGTTCGCCAAATCTCTCACCAGCTGAGGACAAATTATCGCTTAACTTCTGGCTGCAAGGAAAATACGCATGAGGAACTAGGTGCTAGGCTCATTAACCTTAGATAATTGTAGTAAAGACTGGCGCAATAAACATTCTTCCCACAGCACCCAAATATTGTTCCATCTTGGGAAGATGCAAGGAACTCGGGTTATTAACCCTTAACTTTCCTAGCTGTCTAACATACAACATTCTCAAGATGTCTAACAGTCCTTATCCACGATTACTTGAGTAAACTGCTAATCTCGTCAACAGCAGGCATAATTCAGCAGCAGCGCCTGTTATGGTAAGGAGGGGTAAAATTAGATGAATCAGTTGCTTTATTTGGACTGGGATGAGGTTAGTCCCTTTGCACAGAGTCTTCGACAATTGGCAAAGTTGTATGAGGAAACCTAAAAAAAAAGGGAGGGGGCACACTGCATGGGGGAAAGATAAAAAGCATTTCCCTCATATAAAGACATAAATAGCACAGAAGAATGTTATAGAAGGTAACTTACAAACAAAATAATGCCTCAAATAATACATGGACAGTTAGGTCAGCAACTCTTATTTGAGAGCAGCATCTTCAAAAGAGAGTTAACTGCAGCTGTTCATGTGAGCTGCTTGTTTTCCAAAGGATTCAGGAATGGATGCATCATAATGTCTTGCCATGAAGTGTATCTTTGATGTAGGCAAACCCAGGTGAACAAAAGAACATGATTTTCAACATATTTCGGAGGGCAGGGAAAATACAGAAACTGAAATGCTACTCTCTGCAGAGTTTGATGGATAACCTAACCTGTATAAAGTTGGTTCCATATACTCCACCTTCAAGTGTCTTTTGCTATTGAAGCGCATCAACATGGATGCTGGAAGAAAGGCGGTTGACTAGCAATTGACCCATCATGCACTGCACCATCTTCACTACCACTTTACTTCAAAAACTTTTGGTTCACAAAACACGTCTTTAAAGCATCAGAGTTTTTTTAAGGGGAGGCAGGGGAAGGGGTTAAATCTACTGATTTCTGCAAATACAAAGAGTTGAGTCTGAATTGGATACGAACTATAGAATACAAATGAACTTCAAGCTACATGGTCTTTACTTGCAAGTTGGCAACTTCCTCATGTAATCTGACAGCAACATTCTCAGAGCTAAGGTAACTCCAAAATTGAATGCTTGCGGCTTTATGTCCACTTGGAATTGACCAGTCGAAGGCAAATAATGCTGACTCATTCTGCCATTACAGGCCTGAACTCATTCCCTGTTAACCCTCCTCAATCCTGCCTTTACCCTGGGTATTTTCTCTCCCGTAACTCTGGAAAGATGAGACTGGGAGATGCTCATCACCAGGAGGTGGGAGGAAAAGGAATTGGACGGTGACATGGTTTGTTGGAAACAAAAGACTGGAATTCCAAAAGTTGGAATACTGAATCCAGTGCTTCGTTCACTTGTCTGAACGCAATAACATATTCACGGTTAAAACAATGCCATTGTTCTATCATGATATGACACAATAGTGTATTCAATACATATGTTAATTGTGACTTATTCTGAGAGCAACAACGTTGCACCAATTTCTATACCGCATTGATCTGGGATCCAAATAACACTTTGGATATTTACATGTCTAGCTTTTACACAGCAAATGTCATTCCAAAGAAAAAGCTCTCTCTGATGTCTATATGAATCTTATAGCCATACGTACAGAAGAAATCTGGAACCATTGCTCTCAAAAGGTGACGGATTCTAGGACTGGAACTTTCAAGACTGAGATTGATAGATTTGTGTGAGATAAAGGTATCGTAAGAACTGGAGCTAGGTTGGGATAATGGAGTTGAGATGCAGGTCAGCCACAGGGAGACTGGAAAAGCTTGGATTATTCTCAGATAATTCTCAGAGCAGAGATTGTTCAGGGGAGGCTTTATAAAGGGTGTTCAAAAGTATAAGGGGTTTTGATAGAGCAGATGGGGAACATCTGCTTCCATTGACAGGAGGAGTGGTAATCACAGAACAAGTAAATTAGCAAGAGAAACCAGAGGAGTGATAAGGAGACAAATATTTTACACAATGAGTGGTTATGATTCAGAATGCACTTCTGAAAGTTCATTGGAAGCAGCTTCATTCGCTACTTTTAAAAAGGGAATTAGAGAGAAACTTGAAAGAGGAAAAGAAAGTCTACGTTTTTGGGTAATAGCTGAGGTTGTTAGGTAGCTTTTTTAAGAGCAAACAAAATAGGCTGAATGTGCTCGTTCTGCGTTGTTAAGACTGCATGATTAAATTGAATAATGCTGCTGAACAGCCTTCTCCACTTCCTTCATTCACTTCCAGCTTTTTCTCCAAGGAACCTTAGTCCTGAGCAACCCATTGGCAAAACCGAAAATAATTTCCCCATCATCAGTGAGAAAAGTCCAACACTTCATTAATAATAAATTATCAGTGCCTAACAGCACACCTGATAACAATTCAAATTTGTCCCAGTCATCACTTGTTGGCCATTAGTCTCCGCAACATACCATGCACAACACCTTTCAGCACGGGAACAGCACATGGAGGCACGCAAAATTTGCAGGTTTGGCAATGAATTTTACTCAAGTGTGGTAGTGATGCTGAAACATTAACCCAGTGCTCTACACGAATAATCCAAAGGCTGAGAGTTCAATTCTACCATGGCAGTTTGAGAATGTAACTTTACTTTAGAAAGTGTAAAAGTGTGAAGCTGACGTCAGTAAAAGTGCCCGTGAAATTGCTAGGACGATTGTAAGAACCCAGTGGTTCATTCATTGCCTTTAGGAAGGAATTGGCTGCTTTTACAGGGCTGTCCAATATGTGACTCCTGTCCTATACCAAAGAGGTTGAATTCTAATTACTCCTGGAAACAAACCGAGTAGTCGCATCGACGAGTCAAAAAGCGAGATTCTGTCATATTCGAGGCATCTGAAGTATGGGCAGGGGTGGGGAGATTACAGTAGGAACTGGAGTGCAGTGCTGTCTGCTCCTCAGAGGTGTTTGTTTTTCTACCTCAATAAGTAGCTACAGACAGACTAGTGCACAGAGAGTTGGATCACCCAAAATGCAGTCACCATTTCACTTGCAGTGTATTGGCGATCATTACTGAGAACAGACTGGACGTTTCATCCTGCTACCAAAGCTACTACCATTACCTGCAAATCAGTCTTCATTAATGAAGCACCAGCTTCCACAAGAAAGTGGCATATGGTTCGATGTCGGAGTGCCGCTGCTTTATGTAGGACCGTCTCGCCACTGCAAACAGAAATCATCAGTTCAAATTTATACTTCAAAATCTGAGGCCCCGCAGACGAATCTCTCTCAACATGATTCCAGTACTAAACTTATGCTGCAGCAGTGATAATGGGCTCTCATCTTTCTAGCAAAGGTTCTGCCTTGTTATTTCACTTTGGAGATATTAACCTCTCATTCCTCCCTCCTTGTCACTCAGTTACCCTGCATCAGAAGCCACAGCCTAATGCAGAGGCCTACAGTTTGGGGCCGTGGTTTCTTCTAAAGCTGTTCCGAGCCAGTTGTTGGAAGGTGCGTGATCAGTAACCAGCAGGAACCATGCTTCATCTGGTCTCTGGGCAGCGGGTCCTATAAAAGAGCGACAACTCAGTTCTCAAGGAGAACAAATCAGTGCTTTTCACAGCTCTCTTTTTGTATTCTTTTGTATTATTAGTATTAGACGTCAGACAACCATCAATTGGTTAAATGGTGATCATTTCACATGCCATCCCCTGAAAGATCAATGGGCGTGGCACTGTAAAATGAGTTAGGAAACAGTGGGCCACACAGTGGCTCAGTGGTTAGCACTGCTGTCTCACAGCACCAGGGACCTGGGGCTCAATTCCACCCTTGGGTAACCGTCTGTGCGGATTTTGCACATTCTCCCTGTGTCTGCGTAGATTTCCTCTGGATGCTCCGGTTTCTTTCCACAGTCCAAAGATGTGCAGGTTGAGTGGATTGGCCATGTTAAATGACCTAGAGTGTCCAGGGATGTGCAGGCTAGGCAGATTAGCCATGGGGAATGCAGGGTTACAGGGATAGTGTGGGTCTGGGTGGGATGCTTTTTGGACCTGATGGGCTGAATGGCCTGCTTCCACACTGTATGGATTCTTTGATTCTATGAAATTGAAATGCTAGGGCCTAGAAAGTTGATCATCTCTGAAAACTGAAACCGAGAGGGAGGGAAACAGGACAGTCAGCACACTGCATGTTTGTTCACATGATCAACGCAAACACTTATGAAGCTGTTGATCTAGACAGTGAATCTCTCAGAACAGGCAGAAGAAAATGTTTGTACTGGGAAATGCCTGCAAGACAGGTTCCTAGGAGGGGAGTTATTCTGCTCCTTCCACAAGACTGAAAATCAAGCTGCTCTCACTGAAACGGAGATGCAAGAAGCGATCAATGCTGGGAGCTTAGTTACCAAGGCACAGCTGCAGTGCAGAAAGACGGTCGATAATTTTAGCAGAGCTGTCAAAGAAAGAACAAAGGCTTCTCTCACCTGCGCCTTACTGCTTTCCCTGTTTCCCCACACAGACTACACCACAATTCACTTCACCACCACCTCCTCCTCCCACTCTCGGATTCTGCACTTCCCACCACCACCCCAACTGGAGTCCTGACCTTCCTACACTTAAGTTTCGACACAACACACAACTATTGTGACAACTGCATTCTCGGAATACCGCACAAGAATGTCATTCACATTATAACATGTATACCTCAATTTCCTCTTGCAGGGGAAGGTCACACACAGCAAGCACAGAGCAGAAACCCACGGCTGGATGGAGCCATCATGAGAAGGTACACAGTCACAATGTTGGTGACTGGCAGTCTTTACCCTACCGTCTTTGTCTCTTCTCAATTCTATCTCACCCTACATACTCTTGTAAGAAAAAAAATCTCTCGCTGCTATCCTTTCATATTGCATGTCAAAATACTTTCTAATCAACCGTTGAGAGATGTTATGGCATATATCTGGAGCAGGTGGAACTTGAACCCAGGCCTCCTGACTCAGAGGTAGGGATACTATTGCTGTGTGACATAAGCGCTCCATATTAAAGATTAACTGTGGTCCCCTTCATTCGTTTCAGTCGCTGAAAGGTTTTCCCTGATCTACTTGAGGAAGAGGAAGCCAGTCTTCCTGAAGATGCAGTGTCACTTGCTCTGACTCTGAAAGCCACTTCTTCAGAGACTGACTGTCCCTTTGGGTAGTTTATAAGGTAGACTAGAGGTGGCTTCATAAGAAAAAAAAAACTTGATAAAATGTCTCATGGTGATGTGGAGTATAATAAAACCGAATGTGACACTGAGCTTTAGAAGGAAATATCGGAATAGTGAGCCCTGGTCTCACAGATACGTTCGAAGGACTGAAAGAACAAGACAGAATGGTTTAGGGAGGAACTCAAGTTGTTAGGACTAGGGCGTCTAAAACATGGGCCCCAACAGTGCAGTGAAGGAAACTGGTGATACATACATAAGTACGTGCGGAAGTTACTGCAGAGGGACAAAATAATAATGGAGAAATGGAGCTGAAACAAACCTCACAATCCAACAACTAATACATAAGGCTTGGGAGAATACTTTCATGCTACTACAGGTCTCTCATTGCCATGGTATCCAGAGGGAGTTTGTGAGCTGGTGAGTCAGTGCTGGGTCAGCCCAGTTACATAAAAGAACTTAAGATGAGCATAGGGTCTTTATGTAAATATTGTACCAAACATTTTTAATGTGATTTGAATGTTCATACAGGAGCCTGAACATAGTGCCCAGTGTAACTCCAATAAAGGATTTAATCAATTGCCAGACTTTTGGTCATGCCCTTTGATGACGTAGCTGTGAACAAACTGCAGACTCCAAATGACTTGGGCATGTGTTGTTGGGCGGTGATGATAGAAGCACCAAGTCTTACCACTTATTGTGGATTGTCCATTACAACCTCATTTTGAGTCGTTAAACTCAAGTGTTTAATTACAAATAATGCAGAGCAACTGACTTCAACAATAAAGTTAAGAGCTCTTCTGTTTAGAGAAAACAAAGTGTTTAAACTTACTTCTCCTTCTCTGTTAGGTCCAGTATCTCTGGAGAGGCTGGGGAGAGAGACCGAAGGAAGAGAGAAAACGTAAAACATTACTCAATGCACTCATGAAGGTTGCTCAATAGAAAGTTCAATCCCAATCCTGCTTTCATCAGGTAACTGAGGATTCACATGACCCATGCCCAGTGTACTGAGTGCAAAATCCTTCTTTTAATGGTACCTCACAGGTCAAAAGGGTGGGTCAGTGTGGTTAGCACTGCTTCCTCACAGCGCTAGGGACCCAGGTTTGATTCCAACCCTCGGGCGACTGTCTGTGGGGAGTTTGCACGTTCTCCCCGTGTCTGTGTGGGTTTCTTCCGGGTACTCCAGTTTCCTCCCACTGTCCAAAGATGTGTATGTTAGGGTGGATTGGCCTTGCTAAATTGCCCATAGTGTCCGGAGATGTGCAGGCTAAGTGGGTTAGCCATGGGAAATGCAGGGTTAAAGGGATGGTGGGGGTGGGGTTTGGGTCTAGGATTCTATGACCTGAGAGAGGATGATTGCTCTGATTAGTTAAATTACCCCATTATTATTGCAACACTAGATGACCAAGATGATTCTCAGAGAGAGAGATAAACCAACTGGGGCTAACCAACAGCATTATTTAAATGGAGAAAAGCCGCAGAAAGCTGCAGCACAAAGGGACATGGAAGTACTTCTGCAGGAAACACAGAAAGCTGGCACACAGAGTGCAGCAGGTAATCAGGAAGGCTAATGGAATGCTGGCCCTTATTTCAAGGGTGTTGGAGAATAAGAGTAAGGAAGTTTTACTGCAACTCTAGAAGGTTCTAGTGAGACCACATCCGGAGTACTGTGAGCAGTTTTGGTCCCCTTCTTTAAGGAAAGATATTATTTCATTGGAGGCATTTCAGAGAAGGTTCACTCGGATGATCCTGGTGTGGAGGGATTGTTTTAAGAGAAAAGGGTAAACAGGTTGGCAGTCTACTCACCAGTGTTGAGAAGAAAGCAAAGTGATCTTTTTGAAACTTACAGGATTCTAAAAGGGTTTGACAGGGTAAATGCTGAGAGGATGTTTCCCCTCATGGGACAGTTTAGGACCACAGGGTATAAATTCAGAATAAAGGGGCACCAATTTCAGAAGGAGATGTGGAGGAACTTCTTCTCTGAGAGGAATGAGTGCCTTTGGAACTCCTTGCCACAGAGAGCCTTGGAGGTAGATTCCTTGTGTATATTTAAGGCTGAGACAGACAGATTTTTAATCAGTCAGGGAATCAAGGGTTACGGAGAAAGGGCAGGAAATTGGACGTGAGGAATGTCGGATCAGCCACGATCCTTCTGAACGATGGGCCAGGATTGACGGGCCAAACAGCCAACTCCAGTTCCTATTTCTTATAATCTTGAGAGAAGCTGAATTAGAATGACACACAATTACTATTGCTCACTTTCACTTGTTTCTCGTGAGGCATGGTTCCAAACCCACTGTGAAGCGACTAGTGCCAAATGAACCATTCACGTTTCTACCAAGTAGTTAAACATAGAATGAAACATGCTTCATATGAGCCAATGACGATTTCCCCCAATAACTTTGAAACAAAATTAACTGATGGTAAGGACATGACATTTACAATGGGTAGCAGTCGGGTCGGCAGGGTTTCGAAGAGGGTACTTTGCAGTTGATTAGCCTCTTACCATTGTCAAGGATATACTTCACAACCTCCTTGCTTCCCACGGTGACAGCGTGGTACAATAAGGTGCGGCCCTCAGAATCGCGAAACATTAGGTCAGCCCCTGATTTATGTAATTCCCGTAACTGTAAAATTAATGTACACACAGTGTAGATTATATATTCTGTACAATGCAAAGGAGCTCAGTTCACTGGAACTGGATGAACCTTTATACGTTAACAGTGAATGGGAAGGAGATTAGTGGCAGCTTACACTATCCAGCTGCAGATGCTTCATGAGGTAATACTGTTTTTCATCCGGTCATCCTGTACTTGAGTTTTGTCCTGTCCACCTTCGCTAATGACGTGTTTCAAGGTTTCTCTCTTATACTAGGCTAAACTTGGTCTTTGCTCCTTTCTGTTCCACTTGTCACTTCAATACTTAATGTGATACTCTATAGTCCAGCATTCCTAAAAGCACCGCTAAGTTATTGGCAGTGCCTCTGATCCTCAGACTGACTCATGGACTGCTACTTTTACTGCCGTTTTAGCTGTTCTGCTCAATGCCTTCACCAGACTTGCCGACGCTAAGCAGCTTGTGAAGACATTTGAGGAAAGAGCCGACATGATCAGCTGCTCCCAGAACAGTGTCACCACTATGGATCTCACAGTCTGAAATTTTCCATCCATTAGTTGTAATGGTCGGAACATCAAGGGCTGTCCACGTAAGATGCACTGTCAGTGAGTACTTAGGCCTTCCTTTCAAACTGAAAACTATCCCACTCCTCCTTTGAGTTTTGTATTGTTGACCTTATCATAGCCGTAGTCAATAAAACTGTTGCCAACGTTCCTCCCTCAACCAATACTCTCCCAAGTCCAAGTGAGCTGCTTAATTCACCTCACTGCTGTTCAAGGAATCATCTTCCATGCAAAATTGACACTGCAGTTCCTTTCCTTTAAATGTCTTTTTCTGCAAGGTATGTTTTTGAGTGACACAATAAAGCACTTACAAAACGGAAGCATAATTTCCTTTATAAAATGGAGGTGACCCAGAAAGAACCTGAGCAAAATAGGAAATAATTATCCGTTACTGAAAATAAAGCTATATTTTAAATTGACGATATATAGGGAACAATACGAGGAGGGTCCTTTTAAGGACCACAGTAGTAATTTGTGCATGGAGCTGGATGATCTAAGTTGGGATCTAAATGAATACTTTATGTCAGTGTTCACTAGTGAGAGGGATGACATCAGTAAAGAAATCAGGAAGAAGGGCTGTGAGATACTTAAATAACTTTTAATTGCTTTTTGACCAGAGACGAGACGCCAACAGACCTGGAAGTCAGCTGATGTGACATTGTTATTCAAGGAGGGAACAAGGAAGTCAATTCGGAGGGACAAAATTCATCAGCACTCAGAGGAAGTAATTAATCAAGAACAGCCAGTTTAAAGGGGTTCGTGTCTGATCAACTTGCTTTTTATTTTTTGAAGAGGTAACCAGGATGTAGATGAGGGCAATACATTCGACATAGTCTACTTGGACTTCAGCAAGACTTTTGATAAAGTCCCACACTGGAGACTGATAGCAAAGCGAAGAGATCAGAATGACCAAGGAAATTTGGCATATTGGCTCCAGAATTAGCTGATTGTGAAAGAAGCAAACAGTGATATTTGAGGCATGTTTTCGTGACTGGAAGTCCACAGGGATCAGTGTTGGGGCCCTTCCTCTCACTGGTATATCTAAACGATTCAGACTGAATGTTGGGGATTTGATCAATAAGGTGTTATAAAAACTGGTGGGTGGTAATTCTTGGGGAGGACAGCCTTCCCTTTTGAGGAGAGATCATGTAATTTAGGCCTATACTCTCTGAAACTTAAAAGAATGAGAGGATATCGAATTGAGTGATAGGATATGTTGAAGAAAATATAAATTTATAAACCATGAGGAGGATAAAGGCGAGTAAAAGAAAAAAAATGCATCTATACAGTGACTTTTGTGACCTTAGGATCTCCCGAAGTACTACATAGTCATGGGTCTAGTCCTGAAGTCTAGTTAATATGGCAACATAGGAACAGAACTGCCCACTAACAATATTCAACTTATCTCTTCATAGGACCTCATTTTTTCTCCTCATAAAATTGTCAGTGTCTTAAATGATTCCAGATATTTTAGTTTAACGAGCTTTCCAAAAGGTGTTCAGACATCATATGTTACTTAGTCACAGCGTCATACAGCACAGAAACAAACTGTTTGGTCCCTTAGTCTTGAGATCCCCATTACTCAGGAAGACACGGGCCATTCACCTTATCTAAACCCCTCCTGATTTCATAAACCTCTATAAGGTCTTCCTCTCAAACTCCTACACTCCAGTAAAAGAAGTCCCAGCCTATCCTCATAACTCAAACCCTCCATTTCCAGCAACATAGTGATAAATCTTTTCTGAACGCTCTCAAGCTTAAATAATATCCTTCCTATAACAGGGTGACTGAACTGCGCACAGTACCCAGAAGAGGCCTCACCAACATCCTGTACAATCTCAACTTTGACGTCTCAACTCCTACACTCAAACGTCTAACCAATGAAGGCTAGCGTGCTAAATGCCTTCTTAATCAACCTGTCAACATGTGATGCAAAGTTCAAAGAATTGTGTAAATGAACCTCTAGGTCTCTCTCTTTTACAACACTACCCAAGGCCCCACTTTTAATTGTATGAGTCCTGCCCATGTTTGTTTTATCAAAATGCAATACCTCTCATTTATCTAAATTAAACTCAAACTACCACGCCTCAGCCCACTAACCCAATTGATCAAGATCTCTTTGTAATTTTAAATTTCATTTCAGTCCTGATCTTGCCTTTTGTCAGTTTACCTGATGAAGGTTTTATTAGGTTAGGTCTGTGGCATTCACAAGTGTGAAAGGCAATTAGATTGTGATTGTGGTGAAAAGAAACACATTTTGATACACGAAATAGTTGGATGAATTAGGATGAAGGGAGATTCATGTGGATGATAAACACTGGCACAAATCATCTGTACTGTTAATTTGATGTAAAATAAAACTCTAGCATCAGTTTCTTTAAAAGAAAACAGTAACAAAGAAAAGGAAAACTTCTATAACTGTCCTACTTACAAGGGGAATGTTTAAAGGGGCTTGCAAGTAAAAATGATAATGTGTTCATTAGTCTTTGTGAGATGCAAATGCCATTTTCTCAGGTTAAACTATCTTTCACTATTACAGGAATGCTGGGGCTTTCTTCTCGTGACCATGGACACCAAGGTCTGTGTTATTTGTTGTTACATTTTTCCTCAGGACTCACAACAAGCTGGGATCGTTCATAACAGCACCGTACCTAGTCTGCTAACAAATTACTGACTCTTTTCCCTTAGATTTTCTTACGGGAAGTAATGACTTCCAATTATATAACATAATCACCCACACAGAGGAAGTATTCCCAAATATTATGGATGTGTTATAACACAAATGAGAGAGTCGGCCTTGACATCTGAAAGTGGTACAGGCGAGTCAGAGGAACATTCGAGACGCCTTTGTGCCTTGCCAAAATCAATTGGTAAGTTAATTTATTCTCAGGAGTCGAACAGATGTTTTCACATAAAACCACGAAAAACCGTAGTTTGTGAAGAACAGCAGAAGTCTGGAACTCCATTTGAGCATTTTAAATTGGTCTCTAACAGCCCACAATTCTAACTCTAGCTCTGTAACCTCCTGCAGCCCTACAAACCTCCAAGACACCTTGGTTCCTGTAATGTTGGCTTCTTGGGTACCTCCAACTTCCATTGCCGACCAAAGATGCCTTGATTGATTACAGCCTTAAGGTCTGGAATTCTGTCCCAAAATGCTCCCACCCTTCTCTTTTTTTCCTCTAAGATGCCCCTTAAAATCTCAAGTAAACTTGTCCTAATGTCTCTTGACACAAAAACAGGAATTACTGGAAAAGCTCAGGAGGTCCGGCAGCATCTGTGAACAGAAATCAGAGTTAACGTTTCAGGTCCAGTGACCCTTCCTCAGAATGTTTCTTTATGTCTCTTTATTTGGCTCAAGGTCAAGTTTTGTCTGGCCAAACGCTGGTGAAGTTACAAGGGCTGGATTCATTGTTAAATTCCACCTGACCATCTACCCTGGTGATTATGTTCCACTCAAGCCTCCTTCCATTTTCTCTCATCACAATCTACCACTTTGGTTGAAAAAAATAACAAAGGTTGAATCGTTCTTAAATGGTGAGTGGTTGAGGAGTTCACATGTCCAAAGGGACATTGGTGTCCTTGTTGATGATTATTAGAAGTTAGCAGGCAGGTACAGGAGCAATTAGGAAGCAAATTTAACGCTGGCCATCATTGTGCGTGGATTTCAGTACAAGGGTAAAGTTGTCTTGCTACAGTTTTATAGAGCCTTGGTGAGACCAGAGCTAGAGAACTGTGTTTAAATAAAAAGGGGACTAAATCTGCAAAAGTGAAATGTACTTGCCATGAAGGGAGTACAATGGAGATTCACCAGATTAATTCCTGGAATGGCATCTGTGAAAGTATGAGGAGATTGGACCTCTATTCCCTACCTTTTTGAAGGATCAGGACGTTCTTGATGTAATAGGATGGATGTTGATGTTTCCCCAGACTTCAAAGTCTAGGACCAGGGTACATAATCTCAAAATAAGTGATTGGCCATTGAAGAATGAGATTAGGAAGGGTTTATTCACTTGGTGGGTGGTGAATCTTTGGAATTCTATACCCCAGAGGGATGTGCAAGTTCAATCGTTGAGCACATTCAAGACAGAAATCAATGCATTCCTGGAGACTAATGATATCATAGGATATGGAGATAGTGAAGGAAAATGACATTGACTTCAGTGATCACCTATAATCAAACGGAATAGTGGACAAAACTCGACAGACTGAATGGCTTACTCCTAGGTAACGATCCACTCTGTTGATTCTATTCCCTGTTGTGCTTGTCTAATTTCCCCTTAAGTGTACGCACACTGTTTGCTTGAAGCACTCTCTGTTGCAGTCCACATTAGTATTACTCTTTGGCTGAAGTTTTGTGTTCTGAATTCCCTAATTGAATTCTTGGTCATTATTTTACATTGACAGTCTGTAGTTATGCTCTTCCTTACAAGAAGAAACATTCTCTCCTGTATCCAATTCAACAAAATCTTCCATAATTTCAAATCCCACCCACCCCCCGAACTGTATACAGTACTAGAAGCGTGATCTAACCAAGTTTCGATACAGACTGAGCACAACTTCCCAATATTGCAACTCTCTTGCTCTCGAAATAAAGCCCAGTATCTGGTGTGGTATTTTTTTTTGAAAATAGCATTGCTAATTCACGTTGCAACTTTTAATGAATGACATATTTTTATCTGTGTTCCTCTACTTCACCTGGACTTGCCTCTTCCCTCTGCTGCTTGTAGCTACTCCTGCCAGTAGATCTGGCATCACGATGCATCACATTCTTGCAGCATCCACACACAGCCAGTAGTTCATCCGTAATTCTTCCGACATCCCTCGTCCAACTACACTCAAGGTGATACCTCTTCCGGTAACTTCCCCACTTTGCCCTCTAGAAGGGATTTCTGTAGCTTCAGCTCTGATCAAATGACCGAAATAGTGACACTTCTGTTTCTAGATGTCAAATTTTTAAAGAGCTTTGTTTTTGGTTTTGCAATTTCAAGCACCTCTTCATTTGTCTTAAGTTCTGAATACGCAATTTCAAGTATACATCCTAGCATCCATATTTCAAATGCCCCTATTCTCCTTGAAAGGATCTTTACTTATCGTCCAGGTGTCTGAGACATGACTCGTACTGTCCATAGATATACTTTCCACCAAAATATACTACTTCACATTTATCTGTATTGGACTCCAATTATCTGCCCTTGCTACAGTTTTATTAATGTCCTGCTGTAATTTGTGGCAGTCTTCTTCAGTATTGACAATAACGCTTCCTTGCCCCCACAGTCGCTTCTGATATCATCAGTAAACTTGTGATTTTGATTCCAAAGCCCCAGTCATTAATGTAAATTGTGGACAGCAGTGATCCCAGCACTGATCCTTGTGGAACACCACTTCCCATCTTCTATCAGTCTGAATAACTACACTTGACTCCTATTCTCTGCTTTCTGCCTTGAAGCCAGTTAGCAATCCATCCAGTCACTTGACCTCTGACATCACATTTTATGACCTTGTTAATCAGTCTGTTATTTGGTCCCCAACTATATGCTGTTTTGATCAGTCATACTATTAAGCAATAGGGATAATGTAGTTATGGTACACATCAGGGATTTCACTGCAGATGAGACTTACCCGCTGCATGTCATTGTTCTTTACTGCGTGAAGAATGCTCTCGTCTACAGAGAAAGAAACACATCATTGTAAGAAGGGAGCTACTGAGGTACAAAAGCAAGGGAAAATAAAACTAGTGCATCAAGCAGCTTGCCCTTCAAAACAAACAGGGCCACGTGAAATTCTACTGATCCTCATCAAAAAAATCATAGGAGGTACCTATAGCGTTTTGCGGGAAAATCAGTAGAACCAGTTTGAAATTTCAAGGTCCTTTCTTTTTTTAAAATCAGTCGTTCGGAAATCCAGATACTTTACAGCACCCTCTGAGAAGGCATCCTGACAGACCAAGTGAATGTTATTAGAATACCGAAGTACTCCCAGGTATCGTACTCTGAATGATTTGTAAAATGTGATGCTATAACATTCCTTTCATTATATAGGGACTAGGAGCAGATTTTTCAGTCAGTAGCATTCATGCCTCTGTGACAAAAGGCTCTTGGTTCAAGTCCCACTCAAAGACATGAGCGCAAAAATCAAAGTTGGCACTCCGGCAGAACACTGGATGTGTGCTACACTGGTGGAAGTGCTGTCTTTCAGCTGAGACATTATAAACTGAGGTCCCGGCTGCCCTGCTCTGGTGGAAGTAAAAAAAAAAATTCAGGATACTATTTAAAAACAACAGGACATTTATCCACAGCGTCCAAGGCATAGTTTATCCAAGAATCAACATTAAAAAAAGATTAGTTGGTCATTATCATGTTGCTGAAGCTGCTGTGTTTTTTACATATTTCATTTGCTGCAAAGTTTTTTGAGCTATCAAGATGTCATGAAAACCACAAGTCTTACAACTTTTTTTTCCCACAGAGCTACCATAACCATGTCAAAAATGAATCCCTGCAATGGGAAAGTCAAACTCAAAGAAAGGAAGACTTACTATATACAGTACAATAAAATCTGTGTTTCACACTGGTCTGTAGCACTGCAAAGCGTTGAAATTCCATTGTATGGTACTGTTAATGCACTGGATAATGCGTTCTCATGAAGTTATTATTTTAATAACCTTTAACCTGCTGAAAACAGCTTCCTTAAAATAACTTGCTAATCTTAAATAGATTCAAAAACTTTGTTAAAACGGCAGTTTAACGTTGATGCACTAAAATTCAGCATGTGTACAGACTTCAACTGGGCAGGGTTTGAATGAAAAAGTAACAGAACTGTGGATGCTGGAAATCTGAAACAAAGGCAGAAATTGCTGGAAGTGCTCAGCAGGTCTGGTAGCATCTATGAAGAGAAATCAGACTTAACATTTCAGGTCCAGGGTTCTGAAGAAGGGTCACTGGACCTGCAACGTTAACTCCGATTTCTCTCCACAGAATATGAATTTTATCATCATTACCTAGCCTGGAACACTTGTGCGCACTTTGAACACAGGAGCCGAGCTTGTCTGACAGAGTTAGAAAATCAGTGGCATTAAATAAAGTTCATTGAAAAATCCTATGTGCATTCTACGCAATTGTAATATGCTTCCAACCAAATGTTTTGTTACATTACAGGTTAAAATGTTCTCCTGTTGTTGGGGAGGTGATGACTTGGTGGTATTGTTGTTAGCCTATTAATCCAAAGATCCAGGTAATGTTCTGGGGATGCGGGTTTGAATCCTGTCACATCAGATGGTGAAATTTGAATTCAATTAAAAAAAGGAGCTGACGTCTAATGGTGACCATTGTCACCTAAACCCGTACAGGGCGGCATGCGTCATGGTGGCTCAATGGTTAGCGCTGCTGCCTCACAGCGCCAGAAACCCAGGTTCGATTCCACCCTCGGGCAACTGTCTGTATTGAGTTTGCACATTCTCCCCGTGTCTGTGAGAGTTTCCTCTGGGTGCTCCGGTTTCCACCTACAGTCCAAAGATGTGCAGGCTAGGTGGATTGGCCATGCTAATCTCTCATTCCTGGACCTCTCTGTCTCCATCTCGGGTAACCACCTAGAAACCGATGTCCATTTCAAGCCCACTGACTCCCACAGCTACCTGGAATACACCTCCTCCCACCCACCCTCTTGCAAAAATGCCATCCCCTATTCCCAATTCCTTCGCCTCCGCCGCATCTGCTCCCAGGATGAGACATTCCACTCCCGTACATCTCAGATGTCCTCATTCTTCAAGGACCGCAACTTCCCCCCCACAGCGGTCGAGAACGCCCTCGACCGTGTCTCCCGCATTTCCCGTAACTCATCCCTCACACCCCGTCCCCGCAATAATAACCAAAAAAGAATCCCCCTTGTCCTCACGTACCACCCAACCAACCTCCGGATCCAACGCATCATCCTCCGACACTTCCGCCATCTGCAATCTGACCCCACCACCAAAGACATTTTTCCCTCCCCACCCTTATCTACCTTCCGGAGGGACCACTCTCTCCGCGACTCCCTTGTCCGCTCCACGCTCCCCTCCAGCCCCACCACACCCGGCACTTTTCCCTGCAACCGCAGGAAGTGCTACACCTGTCCCCACACCTCCTCCCTCACCCCAATCCCAGGCCCCAAGAAGACTTTCCACATCAGACAAATGTTCACCTGCACATCTGCCAATGTGGTATACTGCATCCGCTGTTCCCGTTGTGGCTTCCTCTACATCGGGGAAACCAAGCGCAGGCTTGGGGACCGCTTTGCAGAACACCTGCGCTCAGTTCGCAACAAACAACTGCACCTCCCAGTCGCGAACCATTTCAACTCCCCCTCCCATTCCTCAGATGACATGTCCATCCTTGGCCTCCTGCAATGCCACAGTGATGCCACCCGAAGGCTGCAGGAACAGCAAATCATATTCAGCCTGGGAACCCTGCAGCCCAATGGTATCAATGTGGACTTCACAAGCTTCAAAATCTCCCCTCCCCCAACCTCATCCCAAAACCAGCCCAGCTCATCTCCGCCTCCCTAATCTGTCCTTCCTCTCACCTGTCCCCTCCTCCCACCTCAAGCCCCACCTCCATCTCCTATCCACCAACATCATCCCGCCCCCTTGACCTGTCCGTCCTCCCTGGACTGACCTATCTCCTCCCTACCCCCCCACCTACACTCACCTTTCATGTCTCCATCCCCGCCTCTTCGACTTGTCTGCCTCTTCTCCACCTATCCTCTCCTCTATCTGCCTTTCCCGCTCTCCCTATTTATTTCAGAACCCTCTTCCCCTCCCCCATTTCTGATGAAGGGTCTAGGCCCGAAACGTCAAGCTTTCCTGCTCGTATGATGCAGCTTGGCCTGCTGTGTTCATCCAGCCCCACACCTTGTTATCTCGGATTCTCCAGCATCTGCAGTACCTTTTATCTCTAAATTACACCGTAGTGTCCAGGGAGGTGTAGATTAGGGGGATGGGTCTGGGTAGGATGCTCTGAGGGTTAGTGTGGACTTGTTGGACCAAACAGCCTGTTTTCACACCGTAAGGATTCTGTGATATGCTATTGTCATGCTCTTGACACAAGCTATTGCCGCGTCACTGGTTGAAATATTCTCCGAGACATAAATATTGCCATATTTTTGATTATACATGAAATAAGATGATAAGAAATAGGAACCCATTCATCAAGGATCCTTAGATAGCACCTTCCAAACCCACGACCACTTCCATCTAGAGAGACAAGGGCAGCGGATACATGGGAGCACCACCAGCTGCAAGTTTCCCTCCAAACCACTCACCAATCTGACTCGGAAATATAGCACCGTTCCTTTACTGTCGCTGGGTCAATATCCTGTAATTCCCACCCCAAAGGTATTGTGGGTCAGTCTACAGCATGTGGACTGCAATGGTTTAAAAAGGCAGCTCACCACCACCTTCTCAAGGGCAACTAGTGATGGGCAAGAAATGTTGGCCTAGCCAGTGTTGCCCACATCACGCGAGTAGGCCATTCAGCACCTCAAGCCTGTGCCACCATTCTACAAGATCATCGCTCATCTGACCCAGGCCTCAACTCCTCTTTTATGGTAACCAGTATAACCCACAGATATTTCAAAAATCTATCTACTGCCTGTTTAAATACTTTTAGTGGTCTAGCCTCCATAAATCTCGAGGGTATAGAAATCCAGACAATCACTAACCACTGAAAAAAAGAAATTCCTTCACATCTCGGTCATAAATGAATGTCTCCTTATTCTGTAATTATGTCCAAAAGTTCAACATTCCCCCACATCTCAACATCTGCCCTGTCAAGCCTCCCCGCAACCCGTGCCCCCTCAACCCCACCACCTTGTTTGGTTCAATAAGATCACTCTCCATTCTTCTAAACTCCTTTAGCCTTCACTGATAAGTCAACTCAATCATCCTAGGAACCTGCCTCTTTGGAACAGCCTCCAGTGCCAGTACATTCTTTCTTCAATGTGGGGGTGGCGGAGATGCAGAGGCAAGACTGCACCCAGTACTCCAGGTGCAGCTTCACTAACGTCCACTACAGCTGTAACAAGATGTCATCGTTTTTAAACCCCCAAACCCCGAGCAAATTCCATTTGCCTCCTTCATCAAGCTAATATTTTCTGCTTCACACTGTAGCTGCATTATAGGCAGTAATGCACTCCTAGATATGAGCTATTGTGAAGCTACAAGTTACTATAGCTGTATTACCATGTCTCATCGGCACACTCCTAAGGCGTCGCAAACTGTAGGTTTAATCTTGGATAGTCAGCGAAGTGCAGACGCGTACTGTCTGTGCCTAGCTTTACAACAGTCTCACCGTGTTTGTGAGCCGGAGCTCCATGATGCATGTAGTGTCCATAGGCCCAATTTGCAGCTGGGCCTTGTGCAAGTTGTGACACCCCCGAATACCTGGTTTTCAGTCATGCAGGCAACTCATTCATCAGGCTTGAGAAAAGGTCCAAACAACATGTGCTCGTGCAGCTTACAGCTCAAGCTCGTGAGCAATTTGTTGTTCATCAAGCAGACATTTCGATACAACATGCTACACCTGTGAAACTAACCCAGCCAAATCCACACAATTTGAAAAAATCACTTCAAAACAGGCCATGAGCCAAAACAAACCAAACACTGCAATATGACAGTTTTCCATATCCTGAATTCTTTAGGCTGCTTATTTAAACTTAGCAAAAATTCTCCATTTGGGGAATTTGCAGATTGCGTTTTATTTCAGAAGCAAGTAGAAAAGAAAACTAATCGATTATAACTATTAACTATTTGCCTTCTGCTAAAGCAACTCATCTAGTCATTACTCCATTACTGCAGTTTGTGAAGCCTTGCTACATGTAAACTAGCTTCAGACCTTTTTTCCCCCTCTGTTGAAACAGTGAATGTAAGGAGCTCTTGCGTGGTACACTGGTAGCGTCCCTAGATCTGAGACAGGAGGCCCGGGTTCACACATCCCACCTGATCCAGAAGTGTGTAATAACTTCTCTGAATAGATTGATTAGAAAATATCTACAACAACAACTGCATTTCAAAAGTACTTTCTGGCGATAAAGGGATGCCCCGATGGTGTGTGAAAGGTGACTGAATTTCCACCCCATGGTATTGACATTATTTGAAAAGAAAGTAGGGGGTGAGTTGTTGTTGGAAAAGTTACGTTACCCTATGCATCAGATTTCTCACTTTTCTTCATTCTAACACATTCATTGGGTGATGCAGTAATGTAACAATATTACCTTCTGCGTTTGTGTTGGCCTAAGGGGTATTTGGAATCTCAGTGGTGCAGAATTCGAAAACAAAATAACAATATCCTCAATGATTATCATTACTCCATTATACTTAAAAGGAAGGCATGAATTTCAGTGACACCACAGTATTTAAGCTGACACAAGTTCACAGGCAGAAGTTAGCAACTAAAGATTTTTCTTAAACAACTGAGACACATCTATACACACAAAGTCATCTCCATAAACACATTTTCTATGGACTGGTGAAGTCATGGCTAGCTCAATGCAGTCACTGTATTTCAACTAATTCACATTAGTTTTGTGATATAAATCTTTATGAAATATAACTGTTCAGTATTAACTTATCCAGTTGACAAAGTGTTCATAACGATAGCATCTGCTATTCCACCACTCGATTTCCCTACCACAGCTACCAACTTCAAGAAAAACATGTCTGCAAATTCAGTGCATTTCACGGCAGCAAACAAACTAGTTAGAGACACAGAGTAGCGTACGGAGGGAATTCCAGAGCTCTGGGCCAAAGCAACTGAAGGCCTGGCGCCCAGTGGTGGGGTAATTACCAGCTGAAGGTGCTCCACAAGCTAAAATGAGATGACGGCAGATATCGCGGAGGTTTTTGGCGGCTGGAGAAAAAGCACAGGAATAGGGTGGGGCAAAGTCAGAAAGCATATTTGAAATCGAGGATGGGCCTTTTTAACACAAAGGCATTGCTTGACCAGGAGCTGATACCAGGTCAGCAGGCACAAGAGCGATAGGCGAACAGGACTTGGAGCACATTAAGACTTAGGCAGCAAAGTTTTGGATTGTCTCAAGTCCATGGAGGGCAGAATGAGAGACACAGGCCAGAGGTGTACTGGAATATTCACGTCTAGAGGTACCAAAGGATGAGGGTTTCAGCAACAGATGAACAGAGAAAGGGGAAAATTTGTGCGGGTGAAAGTAGACAGTCTGAGTGAGAGCACACATTGGTAGAGCTATAATACATTAGGGTGCAGGAGTAGAAGGGTCCAGCATTCTCTCGAGGCCTCAGAGTACCTGGTCCTTGTATGGAAACAGTAGGGTCTCGAGTCCATTCTCCAGGTCAGTTTCAGCAAAGCCCACACAACACTGAATCTTCAGCAGCTGAACCCACGAGAGGACTTTCCGCCTTAAACATCTTTCATCCCTCATTCAAATGAGGTGAAGTGATTCCCATGGGAAAACACAAGGGTGACTGACCCTCTGAGCTGCTGGCACAGGCAACCCTTCAAGCAGAGGCCAGCTCGACCACAGAGGCTTGAATGTGACTACGTACACCTGGTTGTTACAGGATGAGAACAAGAAATGCAATGTTATGACTGAGTGACTGATGAAATCACACAGACCAGCACTGGGTTAGATTGAACACAGGCTTCAATTGTGAATCACATGTGTTGCCTTTTCCTGTATTTCAGTCAAGGGAACACATCTATGGAGCTGAGAGTTGAAACAGTCAGCGGCTGCAACAAGAGCAGACCAGAAATCTTTTTTTTGGATAAAACGTCAAAATTGTTAATGAACTCGCAGATACACAATGTTAGATCATTTCGGATCTACTGTTTAAAAACATTCCCTACAGGTGTAGAACAGGCACAGATACTGCAGTCAGCTTTATACCTGCTGCAATATTTCTAATTTTGGTCTTATGTTTCAAATCTTGGAGATAAGCAAATGAATAAACATCACCGATGTCAATGGTATGAATCTGCAGTTACTTGTGAGTTACAAGGGAGGCTGTTAATATTAGTGTCAGACGTTGCTAACAAGAAAAAGATTAAGTTATCAAAAAGATGCATTCAAGGGTACAATTGGCTCAGGGTTTTCTAATGTCAGATATTTTCCACTTCTGCTTCACTACCAAGGCTATGACATTAACCAAACTTCTGGAGTACCTTCTACCTTTGTCACATATACTGTTGTCAATTCCCTGTGAAACAATGTCCGGCATAGAGAACCTTTTAAATGATAGTTGGAGACCCTGTTTTTTGCTGTATTTTGTAAAATGGTGGATTAGCTATGAAGTTACATAGCCGATTTAAACAGGGAGATCCAATTTTCATTCATAATTTGCGCCTGAACGGATTTGATTGACAGATGTGAATTTGAACAATTCTGTAAGTGGGAATAATGAAACAGCAATAATTTCCAATTTTTAAAACTAACCCTTTGTTTTCAATCTATTCAATAACTTTGGTAGTGGGGAAAATGCTTGTATCTATCATTAAGGAAGAAATAGCAAGATATCTGGACATAAATTGTCCCATTGGGAACACCCAGCATGGGTTCATGAAGGGTAGGTCATGTTTAACTAATTTCGTGGAATTCTTTGAGGACATTACTTGCATGGTGGACAATGGGGAACCTGTGAATGTGGTGTATCTGGATTTCCAGAAGGCATTTGACAAGGGGCCACACCAAAGGCTGCGACAGAAGATAAAGTTGCATGGTATTACAGGTAATGTATTGGCATGGATAGAGGATTGGTTGACCAGTAGAAAGCAAAGCTTAGAGGTAAATGGGTGTTTTTCTGGTTGGCGGTCAGTGAGTAGTGGTGTACCTCAGGGTTCAGTGTTGGGACTGCAATTGTTTACAATTTACATAGATGATTTGGAGTTGGGCTAAGCGTGGTGTGTCAAAATTTGCAGATGACACTAAGGCGAGAGGTAGACCAAAGTGTGCAGAAGACACAAAGTCTGTAGAGGGATATAGATAGTCTAAGTGAGTGGGCAAAGGACTGGCAGATGGAGTACAATGTTGATAAGTGTGAGGTCATCCATTTTGGTAGGAATAACAGCAAAATGGACTATGTTTTAAATGGTAACAAATTGCAGCACGCTGCTATGCAAAGGGACTTGGGTATCCTTGTGCATGATTTGCTAAAAGTAGGATTGCAGGTGCAGCAGGTAATTAAAAAGGCAAATGGAATTTTGTCTGCCATTGCTAGAGGAATGGAGTTTAAAAACAGGGAGGCTATGCTGTAGCTGTGTAGGGTCCTGGTGAGGCCACACCTGGACTACTGTGTGCAAGTTTTGGTCTCCTTACTTGAGAAGAGTAGAAACTAGCACTGGAGGGGGTGCAGAGGAGATTCACTCGGTTGATTCCAGAGTTGAGAGGGTTGGATTATGATGAGAGACTGAGTAGGCTGGGATTCAGAAGAATGAGGGGAGACCTTATAGAAGCATATAAGATTAATGAAGGGAATAGATAAGGTGGAGGCAGGGAGGTTAAGCGGTGTGGACGAACTAGTACTTGCATTCACTAGAAAAATTTCGAGGCACTTCACAGCCATGTAATCAGACAAAAATAGGGCCAGGAGAAAATGAGGGGTTTATGGAGGAAATGCCAGAGCTAAGCCCATAGCCACCAATGGTAGCGTGTAAGAAATCAGAACACATGAAAACGTGAAACAAGATGCAAGGCATCAAGGAACTGAGTATATTCTGAGGAAAGCAAGAGAAATCCTCTGCTGGTCTAGGATGAGCAATGCGATTAAGGACCACCTCAGCCAGTGTAACGAAGACCGAGCTAAGCAAGTAAAGGAGCAACTCAAGACTTATGAAATCTTAGACAGGCTACACACGAGGCTGGAAGTAAACCACTCAGAGGAATTGATTATCTCATCACCATCCGACTACTTTTGACTACTGGAAGTTATATCAGCTGATGTCAACGGCTGCCAGTGAGACTGTAGAATGCCTACAAGTTTACTTCGGTTGTTACTGAGCTCAAAACAATGTGATGACTGACAATGGACCTCACTTAACTAGTGAAGAATTTCCCAGATTTTTTTTATCCTTTATTCATTCATGGGAGGAGGGTGTCACTTGCTAAGCCAGCATTTATTGCTCATCTCTAATTGCCTGGCCGCAGTTGAGAGTCAACCACATTGCTGTGGGTCTGGAGACACATGTAGGCAAGACCAGATAAGGATGACACTTTCCTTCCCTAAAGTCATGAGTGAACCAGATGGGTTTTTCTGGCAATTAGCAGTGGATTCATGGTCATCATTAGGCTTAAATAAGATTTTTTTTTTGTTGAATTCGAATTTCACCATCTGCCATGGCAGGATTCGAACCTGGCTCCCAAGAACATTATCTGGGTCTCCGGATTAACAGTCCAGTGATAATACCACAAGGCCATTGCCTCCCCATTGTCTGGGAAACTCAACATCATTGCCACGCTATCCCAGTTAAATGGAAAGTTTGAACTAAGAGTGAAAATCGCCAAAAGGATCATGAAGAAATTGAGCAATTCCTGCACAGTCACGTTCAAGATTATCCTACAGCGAAGAAATACACACTGTAGGCACGGAAAGGATTCCAGTCTAATAACTATTGTCATACTGCACCCAAGCTACTTTCCCAATTGTGAACAAATTTGGAGCCAGAAGCAGTAACAGGGGCGAGTAGAAAAATCAAGATGGAGTGATAGAAAACCAGATTTTGTTTTGAAAGAACTGTCAAATAACTGCCAATGCTGAGCATTGGAGTGCACAATCAGAGTGCAAACATTCAATAGTCCCAACTCATATCAGCCTAAGTGACAGTTTGTGACCAGTGTTGAGCAGTTGGCACCTCAATCAGATGTGACGAACGTGAATGACTATCTACATCGTTGCAATGACGGGAACAGTGTACAATTGGAAAGGTGTTCCTTCACTGCAGGCAGCTGATGACGAAGATATGATGTCGCTAACTGCACAAAGTGCAGAAATGACCATCAGTTTCAGAGGACCACCATTTCCCAGCAAGGGCAATGGATCAGCAACAGCTGTTACTACGGCACTTGCCGCAGGCATGACATTCCCCAAAGATGGAACACTACCCAAGCAACGTGCAGCCAAGGACAAAGCGCCTGCATACTATTAGAAGAGCTGCATAATTTAAAGACTACGTAAGAAATACACGTGCAGGGACTGATGGAGGTGGAACAGACATGAATTAACAAACAGTATGTTCAGGAATGCTAATTTTCATCATTGACCATGTTTCTTGGGTGACTCGCTGTTGCAAATGATACCGCACGCAATTTAAAAGAGAATGCAAAAATGGAAACTGTTGGAGAAATGCATTTATATATTGTAAACCTACAGCCTGCCATAGTCATGTGATCTCTGCTGTAACTGGCTTTCATTTTTGAAGTGGTACGTATTCAAACACATTACATGAACCAGTGGCTGTGACCTGTGATGAGATGAAAGAGGCTTCATATTTACGATTTAAATGTCTTCAAAACTGATAAGCACACTCATTACTGCTTCTGTGGAGGGTCATTCCTTCACCAGATGTTTAGCTTCAGGCTATTTATCTTCAGTTGGAATCTACTTTCAGCCAACTGCTGCTGGGGTTTGACAGCATAATCCTGACTGGGCTGTGGGGGCTCGGAATGGGGAGAGAAAGTGCACCAAGTTCAGCCAGTGACAACACACAAAGGAAGAGAGGGAAAGACAGAAGAAAAAGAAAGGTAAGGGCCAGTAAGAGACATTCTGAGAAAGTTATTGCCCTCTCCAGCTCATTTCCAAATTATGGCTTTGTGCACTTGAATCCAAATTTGTCACTCTGAAAGGAATGCATTGTTTTGGCCACATTAATTCGTCACCTTGTTCCCTGATGTGTTAGAACTCATGATCAAAGCATCCTCAGAGCCTACGAGGTGACGTTTGTCTCCTACATAATGAAGCCATCCTATGTGATTTCACTATGGTTGTAAGTACAAGAGAGGCTGCGAGCTGCAAGACAGTGTGCCTAATTTTTCACCCAGTTCTCAAGTATCAAACTTTCTGAAGTTCATTCACTTGCTGTGAGTGTCATCAGCAAGGCCAATACAGCCGTTGAGAATATAGTAGTGAGCCACCTTCTCGAATACAGCTGAGCGGCTTACCAGACCACCTTAGAAGGTAATGAAGAGACAAACACCCTGCTGTGAATCTGGAAACACATTACATGGGAGCTTGCTGTGAACAATTTGGTCGCCAAATTTCCTACATTGTGATCGCGATACAATTTGAGAGCACCTGTGTGACTGCTCAGCATGTCCAGTCATTGTAAAAGTATTATAAATACTATAATTTATAAATTATAAATTCTAAGAATGTATTATAAATGCGAGCTTTCCTTTCTTTCTCACTCACCTGCAGGCTGCTGAGTTCTGAAGAAGGGTCACTGGAACTGAAACGTTGACTCCGATTTCTCTCCACTGCCAGACATGCATGAGCTTTCCCAGCAATTTCTGTTTTTGTTACATATAAAGGCTGCCAGAGTTTCTTCCCTGACTGATATTAGTGAACCAGGTGGCTTTTTAAGAACAATCTGTGGTTTTACGGACTCCGATACTAATTAAACCTGGAACAAAAAGCTGTTTTGTTTTTTTAAAAAATGAATTTAAGGTCACATTCCCAGCTACCATGGTGGGATTTGAACTTGTGCCTAGATCATTAGCCTTCGAGTCTGGATTACTCACCCAGTCACACAACTCAACACTATCGTACTGCACTCCAAATGTAACTCGCTAGAAGTTATGGCACGACATATTCATTATAAAAAAAACCTTTATCTAGTGCATTTTATGTCCTCAGGATGTTCCTAAGCAACTTAAAGTGAAATAATGTCTCTAAAAGCATTGTAATGTTTAGAAGTTATGATGACTGATCTGTACGCAGCAATGTCCGATGAAGAGCAATGAGATATTAAACTGTTGAAAAGATGCAGTTTCAGGATAACTTTTAGCCAGGACACCAGAGACAATTTCCCTGCCCGTCTTCAGAGAAGAGCACACTGCACTGTACAGCCAACCTCTTCAGACCCAAATCTCCACACACTGGGCTCAGTTCACTGACCTGTAAGCTCACGTAACAAAATACCCAAGTTTGCCAGCTTTCAACACTTCAGCAAATGGCTGGTGCAGAAAGAAAAAGAAAACCTAGTAAGAAAATTGTTTATGATTACACCATCAGCTTAACTCCAGAACCTGTAATTAGAACGGAACTGAAATTCACATCCTTTCTGAAGGACAGTCAGAGGACTCGAAACATTAACTCTGTTTGCGCCTAACACATCTTGCCAGACCTGCTGAGTTTCTGCTTTTGTTTAAGATTTCCAACATCCGCAGTTCTCTGTCTTATTGTATTAAAAGCACACCATATCCTTCTATTCAAATGAGCATCTGGAGATCCCCAATTTGATTTCTCCTGCTGTGCATGGTTTGATAACCATCATCAGCCATATACCATTCATCTTCCAAAGAACCACATTTTCTGGTGGTGCATTTTAGAATGTGGCCTGGAATTTTGTTGTGTGGATTTTCAGAGCAAAATGATCACCATACATTCCAGCTCCATCATAATGGGAAACAGCACTTGAACACCTCCCTTTTAACTCTTTATCCCTTCATGGGCTGTGGGTGTTACTGACCAGCTGGTCAGCATTTTCTGCCCCTCTCTATTTGCCCTTGAATAGAGTGGTTTGCTTGGCCACATCAGAGGGCGGTTAAGTGTCAACCACATTGCTGTGTGGCTCCAGAGTCATACATAACGGAGACCAGGCAAGGACGGCAGATTTCCTCCCCTAAAGGATATCTATCAATCTGATGGGTCTTTGTTGTTACAATAAATTATTGTTGTCATGGTCACCATTACTGAGACTTGATTTATGAACTGAATTCAAATTTCACCTAATGCCATGGTGAGATTTGAACCCTTGTCCCCAGAACATTCAACTGGACTTCTGGATTTGAGATTTACACTAGACCACCATGGCCCCTTCACTAGCAAGAATTCCAATGGCGACTTGCTTCCGTGATGTGTGTTATTACCCAAAACACACACTTTACAATGAATACAGTTTAACCTGGGGAATGATATGAGCATTAGTGGAGAGAAGAACATGTTTGATTTAGAGGCAGATTCAATAGGAATTTTCGAAAAGGAATTGAACAAATATTTTTAAGGGGAAATAAATTTACAAGAATATGGAGACTAATGGAATAGTTCATCCCAACAGCAGATATGGAATCCACATGGGAACAAAACTGCTCCATTTACTAGTCTGGAGAAAATGAGGAATGGACCAATGGCTGAAGAAAAACTGCCCATTACTTCAAGGGCAATTCAAACCAAATATTGCAGCAATTTGCTTCTGAAGGTAAACTGACATACTTTAAATCCTGGGGTCTTTATCTGTCACTGTCAGGAATGGTGGCCCAGTCAGTCTCTTAAACCTAACTCATGTGGACAAACAATGGAAGTTTCATGTTAAAAATTATTACTAATTTAAAAAGAGCTCCAGAAGGTCACCCACAGCAGACAGCTACAATTGCATGGGGAAGCTTAGTCCATTGATCAGTTCTAAACACACTAAATGATCTCCAAGTTGAATCTCCACCAAGGACAACTGCTGCAACCAATCTCCATATATCAAAGCCTAGTCCTGAGATGTGTATATCAGGCAGGTGATATGTACTCCCTTCAGCTCGAACAGTTAGACACGGGAACGAGTAAGAATGAATCCAACAAATAATCCATCATATTGGAAACTGTTTCCATTCACCGCACCATTGTATTGAAATTACCCTTTATACTTGCACCATGCTTGGATTGCTCCACCAGACTCATACTTAAATGTGAAGGTCGGGAAAAGTTTCTAATATAATGCAACCAAATGCCCTGAGCTCTGAGCTGAGCAGTGGTGTAGAATTTAAGCTTTACTGCTTTTATCACACAGTGCCCAAGGGACCTGTAAAGTCACAGTGGACATTCCTCAGACTTATATTGTACAAGTTGAAATATTACCAAGCTTATTCACAATGAATGCATTCCCTTGTGTCCTTGTGGTATGAATGTGGCCATTCTAGTTTTTTTACTGTGTAATATGTGGGGTTCTGAATAAACACATCACTGATAATTTGCTTTATTTTTGGCAGTCTTCGAAGCTTTCTGTCAGTAGCTATGTGCTCTTTGATGGGAGTCCCTGTGGATTAGAAAGCAATGCCTATTATCTATTCCTCTGGGAGACTTTCAGCTCATGTTCAGCTTTGGTAGCTCAGCTGGAAGCTGTAGATCAGGCCAGTCTACAGTGAAGGATGTGTGTGCACACAGTTTGATTTGATCTTAAAAGCACATTACCTAAGAGGAGCACTACAGCCTGGATCAGAGCCTCCTGATTACTCACACAACAAAACACCCCCTTGTAGCTTCAAAATATTTCTTTCAGCAAACTGCCAAAAGTTGAATATTGAACAAAACAAAGAAAAATGCCCACAAACACATTAATGAAGCTATATTTTCAAAAGGATAAATTAAATCCTTGTATTTTTCATGAATGAGAACCAGACAGAACAGAACGACAGAAACAAAACACAACAAATGCTGTTAACACCCGGCTGATCAGGCAGCATCGGTGGAAAGAAAAGAAATTGGAGTTAACGTCTCAGTTCAAGATCTTTACTCAAAACCCCTCTGAGGGTCAGAGTTCAAATGAAAGGCCAACTCGACCTGAAATATCCAGTCTTTCTCTCCACCGATGTTGTGACATCAACGAATATTTCCAGCACTTTTTGTTTTCAGAGCAGAAAGACAGACTTGCATTTCGATAGAGCCTTCCACAAATCACGGTTTTCTAAAGTGCTTCAAGATTAATGAGGGATTTTTTTTGAAACGTAGTTGCTTTTGTTTTTTATTCATTTGTTGGATGTGAGCATCACTGGCTGGTTAGCATTAATTGCCCGTCCCTAGTTGCCTTTGAGAAGATGGTGATGAGCTGTTTGCCTGAACCACTGTAGTCCGTGTGCTGTAGGGAGACCCACAGTGCCCTAAGGAAGGGGATACCAGGATTCTGAGTCAGCGACAGTTAAAAAAAATGCGACATATTTCCAAGCCAGAATGGTTAGTGATTTGGAGGGGAACTTGCAGGTTGTGGTGTTGCCATGTACCTGCAGCCCTTATCCTTCTAGATGGAAGTAGTCATGAGGTTGGAAGATGCTGTCTGAGGATCTTCTATAAATTTCTGCCTTGCATCTTGTAGATCATACACACTGCTGCTATTGAGCATCTGTGGTGGAGGGTGTGGATTTGTGGGCTGCTTTGTCCTAGACGGTGTCAAGCTTTTTGAATGTTGTTGCAGCCACTTATCTGCCCGAGCCTGGATATTGACCAGACCTTGTTGCATTTGATTACGGACTGCTTCAGCATCTGACAAGTCACGAATGGTGCTGAACATTGTGAAGTCACTGGTGAAAATCCTCACTTCTGACCTTAAGGAGGAGGCAAGGTCACTGATGAAGCAGCTGAGGATGGTTGGGCCTAGGACACTATCCTGAGGAACTCCTGCAGAGATGTCCTGGAGCAGAGATTACTGACCTCCAATAACCACACCCTTCTTCCCATGTGCCAGGTATAATTCCAACCAATGTAGAGTATGCCTCAATACACAGTGATTCCAGTTTTGCTAAGGCTCCTGATGCAACACTCAGTCAAATGCAGCCTTGATGTCAAGGGCTGTCATTCTCACCTCACTCTGGAATTCAGCTCTTTTGTCCATGTATGAATCAAGGCTGTGATGAGGTCAGGAGCTGAGTGGCCCTGGCAGAACCCAAACTGTAGGTCACTGAGCAGGTGGATCCTGGGCCTCCTACAATGCCACAGTGATGCCACCCGAAGGCTGCAGGAACAGCAAATCATATTCAGCCTGGGAACCCTGCAGCCCAATGGCATCAATGTGGATTTCACAAGCTTCAAAATCTCCCCTCCCCCAACCGCATCCCAAAACCAGCCCAGCTCATCTCCACCTCCCGAACCTGTTTTTCCTCTCACCTCAAGCCACACCCCCACCTCCTATCTACTAACATCATCCCGCCCCCTTGACCTGTCCGTCCTCCCTGGACTGACCTATCTCCTCCCTACCCCACTACCTACACTCACCTTTACTGGCTCCATCCCCGCCTCTTCGACTTGTCTGCCTCCTCTCCACCTATCCTCTCCTCTATCCATCCTCTATCCACCTCCCCCTCTCTCCCTACTTATTTCAGAACCCTCTTCCCCTCCCCCATTTCTGATGAAGGGTTTAGGCCCGAAACGTCAAGTTTTCCTGCTCCTATGATGCTGCTTGACCTGCTGTGTTCATCCAGCCCCACGCCTTGTTGTCACTGAGCAGGTTATTGCTGAGCAGATGCTGCTTGATAGCACTGTTGATGACACCTTCCACCACTACTACTGATGATCGAGAGGAGACTGATGGGGCAGGAATTGGTTAGGTAGGATTTGTTTTGCTTTTTATGTACAGGAACTGTACACATTAGTAGATGCCAGTGTTGTAACTGTACTGGAAGAGCCTGGAAGGGGAGAGACACATTCTGGAGCAGTACTATTGTCGGAACGTCATCAGGGACCATATCCTTTGCAGCATCTAGTGCCTCCAACCATTGCTTTATATCACTTGGAGTGAACTGAATTGGCTGAAGGCTGATACCTGTGATGCCGTTATCATGTAGGAAACAGAACAGTTGATTGTTGCACAGCAAGCTCCCTCAAACAGCAATGAGACAAATCATGAGGTAATCTGCTTTAGTGACGCTGGTCAACCCTGTTAGCATTACTTAACGTTCCAAGTTACTTTGTCCATAGAGACAAGAACGGATTAAAGCTAATGGCACAGGTCACAGACAACGTGTGTAACTTTTTTGCCTAAATCTTCAATTGATTTGGCGATCTGTTGAGTTTGAGGCGGACTAAAACAGCCACACTATCTCAGCCTAAACTGATCTTTTTGTTTCAGAGGGAATTCAAAGGGAGGGAGTCACCGCAGGATTGTTTCACCTGTCTCCTTGTGGCTCATTAAGGCCCAGTAACAGTGGAGGATGAATTTTATTCCATTTGTGGGGGAAACTATATGACAACAGTGGAGAGACACACAGAAGTTATATCACAAAAGAAGAAACATTAAAGGGCTTAGTTAATTTTATTGTGCTGTAATCTTGTATTGACCCACCTCCACAGCTCTCCTGGCCTAAACTGTCTCTTTGCACATACTGTATGGTCCTCCTTTGTAATTTGGTAACACTGCATTAAGATTCAGTTCAAGGCAAAGATCCTACACATAGCCAATACATCATCATCCTTTCCCCTTTGTTAGAGTAACAACAAACCATTGTACTCCACCGCTGACACTAGCATCTATTCTCTTCCCAAAATGAAGTGAAATGGGGTGTAACATCTTCACATTTACTTTCATAAGCCCTGCAGTAACTCCTCAGCAGTGTAATTATAGATCTTCTCCACTCGAACAGGGGTTGTCTCTGCAGAGGGAGTGCTTTAAGCTGTGTAATACTATGGTAAAGTACACTAATTATAGGTCTTGTCACTGGCAATGGGGGCAGTTTACGGTCACATATTAGGAATACAGCACTAAAAGCATCCCACGTAACATTAATGTGCAAAACTCATCTTCCTGCTGTGTGAATAAGCCAGGGCGACAACTCTGTAATCCATCAAACAATAAATGCTGCAAATGACCGGAGAGTTATTCAACTGATGTTAATCAGTAACTTACTTTCCATTACTTCCTTCCCATATAATGGAAACAAAAAAAGATAAATCTCTGCAGTCTGCCATGCATTAAAGTTCATTAAATTCCCCCGTTGGTTGACACACAAATTGGGTAGAGGCCATGGTGTTGGTCAAGAATCTATCAGGTGTAAAATTTGGCCCATGTTAGTCAGCAGTTGTCAAATGGAATAGCAGATGGTCACTGGAATAATGCTCAGTAACCTGGAAATGGAAAGAGATCCTTTGTTCAACTTCTGAACAGTAACTCCTGCTCAAATGATGCACACTGACAGTGAAAACCAGTTTTGTGCTGGCTATTAAGATGGGCCGCTGGCTACCATGTCTCATGATGGAGCAGTGGACTGGCATTGACTGACTTGGTCCACACATGAAACAATTGCTATTTGGGGAAGATTCATTTCTCTTAGTTCCCCCCTCAGACCATTCTTGGCTCTTCTCACTCCTGTCAGCTCTTCTGTCTTGTGTACTTGACTCTGTGCTAATGTCTAGCTCAAGCTATCACTGAAGGCCAGAGACAGAAACCATGTGACCTGCTGCAGCAAATTGCTCAGGGAGAGCACAGTGGAGATCCCATTCCTTGAACTGGGCTCTGCCCCTGACCTCAGCACAGCAGTTCAACATCCGATCTTGACCAGAGTATAGTGCCCCAGTATCCCTCTCCAACTTGAACTTAGTGGCCTGACATCCAACATAACATCACAGGCTCAGGTTCGGTTTATTTTTGCTCTGATATATGCACTCCCTCCACCACCGTCCTCAGCCTCACCATCACCACTTCTCAGCCTTTCTACTCTCCTGACACTTTTCTAGGTTTGAATATTCATAGAGTAACTCCATAGCTACCCTCTGTACATCTCCTATAGTTAATAAGCGCTAGAATTATTAAGCTCCTTCCCATCCCATTACCTACTCCTACCACCAACTCCATATAATGTCAACAAGTCTGACACATACACTCTGCCTTTCTATTTTAGATTTTTTTTAATGGATATGGACATCTGTGGCAAGGTTGGCATTTATTACCCAATCCTAGTTGACCTTGAGAAGGTGGTTACAAGCATCCTTCTTGAACCCACTGCAGATAATGAGGTACTGGGCCTTACCAGTATGATTAGAGATGACGTCCTTGGATTTGGGCCCAATTACCAGTAAGGAATGGTAACACATGATCCAAGTAGGGATGAAGCTTTTCCCTTCCGACTGTCTGTTCACCTGTGAACAAAGCTCTTAGCATCCACCACTTTGCAGGAAAGACAGGTTTAACACTCTGATATTGATCAAAACTTGGCTCTCAGCTAGTGACACTCTTGAAATACCCGATCCATGGCTGGAATCACCATGTCCCAAGTCTTTACATATTGGCCTGCTCTTCTCTCATTCTCTGTTACTCCTCTCTATCACTTCAAATTATTCCACCCCCTTACTTCCCCATTAAAATGCTTGTCTACTCTCCCCTATCCCTAAATTTCTCACCTAGTTTCCTCCCACAGGGTCTTCACTGCATGACTACACATCCTCAACCACTTCAATCGCCACTTGCTTTTTGCTTGTTCGGTTTTTCTGAATTCCTCATTATCTCTTTGTTAATATAACTCTCCAACCTACAAAAGCCTCATTGAGCACACTATACTCCGCATCCAATGTTTTGGGTTGAAGTTATGACAATTTTGTATTACCACATCTGGGAGGCATAGCACATTTGGGAGGAGAAGCAAATATTGTTTGATAGCTCCTCAAGCTCGCCACCACTGTTTTATTGCTGCATCAAGACAGTGTCTGTTGTAGACTAACTGACAAGAGATTGATTACTCTTATTAACCTATCATCAGGATGCGAGAAGACAAACTAGATGGTCCTTGGTTTCTCTTTGTGTTCATTCATTCTAGGAATGGCATCTCCAAAGGTTTCCTCATTTTCTCACCATCTGTGCAGTTGGGACAACGTTACTTTCCTCCAGGCTAATACTTGGAAAACAAAAACCTCTGCTCCAAAACTCTCCTTATTACACTTTCAAAATCTCAATTGCACAACCTTTGGCTTTTCATTCACCATGATATTTCTGCAGCTGTTCGTTTGCTCAGAAGGTAGCTCACTGACTACTATGACTTGTCCTAAAGGGAAATCGTCACTATCTCTTCGTGGTGGTTCTCCATCTTCAATTCCTCAAGTCCTTGCAGCACAATCATGAGTGTATCTGACAATACATTGTGCACATGTACCACAGATGGTATCACAAAGTAAACATATTATGCCATTATCTGCCCCTTCTTAATAAATACACCTTCCTTCCAATCTTTGTGTCCTTCCCACAATACATGAAGGAGTTGTCTCCCAGATCAGTGCACATCCTTTCTGTGACTTCCTACCAATCAGGTTTCCTCCCTTGTCATAGCACTTTAATAGCCTGAATCAATATCCTGAATGATTCTGACTATGGTATTATACCTCCTCAGTTTCTCGACAGACTTTGACAACGTTGCCCTCATCCGTTGCACATTTTCGATTATCTGGCTTAGTGGTTCTGTTCTTTTCTATCCGATAAGATATTCTGGCAATGTCTTGTTTACCTGTCTCACACGATCCCCTTTTCAAATTTCTTCAGCTTTCACCTCCTCCTCCTTTAACATTATTCATAAGACCAACCTCTTTCACTAAACCTTCCATATGTTTTTGAATGTTGTGAAGCCAATAGAATTTGTTTTTGCCATATTGGACGTGCTACAATGATACAAAAAGCGTGGTTATTAAAACTGAACATCAGAGATATTAGAAAAGCATTTTAGAATCGAATTGTTACATTAAAATTGTAACTTGTAGCATGGATGCATATTCTACATACTACCAAATTGACAATCATAGTTCAGGTTTCACAATTTTGCCTAATGAAATATCACATAGCTCCCTCCCTCAAACTGGAGGATTCAGTACATTCCTGATCTTGCTGGAGTTAGTGGGAACTGACTACTTTTCTCAAACGCCTCCACAATTAGGTGCAGGCTAAGAAGATAGAACGATAATTATACTGTCAATCGCTGATGCAATTGGGAATCATTCAACTGAGCTGTGCTTGTCCAGGACCTGTCAAAATCCTGCTACAGGCTGACAAATCGCTCACTGTCTCTGATTATTTAAGTCTGACAACCCTGCCATGCCCATATGTGCAATGGGAGCTGACAGACTGATAGGTCTGAGCCAAGCAACAAGACCCAGTCAAGAGATTTTGGGATTGAACCAGTGCAGAAAAGTACATCTGAAGCACCTGTTTTAGTTACT
The DNA here is from genome assembly GCA_024137785.1 of Ginglymostoma cirratum. Taxonomy (NCBI): domain Eukaryota; kingdom Metazoa; phylum Chordata; class Chondrichthyes; order Orectolobiformes; family Ginglymostomatidae; genus Ginglymostoma; species Ginglymostoma cirratum. Next base: position 52,141,378 of record JAHRHZ010000063.1, on the reverse strand, counting down.
TCTTTAAACTCACTTTTTAATTTACTAATTTACGAGTAAAATTCAAATACCACAGCAACAATAATATGAAGAGGTGCCGTTTAATACTTGCTTTGGTACAGTGCAATAGTCTTAATTCTGAATGAGAAGACGGTGGGTTCAAGTTCCGCTCCAGAACACGAGCACCAAATCTAGGCTAACACTCCAGTGCAGTACTGAGCTTCAAACGTGAACCAAAGAGCAGAGGTTAGAGTGACTGCCCTTAACATTAAGGCCGCATTTAACTAAGCATGCCATCAAAGAACCTAGCAAGACTGCAGTGGATGGGAATTAGGGGAAGCTCTCTGCTGGTGGAATCATACCTGGCACAGAGGAAGATGCTTGTGGTTGTTGGAGGTCAGATACCTCATCTCAGGCCAATTCTGCAGGACTTTCTCAGGCGAGTGTCCTGGCACCCACCTTCGTCAACTATTTCATCAATGACCTTCCCTCCATCATGAGGTGGGGGTGTTTGCCAATGGTTGCATATTCTTGATCATCATTTGCAACTCCTCGTGGAATACTGAAGCAGTCTATTTCTATATGGAGTAAGTTTCTAGGCAATATCCAAGTTTGGATTGTCAAGTTGCAAGTAACACTAGCATCACACAAATGCCAGGCAATAACCATCCTTAACAAGAGGGAATCTAACCATTGTAGGGCAATTAGAATGGGGAATAAATGCTGGCCTGGCCAGTAATGTCCACATCCTTTGACTTAATTTTAAAAAAAATGACAATTAAAGTAAGCAATAAATTAAGAAAAATATATTAAGGGAATTTATGGGACTGAGGGGAATAAATCCCCAGGATTTGAAGGTCTACATTCCAGATTTCTGAAAAAAACGGCATGAGATATGGTTTTCCAAAATTTTCTCTAAATTTGAAAGCTCTGAAGATCAGAAGTTTGCAATTGTAATACTGGTGTACAATAAAGAAAGGAGGGCAAAAACTGAAAATTTCTCACCAGTTTAGCTGGGGCAAGTGCTAGAATCTATTATGAAGGAAATCTTAATAATAACAGAAAATCCATAATATATTCAGACACAGTCAACGTGAGTGTATGAAGGGAAACTGTGATTGGCAAATTTAATTTTCCATTTTTTGAGAATGTAACCGGTAGGATAAATAAAGGGGAATCAGTAGATGTAGCACATTTACACTTCAAAAAGTCATTTTACAAGGTGCCACACAAAAAGCTAGTATGCAGGAATTGATTTGATTTGATCTATTGTAGTCACATGTGCCTAAGTACAGTGAAAAGTTTTGTTTTGTGAGCAGTACAGGCCGATCATAGCAAACAAGGACATACAGATCATGGGGGCTTAGACAAGGAGAGGCATACAAGGTTACGGCTGCATAGGAGGTATACAAAGCAAGATCAAAATTTATTAACCAACTTAGAATTTAGGTTTAAAAGTGCAGAACAATTGTAAGAAATTTGAGAATAAGATTTGCTGCAGAGAGCTCGCAAAGAGTTGGCCAGTGTCGGCACCATATTGATAAGGGTTCACTGAGTCGGTGGCAATATACTCGTATGGCTGCAGGGTTATTTAAAGAAAGCAGAGAGTTGGGATAAATGAGGCGTTTTCAAGTTGGCAGGTTGAGACAACTGGAGCTCTACAAGGATCAGTGCTGGGGTTTCAGCTATTTACAATCCATATTGATGACCGAGATAAACAGGCCAAGAGTAACATATCTAAGTTTGCTGTTGTCGCAAAGATAAGTGAGAATATAAATTGTAAGGAGGGCACAAAGAGACTGCAAAGAGAGATAAACAGTTCATGTAACTGGACAACCAGACAGCAGATGGAATAGAATGTAGGATAGTATGAGGTTATTCACTTTAAATACAAACGGGAGAACAACATTTTATCAGCTGACTCACAAAGAAGTGAGACGATTGGAAATGTCTTCTTGCAAACAATGGTGAATCTTTGGAATTATCTCTTTCAAAGGGTTCTGATGCTCAACTATTAAAATATATTTAAGACTGAAATTGATGGGCCTTTCAGAAAATCAAAAGCAGATGAGGAACTAAGATAGGTGTAGTGAGGCATGTCAGTGCTGCAGCTATTTGCAGGGTTTATGAAGCATTTGAGACACAACCTGGATATTTGCTGAAATTTCCATTCCCAATCCTGTGAGTTGGCAACCAGAAATTGAAACATCTCTTTGGTTATGAGCTTCAGTCTGACAGCAATGAGAATGGGGCTGCTAAAAGAAATTGGCTTCGGATGCTGGTTAGGAACTGAACACCTGAGCCAAAGATGTGATATCCATTACAAATATCTGAAGATGCAAGGAGATGCCTTTATTTCACAGCTGTGAGCATGTGTCGTTAACCGTTTCATGGTGTCTTGGGCCAACCTGAACTGATCTTTTTCCTTTCACTCTTCGCCATGTTTCCTCCATGTTATAAAAGATGCATCAAACATCTAATAGATTAAACTTTGGAGCAAAATGAATAGAAAACCGATATAATCAAACAGCATGTTCCTTTGATTATCTGTAATTGGCATGTACAGGCCCTAATCAACTCGAAAATGTCAAAACAAGACATCCACTGTTAAATATCTTTCTGTGAAAGGGCAGCGCTTGCTGAACAAATTTTAAGGTGCCAACAGCTACATTAACAAGCAATTTACAATCAACAGTCGTGCGTGTTATGTGGTTTATTTATGTGTTCTAAAAGCTACGTACGTGCATACAGAGTAAGCCCATTTTCAGCTAACAAAAAAGGAATATTGAGTCATAGAGTCATACAGCACAGAAATAGGCCAATCTGTCCAACCAATTCTTGCTAATCATAATCCCAAACTAAAGTAGTGCCACTTGCCTATGGTTGGTTTATAGCCCTTCAAATATTTCTTATTCATGTACTTCTTTTAATGTCTTTTAAATGTTCTAACTACACCCACGTCCACCATTCCTCTGGAAGTTCATTCCACACACAAACCATTCTGTTTAAAACAAAAATTGCCCTGAAGTGTCTTTTTTCAGTCTTTCCCCTCTCAGCCTAAAAACGTGCCCCCTAGTCTTCAAATCTCCTACCCCTTATCTACACCCCTCACCCCTTATAAACCTCTTTAAGATCGCTCCTCAACCTCCTACACTGCAGCGAAAAAAGGCCCAGCCTATCCAGTGTCTCCTTATAATTCAAACCCAAATTGAATATGTTCAAACCTTGCTTCTTTCCTGACATAATTGGAAGCTTAGGCAGCCTAAAAGTTTCCTGTTGCTTTTTCCATGGCAACAACTTGGCCAGTCAGAGTCAGTGCCAGCCCACGAATACTCTTTTCTCCAGTATTGCAAATTTTTGCGTTTGTGAGAAATTTGACATTCTTGTGTTTGTCCTGACTAGTGCAAGATGGAAAGCTTCGGCAAGATGTCTCTCTCTTAAGCAAGAACAGCTTTGTTGCACATTTTAATGGAACTGTGGGCAAATTAATGCTTGGAACACAGACGTTAGCTGTAAAAATCAGCATAACGCTTCTAGAATCAGCAGTTCTGCCAAGATAGTCTGTAGTTAAAACTAGGTAGTAAAGGAATTACTGATGTTTGACTCAATGGTTTCCACAGGCACCTCTGCCTCTTAATACTTCATGAAGTTCTCTCAACTAGCAAGTTTGAATGTAACTAAGTAAGTTAGTCTTACTTCCACGATAGCAGTACCGTACTGACACTGCGCTCGAGATTACACAAGTGATCTGTTTTCACTGCAACTGAATGAAAAGCATCACAGACAGAGCAATGACCACAGATTTGTCAGTGCTACTAACGCCGCAGGCTAAGTTATATTTCAAATCACGGACACAGCACAACAAATTACACCCAATACAGTGGGTGCAGCAATACCAAAAAAAAGCAGGGTTATCCTCACTGTGTTACAGACACACAGAAAAATGAATATTCTACTGTTAAAAAATACAGCTGACAATGATATTTTGGGATTAAAGACATTCCAGTACTACAGATGCAACAGGGTCAGGTTCACATTAGTGCCAGCAATGCCAGAGAATTGGGATATGGTAGGAAAGTAACAATTATTCTGTAGTCAGTATTCCAGAAGCCTGGATTAATGATCCACAGATAGGAGTTCAAATCCCCCAGCAGGAGTCAAGGAATTTAAATTCAGGTGATTAAAAGCATCTGGAATAAAAAGAAACCTCGATTCAGAAATGGTTACCATGTTTAACTAAATCTTTCGATTTCAAAATTATATCTGGTTCACAAATCTCTTTTAGAAAAGGAAATTTGCCAACTCTACCCAATCTGGTCTACACACAACTCCAGGCCTGCAGCAATGTTGCTGACATTGAACTATGCCCAGTTTATCTCAAGTGGAAAAAAAATTACAATAAATGTCACTTTTTCCAAGTGTGGGTCACTTCCTGTGAATGAATAAAATAGAACTCCAGTTGGTGACAGCACAGAGTAAGGGCCACTCCAGTGCTGGGTAATCAATAGCAAAGTATTGGTGACATGATTGCTTAAGTTATAATCACAGGGACTGTGCGATAAATTGCACCCCTCTGCATTGACACAATAGAGTGAATGATTCACCAGTATCATGCAGCAGGGTCTGCGCTACATCAGGATTATGAAATCGATATGCCTGCTTTTAATGACCCAATACAAAGCAAATGATGGTATTCAAATGTTTGTGACATTCCAGTTTTGTAGATACATCAAGTGAAGCAATTTTCCCTGTGCTAGTGGCACGGTATGGTGAAGAATGGATTGGGATTGGTACCATTCGATAAGGCATACACTAATACTGGCAGCAACATAGGGAAAGGGACAGTGATAACATGGCTGTTGCAAAAGACACTCTAAATGTTAGCATAACAGTAGTAACGGCACAGGTCGTTTAAAATGATTAGCAATATTTAATATGTCTCAAGTAAAAGATCCTCAGAAAGCAATAAAAGTTTGTCATCCTTACCTGTAGAGGATGTGGGAAGCTTTTCAGCTCTGGAAAAAGAAGAACAAAAGTACATCAGCCTGAGAATAAGCATGAGTAAGGTGTTCTTATTACATCCTTGCACTTGCTGTGCAAGAACATTATTGGATATGTAGCCTAGGTGCTAAAATGGCTTCGAGGTGTGAATCAATTACAATTTAATCAAAACAGCAGAGCAACTCCGAGGGGCTGAATTCATACACACACATTCATTCAAGGTCCTTTTGGACATAATGCACTAGACATGAACATGATTACAGGCAGACAGGGTCTCCTTCCCTGACAGATTGCTTGTGGGCTAAGGTGACTTTGTTTGAAGGACATGCAGTACCTGTAAAGGTGAACAGTTTATGTTTAACAACTGGGCTTAGACTGAAGCCAACATGAATGGCTACAAATTTGAACCTGTTCTCCAGGTATGCTGTCAGATAGATATGCAAAGTAAATACAAGATTTCACTAATGTAAGCTACAGTATACATTGCTTGTGTAGGAATAGGAATTGAGCCCCTTGGGCCTGCTCTGTCATCCTATTAAATTATGGTCAAAGCCCACCTCAATTCCTTTCTAACACCAAGGCTACATGCCTTCTTCCTCCAGGAAAAGAAAACAATCCCAATCTTGAAAGCTTCAAATGACCCAGCAAAGTATTCTGGGGAGTGTTTCAAATTTCTACAGTCTCTTGTGATTTTTCTCAAGCTTAGCTCGAACGTTGTTAAGATTATGCCCCTTTGTTCTTGATTTCATAGAATCCCTACAGTGTGGAAAGAGGCCAAACAGCATCCCACCCAGACCACCTCCTTGACCCTATCTCCCTAGCCGATGCAACCCTGGACACTACAAGGCAATTTAGCATGGCCAATCCACTCAACCTGCATGTCTTTGGACTGCTGGAGGAAATCGGAGCACCCGGAGGAAATCCACGTAGACACAGGGAGAATGTGCAAACTCCACACAGACAGTTCCCCAAGGCTCGAATCGGATCTGGGTCCCCGGTGTTCTGAGACAGCAGTGTTAACCATCGAGCTACCGTCCTACCCACCACAGGGAACAATTTCTCTCATGGACCCTGCCAAACCCTTTTATCAGATTAAACACCTCAAGCAAGTCACTTCTCAATCTACAAACCATGCTCAATGCATCCCATCCTCTGAGCCCCCTAATAATTCTGATGAACTTGCACTCTATCAAGACCAATTTACTTCTTCCTGAAATGCAGTGTTCAGAACTCAAAAACAATACTGCACATTGGGTCATATCAACTGATGATAAAAATGAGTAAAATTCCAATTCTCACTCCTCTCCTGCACCCAACTAGAGATGAGTGTGTATGGCAAACCATACACATCCTGGCACTGAAAGACCGATGTGAAGGTAAGGAGAAATTATTTTATTTGCTTCACCTTTCTCTATGTGAACTGCAGTATCTCTTCAACGTGATTGAATTTTACATGTAGATGCAGAAATATTCTTCTCCACAAACAGTGCTACACATACTGAAAACCTCGCAAATACCCAAGGTGGAATGACCAAACTCATTGTTTCCTGACAGGACAGCTGTAGAAGGCAAAATTAAAATCAATGGAAGGTTAGACAGGGCAATTGCCATGATGAATGATTCAATACCATCCCTGCAGACATCAATCCGGATCAGCAGTTACTGTTTGAAGAGACAGTGACACTTGGGAAGCCATTTCTCGGTCACAGGCAGAGGGATTAAAGAAAACAATGGAGCAGAATCTCTGAATAGTTAGTTGAATGATAGAACAGCAAGAACAAGGAGTCTTGACGAAGAACAGGCAAAAGCCCTGATGCGGAAGGGATGCTTCAGATCAATGATTTGTAGATTGTCATGGGGAAACTGATTCGATTTCTCAGAGTCCTGCGTTCTGGCTGGAACAGCTTTTATCCAACTGAATTCCTGCCTATAAAGCAACGGCTTGACTCACTTTCCTACGAAATGAAAAGATTCTAATGGTTCCCTGCAGATTCCCATCAGACTACAGCAATTGTGACAAGGCTGACTGTAAAAATACCTAATTTCACTTCAATCTGTAGATTTGACAACACGATCCAAGCTGGCATGATAAGCACACAAAGTACATGGCAAATGTTGAATATCAGTAATGGAAGCATACAGCAAAGTCAATAGGTTGGACAAGAGGTTGATGGATGAAATGCTTTTGTTGTGGTGTGCCTGACCTCACCATATGAATCCATGCATATTGCAATAACTGTAACCCAGAAAAACTATCATTTGGAAAGGGCACCATTTACTTGTAAAGTTTTCTGAGTAAAACAGCCACCAATCAGATAGAGGTGGAACAGCAGAATTAAACCGTGTACTTTACTCCTTGAGGGTAAAGGCTGCTTCAACAAATGGTGACCCACATCTTCAATATCCCCACTAATAAAAGGCAGCTTGCAACCCTATTGCATAGGGATGCTTCGTCCTTCCGAATTCAGGCAGGGCTATTTACTAGGCTAGTGTTGACCCTGTGTCGATCCCAGTCTTTGTCACTGGAAATGGTGCAAGCATAAGGTCATCTGTGATCATTTAAAATGTGACTGGTAGCCTGAAAATTATTCAACGAAGGTCACATATTCACATTATGTGGCATCATCCTCCTTGTTGCATCACTATATCAGGGTGAAATCACTTTGGCAGAGTTACTACACGCACCACAATTAGATTAAAGAAAATTCATCTCTCAAATACATCAGAGGGGAGAGAATAGAATGATCAGGAATCAAACTGCAGGCTCCTGGGAAGAGGTGGCATTAGGTCTGTTTGTTTGGATCCTAGACACTGGAGTTTGTGATTAGCAGCAACATCTTTATCCTGACACTTTATCCTTTTACTTGCTGTACATCAAAGAACGAACTTCCACATATACAGTGGCTTTTTACATTCTAAGGCAGTTGTGGGTCACACGCAAGTCTAAAAATAGTCTTGATGTGTCAACTTTGTTGTAATGTAGAGAGATGAGTCAGTTAATTGGCACACAAGGTCTCACAAACAGCAAGGTGGAAATGACCAGTTATCTGCTTTAGCGATGTTGGCTCAGGCTTAAATATGGGCTAGAACACCCTGGAGAACATCACTACTTTTCTGAAGGTAGAGCAGGCCTCAGTTTAAGTGACATCTCATCGAAAGGACAGCAAATCAACAATGCCAGTTTTGTACCATCCCAAGTCTTGCTCTAAAGTCTTTGGAGGAGGGCTTGAATTCTGACTCCAATGTGAGAGTATTACCACTAAGCCATGGTTAACACAGTGTAGTGTCGGGTTCCAATCCCTCATCCTTTTCACAAGGTTTAAAATGGTCAAACTGAATGTAGAAGCCAGCATGGAGCTGGCTGGTGATCTGGAATGATTATTGCATAGGTGAATGACATAAATGTTTGATACCTCATACTAATAACTCTAATCCTGCATTACAGAAAGTAATAGTGACATTTTTATGAATAGGTCTTAAAGGAGAAAGCTTCACCAAGCAGGAATGGTTACACTGGGAAATCAGAAGTTTGCTCCTTACAATGTTCAGCCCATTCTGTTTGCATTATTATTTCCCAATATAGGGAGGCGATGGCCTAGTGGTATTATTGCTGGACTGTTAATCCAGAGACCCAGATAATGTTCTGGGGACATGGGTTCGAATCCCGCCATGGCAGACAGTGGAATTTGAATCCAATAAATATCTGGAATTAAGAGTCTAATGATGACTATGAATCCATTGTCAATTGTTGGAAAAACTTATCTGTTTCACTAATGTCCTTTAGGGAAGGAAACTGTCATCCTCACCTGGTCTGGCCTACATGTGACTCCAGACCCACAGCAATGTGGTAGACTCTTAACAGCCCTCTGGGCAATTAGGATGGGCAATAAAATGCTGCCTAGCCAGTGATGCTCTCATCCCATGAATGAATAAAAACAACCTGCAGTAAGTAAGGTCCTCCTCCAGACCTGTGTTGCATAATATCAGGCTTCAAATTGTCTCAAATGCATACATTCTGACATGCAAAATTTGATTGATAATTGCCGGTCATAGTGTGCTTAAAGGTGAATTGCACACTGGTTGACCAGAAAGTTTGCACTCCGCGCACTAATTTTTGTCAAGAACTGGGCATTTTTGGATAGTCAGTCACAGTAATAGCTTGAACTACTGCAGATTCACTGAGTCACACAATAGGAGGTTGGCACTGATGCTAGGTCAGTCACACACAAATAGATTGGCGCTGTTATAAGGTTACACAAAAGTCAAGCAATAGGTTGGTACTGCTTTAGGGCTGGTAAGTCAGACAGTAATTGGTTGAAATTGTTACTGGGTCAGCAATAAGTTGGCAATATCAGCCAACACCTAAAGCAAATCCAATTATTCTACAAGTGACTGTACGTAAGAATCCAATTCGAAACCTTATGAACATACGAATTAGGAGCAGGAGGCAGTTGTTCGGCACCTCAAGCCCACTCCGCCAATCAATAAGATCATGTTTGATTTGATTGTGGCCATAACTCCACATTCTGCCTGCTCCTGATAGCCCTTGATTCCTTGTTAGTAAAGAATCTCTCTCCGCTGTTGCAAAGTTGGGTAGAATACTTGTGGAGTGGAAGGCAGGATGTTAGAATTTGGTGTTTTTCAAATATTGATGTTTATAAAATGATAGGGTGGAAAGCAGTGCGTGGTCCCTTTAAAAGATTATGTGCTTTTTCTAGGCTCGGAGATTAAAAAAAAATGTTTGTGGGCAGCTTGTGGGTTTACAGGTACACAGGTAGACCCCGAATTGAAACATTTGTATCAAAAGGCTGTGTGGTTAGCAATTCAGGCAGCAGTTTTGTTTCGTTATCAAGACAACACGCTCGAATTTAGCCAATTAATTTAAACCAGGCACTTAAAGACTAAAAAAACAATTAAATTTAATCTGATGGTTTTAACAACATAGGACCAATGCAATTATAAGAAATTGATATGTCATCAAGGGTATAAAATAAGGAGGCATTCACAAAATTGGCAGAAAACCAACTCACATCTGAGAAGACATCAATACTCTCTCAGCTCTTAGAGAAAGCATCATCTAAATAAAGGTACCATCCAGACTTAGCTAATATTCCTGACACAAGAATTTGAAACAGAAGACATTCCTGACCGAAGGTCAACAGAGAAGGCACAGAACATTCTGGATGACGTACCCTAGTTGCAATTTCAGAAATTGCTGGAGAAACTCAACAGGTCTGGCATAACTGTGGGAAGAAAGCAGAGTTAACATTTTGAGCTCTGTGATACTTCATCAGAACTCAAAAAGGTGATGTCCTGAAGAAGGCTCACTGGGCCTGAAATGTTAACTGATGACTGTCCACAGATGCGGCCAGACCTGATGACCTTTACCGGCAATTTCTGTTTTCATTTTTGATCAAAAAGGTGGTTGCATCCAGTACTTGAAGCAAGCTAGCTTAGAACTGGGGCTTGCTGAAACAGTTACCATCAACATAACAGCTTGCATTTCAGATAAACAAATACCTATGGCCCATTGTATAGGTTCAGTGGAATGTCATTATCACAATGTCATAGAGCTGTACAGCGTGGAAGCACACCCTTCGGTCCAACTCATCCATGCCGACCAGATATCCTAAATCAATCTAGTCCCATTTGGCAGCATTTCACCCATATCCCTTGAAACATTTCCTATTCACATACCCATCCAGATGCCTTTTAAATATTGTAATTGTACCAGCCTCCACCATTTCATCTGGCAGCTCATTTCATACACACACCACTCTCTGTATGAAAAAGTTGCCCCTTAGGTCCCTTTTATATCTTTCCCTCTCACCTTAAACTTATGCCCTGTATTTTTGGACTCCTCAACTGGGAAACAGACCTTGGCTATTTGTCCTATCCATGCCCCTCATGATTTTATATACTTCTTTAAGGTCACCCCTCAGCCTCTGACACTCCAGTGAAAATAACCCTAGCCAATTAGCCTCTCCCTATAGCTCAAACCCTCCAACCCTGGCAACACCCTCAGAGGTCTTTTCTGAACCTTTTCAAGTTTCACAACATCCTTCCTATAGCAGGGAGACCAGAATTAAATACAGCATTCCGAAAGTGGCCAAACCAATGCCCTGTACAGCTGCAACATGACCTCCCAACTCCCATACTCAATGCACTGACCAATAAAGGCAAGCTTTAACAAATACCTTCTTCACTATTCTATCTACCTGTGACTCCATTTTCAAGGAACTATGAATCTACATTCCAAGGTGTCTGTTCAGCAATACTCCCCAGGAACTTAACATTAAGTGTACAAGTCCTGCCCTCATTGGCCTTTCCAAAATGCAGCACCTCACATTTATCTAAATTAAATTCCATCTGCCACTCCTCGGCCTATCGGCCCATCTGATCAAGGTCCCATTGTACTCTGAGGTAACCTTCGTCACTGTCCACTGTGTCACCAACTTTGGTGTCACCTGCAAACTTACCAACCACATCTCCTATATTCACATCCAAATCATTTATATAAATGACAACAAACAGTGGACTGATCCTTGTGGCACACCGCTGGTCACAGGCCTCCAGTCTGATAAGCAACCTTCCACCACCACCCTCTATCTCCTACGTTCAAGCCTGTACTGTATCCAGATGGCTAGTTCTCCCTGTATCCGTGATCTAACCTTGCTGACCAGTCTACCATGAGGAACCTTGTCAAATGCCTTACTGAAGTCCATGTAGATCCCGCCTCTACCCTCATCAATCCTCTTCGTTACTTCTTCAAAACACTCAACCAAGTTAGTGAGACACGATTTCCCACACAGAGCCACATTGACTATCCCTAATCTGTCCTCGTATTTCCAAATACATATAAATCCTGTCCCTCAGGTAATCCCACCACTGATATCAGGCTCACTTGTCTATCGTTCTCTGGTTTCTTTTTTACCACCTTTCTTAAATAGTGGCACCACGTTAGCCAACCTCTGGCGTTCCGGCACCTCACCTGTGGCTATCGATGATACAAATATCTCAGCAAGGGCTCAACAATCACTTCTCTCGCTTTCACAAAGTTCTGGGGTACACGTGATCAGGTCCCAGGGGTTTATCCACCCCTACGTAATATGGATATATCTCGCTATACGTGGCCGCACTTTCTCTAGCTTTCGTACCCTTCTCCAGAATATACTCAGAGTCAAAATACTCATTTTGTATCTTCGTCCTCTCCTCCTCCTTACAGGCTTGGTTTAAAGTGCAGTTTTACTGTGTAGGGGCTTTTCCTTGTAAACAACCATCTCTGCAGTAGTTAAGGACAACAGTTTTGCATTCCAGTCTCATCAGGAGGCACATTGTCAGTATGATGTTGATTCTGAGAAGCTTCCGGAAGGCTGCTGCTATGTTCTGTCATGTGATTCATGCAGCCATTTCTCTGGGGCTGTTAAATAAGTTTTAAAAACAGCCGTTCAAGCTACACGGAAAGGTATTCAAATTTTCGTTACTCCATTTGTGACAATAAAATCATATCTCAATGCTCTAAACATCAATGGTTACCAGCCCAGCCTGTCCAATCCTTCTTCCTGAGGTAAGGTCCAAAAAGTGTGACCAAACAATAATGGAAACCATTGAGATCGCAAGGCTCAATTGACTTTGCCCTTAAAGAAGAATGCATTAGCCAGAAATCAAAAGTAATTCAGACCTATCGATGGCAAGTTTTACAAAGTCCCACCATTTAATCATTCTCTTAATTTCAGTAGGAGTAAACAGGCCTATCATATGCAGGTCCCAAAACAATGAACAAGGATAGAGATCTTTACACCTGCTGGAAGACTCTCCCTCCCTAACTCCTCCTGGACCTCACATTGAAAGCCGAAGATACAATCTGAACCATCAAAGATTGAAATCTCTATTATCGTGCCATGCTTAGGAGCATTTTAAAAAAAAAAGGCCATTCATGGAGAACATGGTGCGATTCTTAACGTGGGATCGGTGCCCCACTTCAGAAATGAAGAAGTTACAGAAAGCAACACCGTTAATTTTACTTCAATCCTTTTTCAGGGAATCCTGGGTTGAAAGTAGGACAAAGTGACAAATTGGCTCCGCTTTGTAATTTAAGTCCCACCAACAAAACTGTGGGAACGTAGGCTGTCAAAAAGTCCCCTGCCTGACATTGAGATTCTCAAAAGTTTCAAAAAGCCACCAACTACAAATAAATCAGAACAACAATTCTCTTAATGCTTCTCCAGACATTTAAGCAAGGGTAAAGGTTGGGAAGTTCATTAACCAAGCTGTGGGAGTTATTCATTTTTTCCTTTATCAGTTGGCTCAATGACAATCAAGGAAATGCTAATATGTGCATGAGGTCCCAGGTTTATTTGTGTCATGATGCGCAGGTGCGAGTGTTGGACGGGGGTGGGTATGGTCAGAAATCACACGACACCAGGTTATAGTCCGACAGATTTATTTAAAAACACAAGCTTTGGAGGGGTGCGATAGGGGCTACGCTCCGAAAGCTTGTGTTTTCAAATAAACCTGTTGGGACTCTTACTCGGTGTTGTGTGATTTCTGACATGTGTCACAGCTCAGCATTAACGCACAACTTTGACAAGCAATGTTCTTCTGGCCTGTACACCCTGATTCTGTCTTCTCTCTAAAATCCACGAACAAAACTGCCCAGTCTGACCCATTGTTTCTGCCTGTTCCTGCCCATGGAGCTTATTTCTTCATATCTCAACTCAAATTTTTTTCTCCTCTTGTCCAGTCCCTCCCCATCTACATCTTCTGATGCTTTCCACCTGTTTCAGAATTTCCAGCTTGCAGGTTCCAGCCACCACCTCTTCATCATGGACGTGCAATCCATCTGGATGTTCTCCGTGATCTCCACTTCTTCTTGGTAAAGTGGCCTGAACGGTTCCCATCCACCACCACCCTCCTCTGTCTGGCCAAACTCGTTCTGGCTCTGAACAACTTTTCCTTTAACTCCTCTTGCTTTCTTCAGGGTCAAAGGCATGGCCGCGAGTACACTAATGGGTCCCAGTCATGCCTGTCTCTTTGTGGGGTACGAAGAACATTCCTTGTTCCAGTCCTACTCTGGCCCTGACCTACAACTCTTCGTCTAGTATATCAATGTCATCAGTGCCCCTTCCCTTTCTCACTCAGGACTGGAAAAGTTGATCAATTTCACTTCCAATTTCCACGCTGCTTTCACCTTCACCTGGTCCATTTCTGTAGAATTAAGTCCAACTTACATTGGTACGAAAGGCATTCTAACTAAGATTGTTAAAGAGATCCAAATGGTAGGTCTACCTCCTTCGAGATCCAGAGGTGTTATCCTCCTCCAGTCTGTATGTCAGCATCATATCAAACAGTACATAACGTTTAACAATTTCAGAGCCTAACACCTTATACAAGATCTCCCTCTATACTTTACTTCCATTATTATTCATGCAAAAATGTGTTTGTGAATTAACATTCATGTATATAAGTGCATTTATCACCAACACGTCTCCCCCAAGCCACTAATCTCAGAAATTTTGGGTGGTCTGGTTTCACAACACTGTAAAAACCAGCTCTCCTCAGACTTGGAGGAATATTAGGTCTTTGACTTGATTGACAATATGAGGTCTTTACAGTCCCTTTAAACCAAATGATGCTTCAGCTCTTGGAAATCCTTCGAGCAGGATGTCTTTACAGATGAAATAGGCAACTGCTGTATGATCTTGGATAAGCTTAGCAGGTCTAGCAGCACCTGTGAAAGTTCTGAGGAAGGGTCACCGGACCCAAAATGCTAACTCTGATTTCTCTTCACAGATGCTGCCAGACCTGCTCAGCTTTTCCAGCAACTTCTGTTTTTGTTTCTGATTTACAGCATCTGCAGTTTTTTCAGGTTTTATGCAATATGATCTTGCCTGTAGGACCATGAAATTCCATTGCAGAGGACATCTTTTCTACTGAACCAGGTACTTGCTCAATTCCAACAGATGGAGGACCCTTAATTTCATGAATTTCTTTAATCAGGATGGCTGCTCTATTGCAAGCTTGTTTTCCCAAAATTCTGGATCTGTGAACGAGGACATTTCTTTATGACTGTGGCCTGGATTTGCATTTTTGTCATCCCATTTCACTGGTAATTTCCATGCAACTACAAACAGCCTCTCCTCAATCAGAGTGTGCAAACCCTTCCTCAAATGTGGTGAAGTATGCAGACTCTGTAATTCAACTTGTAGAGTATGTTGGATGTTTGCGTTTATGCCCTGTCATTGCTTTAGAGATGAAACCACTATGTCACTTTGCCAAGCAAGCTGCTGCAGGACTGTTGCTGATTCGGCGTGATCTCTGTAACTGGTACTGATTATTCCTCCTTGGAAAGTGAAGAAATGAAATGTTCTTTGTGAACTCGCGCCTTCTTGGCATCAGATATCAGATTCGAGTCTACGGTAATGATTTGTTCCACAAGCTGTGTTAAAGTCGGAGTAACTTCAATTAAAGATTCATGAGTAAGCGCAAGTGTGATATGCTGCTCACAACCTTTGTGTTTCCTTGCCAACTTTATTAACTCTTGCCACCTGTGTTTTCTTTAGGGATGATAGTTATGGAAAGCATTTCAGTTATCTCTTTAGTCTTATATTTATGACATTATAAAACAATTATTTTCTGACAACATAGCTAATCTCAATTCTGTCTTCTTTTGGGGTTCTGCTGCAAGTCTATGAAGCCTTCTGAAATCTTATTCTGGATATTCACTGATCAGTTGTTCACTATCTTACCTTTCCTTGACCAGTAGTTCCATGACCCTTTATTCTTTGGCCTGTTGTCTATTGAATGTAATTAGTTCAATTCCTTCCTCCGTCCTCAGAACACCGAGGTTAAGACATGCATTTATGCTCCAGTGAGAATTCTTGAGTGTGAAATATATATACATTTTCTACTATCTGACAACACTTGTGTTGTGGAGTTCCGGTAGCATTCCTTTAACCTTGAGAACTTTACCTCCTGGATCATGTAATTGCACTGTTGTAGGCCATAAATAGTGTTTCTTCAGCCATGTATCCCATCTGACAGTACAGTGACTTGACCCTTTATCAAGCATAAATTTAGTGACATCTTTATTGGCATACATATCTTCTTGTTAAAAGGGTATATGTGGATCGTATACCTCTCTAGGAATACATTGGCTTTTCTTCCATTGTAACCTGTTCTGCCTCATTAATCTACTTTTGTGAGTAACTACTGGACCTTTTGCTTCCCGATAACAATCTCCTACTTCTACATGTCATCTGGGAGTGGCCTGTTGTTTTACAGATGAAGCGTCCTTTTCTAATATCTGGATACTGCTTATGCCTCCAAGTTTCCTTGCTCCATACCAGTGACACAGACCTGTAGTACCCGCTGCATGACCTATTTTCAATACTGGATCCTTCAGTGTGTCTTTGGGTCTTAGTTAGCTTAAGAACTGACTGATCTCCTGTGATAAGTTTGACCCTCTCCTCTCATGATTGAGCTGTGTTGTTTCCAGATGAGCTTTACACACCATCTGAAAGACTTTCCTCAAAGTCAAATCTCCTTTGGACTGGAATAAATCTAACAAATAACCTTCGGTAATTCCAACAACAATTCTGTCTCACGTGAATTCTAACTTCATAGCTCCCTAATAACATTTTTCCACTAACTCTCAAGATTATTAACAAGATTATTTACAGATTCCCTGATTGTTCAATTCTTCTGTTAAATCTGGTTCTTCCAAAAATGTTATTTGGTTTGAGGTTGAATTAATTATCAAAAACTTGCAGAACTTCATCAAAAATGCCTGCTACTTCTTTTATGCCTTGTCAAAGTATAATATACCTATTATCCCAGTTGAATACAGAACTATATTTTACTTGTTTAGCTTCTGATTTATTATCTAGTTTGAAACCAATTCTCTATCTTAAGGAGAATCTTCTTCAAGATGTCCAAATCTGTATTCTACTTGATCAATTCCTGAAGTTACATCTTCCTGGCAACATTATTTAGCTGCCACGTTGTCTTAATGTGATTATTTCCTTCATATAAACGCTTTTATTTCTGCAGTATCTCAATGTTGCTTTACTCGCCTTACTTTTAAACTGTGTCAAGTCTGCAGTGTAACAATGTTGCTTCTAAGTAATGCTGCACTAGGGGGTTTTCCAAAGCATAGGTCGTCACAATGGAAGATTTCTATCCGCTGCAAGTAAATGGATGATTCCCATCTTTTGAAGAGTGTAAAGGATGATTCCCGCCTTCTGGACAGTATAACAGATGCTTTTCACTTTTTCATGGCCCAAGAATTGATTCCTCGTCTCTTGAATGGTTTTGCTGAATAAACCCATTACCTGCGACTTTAAAGGCAGCTCTGTTCTTTTTGTTTGCTGATTAAATCAAATTCTCCACAGCTCTATAAAGTAAACCCTGTACTCTTTATCAGATTGTTGTAGGATTTATGCCTTCCACTGTTGCCTTATTTTCCTTAAAGGAAAACAGAAAAAAACCCAGCAAACTCAAAGAATTCCACAAGTACTGCGCAGAGACAGCCAAGATTTCTTCCACAATTGATACATCAAAGGCATTTTCTGACAGGAGAAAGTGTCTCACTTATGGAGATATTTGGAGCTTGAAGATCACTGTGAATTATTAGCTGAGGAAAACATTCTGCTCCAGTCCACAAGTGGTGACCTTACCTCGGACAAAGAAACCCTCAAGTGAGAGAACGCCAATCGTTGCTTTAAGTTTGCAGAACACAATCCCGGAAAAGCATGCCTTCACTAGTGCAAGAGATCAACTATTCAATAACTTGCTCTTTTAAAGAACGGATAAAGCGGTGGGATAAGGTGCAGAAATTGAGGCCACAATATCTGGTCAGACCAAACTCTCGGACGTGGACAGGAATGTTAGGGAGGTTACGGACTCTGCATGTCCTGCTATTTACCAATCTTCCACTGCATTAGCCAATCGGGGAATTGCAGAAGAATTCCCTAGAGATCTGACTCCTGATGAAGGAATCCTGGAACGTCTACTTTCTTGGCAACTGAAACCTTGACCAAAAGTAACTTTTGTTTGGCGGGTGGGGGTGGTGGTCAGGGAGCACGGACAGTGAAGTTAAAGTGTGCATTATTAAACATTAATGACCAAAGGTTGGGGAGAGGGGAGGTGTAGGGCAAAAGGGAATTATACCTTTACGTCCAAGTCTACCTACTGAGTTCAAGAGAAAAAAACCAATGTCACAGTGACATCTGCTCATGTGGAACTGCAGCTTAGGACTGTTGGACTCGAAATAAGATGTCCTTCTTTTTCATCCTCTCTATATACAGCAGTTATGCATTAGAAAGTTATGTATAGATAAGAAAGCTGCTCACTCACCAAAGAAAGAGTGTAGCTGTATTAATACACACTGCCGAGACAGGAAAATCAGTAAGGCACATCAAGAAACTGTCTGTTTTAACAACACATTCAGGCTAAGCTAGAAAATATTGATTCATTTTTACTCTTGTCAAGGCATTGGACTGCATTGCGATATGACAAACCTATTTGAATATCCCTGGGCTCATTTCATGCTTTCAGAGAATTGGGACGACAGTGGTGACTTTAATCTGCGCTCCCTTGGAGCAGAACATCTGATGGCAAATAAGGGACGAGGGGATTAATTCCACCCTCCTTATAATTTCATTCATAAAATGGTGGAATTGTCAAGGAAAGAAACAGCAGCGTCAGCAACATGAAACACAACTTTTTGAACAGCAATGAAAGCTCTCCTTGTGATTACTCGACCCTGCAAGAAAGTTAACTGGGACAAGCCTCAAGTAGTTAGTGAAGTTAAATCAGCTGCCAACATTAGCCTAATTAATGTTTTACAACTCCCTTGAGTCTGACATTCCCAGGATATTATTTAATCCCACAGGCTCCCCTTGTTGCAGAAGGCATAACATTTTAACAGACATGGCATTCCTAGAGGCCTGCTGTTGATGAATAACAATATAAAAATTCAGAGAGGCTGAGCCTGGGCTGTGTGCAACAGGCCAGAAGCACAGCTAACTTTGAAAAAATTCAGCAATACAGTTCAAATTCCCAACACTTAGTCCTGTATAGCTATAGAATCCATTAAGACCCTCCACTCACTAAATTTAACCTGGTTAAATGCAGATGTGACCTGGAGTAAAATGTGAACTGTTTAAGGTGACAGCACAACTACACATGTTCATCAGTGATGATCTAAACAAGGCTGACTATTTCTTTAAAAAAAAATTATGGTTTGTTGACACACATGTGTGTGCGTGCGCACGCGTGTGCGCAAGTGTGTATGTCTGTGTGCACTTGTGCATGTGCCATGCATGTGTTGTTGGAGGGGATGGGAAATTCTTCTGACCAGAAGATAAACAATTTGGTTGTCTTTTGTAAACTAGTTTTGAACCTTACTGACTGCGTCTACTTGCTTGGTTAAAACATCGAACGGAAGAAATTATGGCTGTGTTTGAGTATCACCAAAAAGCCATGCTGGAAGTGTCTGCATTGGCCACAGGATACTGCAGAGTATACATGACAGTGAAGCCCTCCAATGTCGAATTGCTTGTCAGCACTTCAATCATGGTAACTGGATGAGGCAGTCAATGACGGCGCTACATCAGTAAAATTCTTCACGAGGGATACAACTTCATGGCAAACTGCAAGGGAGAAACAGCAAGTGCAATGTTGGGGTAATCGGAAATAGTCAAGGTGATGGGGTAACATGTACAGATAGAGCCACGAGCCAGTAACCTTTAATGGTCATCACTTCAGCTTTGGGGTTCAGTAACTTGTTGGTAATGACAACATCCTCAGTTCTCAAACAAACAAAAGCATATTAAAGAATATGACTGCTACACTGAGGGGGATAAAATTTGACTTTGGTCTTGATGCGAGATAGGCAGTGCAGTATTGCGCCCCCGTAACTGATTTACCTTCCCGTTCACTGCACCCCTACTGAAATGGAATCCTGTCCTCAAAATATCCAGCATGGGCTGGGAAGGGAATCAGTACTGTACTTGGATACCACGCATCTTCACAGGTTCAGTGTCACTAGGTCATAAACAGTGTCATTGACAAGGTTACTCATCATCTGAGAGGAGATTACTCACAATAACTGTGTTTGTGTGAGCGAGAGTGGGTGTGAGTGTGTGTGTGTGTGTGAGAGAGAGAGTGAGAGTGAGTGAGACAGAGAGAGAGAGAGAGAGTGAGAGAGTTTAAGTCCATTGCCACACTCATGTCCACTTTTAGACAGCAGCTCATGGCCCTGGACTCAAAATTTAAATACAAAAGCAGCACATCCATTCAGCCCATCTTAACATCGAGAATCATCCTACAATCACCCCAGCACCTAACTGTTTCCTAAACGATTATCAGATTTTCACTTCATCTACTTGATCTACAAGCTCCTACATTCATCTTTTATTGGCTTAAGCTGCTTTCCTCTTGCCCTATCTTAGAGTTTAATATTGCAGATTTCTCTTTTTCCACTTCCTTAGCGGTTTCTTATAAATTACCTCTCACTCAAGATTTCCCTTTCAGCCTGCAGGAGTATAATGTGCAAAAAAAACCCTGCCATTTTATTTCAAGTGCAACATACTCTCTCTGCGTTAACAATCACATAAAAATGATTTATAAAGAGGTCAAGAGAACTGATAGTTTATAGCTGTCGGGAAAGAACATTGCAAATTCCCAGTTTCTCCATCTTTCAAGAATCAGGTGCACTGAGTTCATTGAAACACTCTAATCCTTGAATACATCGGAATGTAGGCTGACAATACACATTCTATTGATGGACTGTTCCCTTTTACAATTTGTCTCTTTATAGAGGGATCCAAAAGAAACAAGCATTACGTGCAATGTTCCCATTAGGTTGTATGGGTTGGGTGTGTGCTTCAGCGGCAATGGGAAGGTTCCACGCAGGCCCTGCCCCTGGGGTAAACATTATGGGTGCAGAAAAAAATATTTGACGGATCACGCGCTGAAAAATAAAACAGGCTGCAGGCTAGAAATAAAATTTAAAGGGACCATTGGGTGCACCGGCTCATGGAGAGAGTACGGAAAAGCATTACACTACAATGGTGTCCAGTTGCCAGAGATTCCAACAGTGTGGATCGGAAACGTGAGACTTTGCCTGCATTGCAAATTGGTCTGTGTCAAATGGTCTGTTACTGCCCGAGACTTGCCGATCGCAGTTAATACGCTATTTGTTAGCAAAGTCATTGTGGCAAAATTGGCCCCTTCTCTCATCTATTTCCTGAAAGGGTGGCAGGACAATTTTGCTCCTTCTCCTGTCCAAGGATGCTCAGTGGAGTAGTACCTCTTCCTAATGTTAGCTGGGTTGGGTTAACTCAGCACTGACTTGGCGATAGACCAAGGATTTTATAGAGTCATAATGTTGAACTCCTCAATGGTTAGCCTTATTGAAATATCAAGGGAGCAAATTATAGCAAATCCTTGAATAAACTTTCCTGCCATTGGTGAGACTACCCATCTGAAAAGCAGTCTGGTTCCATTCAAACCTGTCAATGAATATGTCATGGAATTAGTTCTGCCAATTTCTATTACATTCCCTTTTTTTGGCTGTGGAGGAGTTTTATAAACTGTTGTTCGAGATACGGAACCAAAAATCAACAGCAGAATTTGTATTAACTCAGGGCCGTTGTCTAACTCTGAACTTTTTTATTAAAACAGTCATAAAACTGCTTGGATCAGAATTTTATAAGTGCTTTGTGTGCTTGTTCACAAAGAGATATAAACATGTATAAAACTCTCAAAGCGGGCAACGATTTCTGCAATAAAAACAAATCCGAAAATGCTATATTTTTCTCCATACCCCACCCAATGTTTAATTCCTAAAAATGACAATGAGAGAATTCCCACTCCGTGGTTAAGTTGTTAATTTTCATATGGCCTAAGCGCAAGTCCTGACACAAATGAGCAATAATAAACAAACATCTCCCCAGCTAAGGGATATGCCATTAACGCATCACACGGCTGAGAGGTCAGAGAACACTTGATGGCTTAGCAAGGTGTCCATATTGAGGAGACTGGTTTGGAAATGGTTTGCCAGCTGATGGAAACAGACTATAGTCTGACCATGACTTGCGGTGGCATTGACATTCATGTGTTATGTTTTACTAAACCCTCTGTCCCCTTCTGCACAGAGATGGAACACTCACTACAAGTTGTTGTACTTAGCATGCATATTTTCTATCTCCACTGGGATATATGTTTCAGTTATATTGTGGGTCTCCCGCTGTGCTTCTACATTCTCTCTATTCAAACCATGTTGCATTCTGATCCCACCCGAGTGGTCCTGTGATTAGGTTTCCCGCACAACACAAATTCATGTAATGCACCAGGGGCACCTCTCATGCAGGGTCTAATTTTTACGATCAGGTCTCAAAGAAACAAATGCACAATAAAATAATGGCCAGAAATCATTGTTCTCGTCTCTTAGCCCTATGGTGCTTAGTTCTTGTTATTTTTAAAATAGCAAGTGGTGATTGAATACTCTTGGTGTTAAAACAAATCGATGAATAGAACTAGAGAACAGAATTGCCTGCATCAATACAGGCATCATCATTTTGGGAGGCACAGATCCCATTCACATTCTACACTGATTTTCATGGAATAATGCGCTATGCTGAGAGAGGTTTCAAGATTGGGCTTGTCTGTTCTTGGAGTGACAAAAAAGAAAGGAGATGACGCTCCAGGATCGACTTTCTCCTTTAGCCTCATCTTGTGGATTGGTATCAAAGCCTCACCCAAAATGGTGCCCAATCCACAAAGTCTGACGGTGCCCTCTTGTGAGGGAACAGACTGCAAACAGCAGTTCTTTTCTCTTCAGCCTCTTTGTATTGTAGCTTATCAATCCCTTTCTCACTTTCTCTCATTAGGATGAGCTGCGACTTAACTGGTCTTACAAGGTATTTTGCTCTCTCCTATAGTTTTGCAGAGGGAATAAAGCAGTGTTTTTGCAAGGGAGAGCTGCAGTCATATGAGTAAACAGCAACATTGAACATAATCGTATGGAGAGGATTGGTAAGAAGGGACGTTTTGTCTGGAGCTTGACAGACACAGGCTCCAGTTCCACATGATTTGTCCAACTAAGACACAGTTGCTTTTACAGATGCTCAATTTCAATACCCCGAGTAAAATATACGATTCCTTTTACTTACCAGTAGTCAGAAGCGTAGGTGTCACTAGCAAAGGCACTCATTATTTATTGCTAGTTGGCTGCCTCCAGCTTTCCTGGTCTGCATTCTTGAGTTTCAGAAGTCTGTGGCTTGGGAAACCATGTGGAATCAACTGGGCTGATGGGCTGAGGAATGGCAGATGGAGTTTAATTTAGATAAACATGAGGTGCTGCATTTTAGAAAGGCAAAATGGAGCAGGACTTTTACATTTAATGATAGGGTCCTGGGGAGTGTTGCTGAACAAAGAGACCTTGGGGTGCAGGTTAACAGTTCCTTGAAGGTAGAGTTGCAGGTAGACAGGGCAGTGAAGAAAACATTTGGTAGACTGGCCTTTAGTAGTCAGTGCATTCAGTTGGGATGTCATGTTATGGCTGTACAGGACATCGGTTAGGATACTTTCGGAATATTGCATTCAATTCCTGTCTCCCTGCTGTAGGAAAGATATTGTTAAACTTGAAAGGGTTCAAAAAAGAATTTCAAAGTTGTTGCCAGGTTTGGAGGGTTTGAGCTATAGAGACAGGCTGAATAGGCTGGGGCTATTTTCTCTGGAGGCTGAGGGGGGAGGTACCTAATAGAGGTTTATAAAATCATGAGGGACCTAAATAGGGTAAATAGCCAAGGTCTTTTTCCCAGGATGGGGGAGTCTAAAACTAGAGGGCACAGGTTTAAGATGAGAGGGGTAAGATTTAAAAGGGAACTAAGGGGTAATTTTTTCACACAAAGGGTGGCGTGGCTATGGAATGAGCTGCCAGTGAAAGTGGTGCAGGCTGGTACAATTACATTTAAAAAGCATCTGGATGGGTATATAATACAAAGGGTTTAGAGGTATATGAGCCGAATGGGACTAGATTAATTTAGGATATCTGATCAGCATGGGCGAGTTGGACATCTCTGTGGCTTGGTCCCTCTGCCTCCTGTTTTTGGGTTCAGGGCGGTGGGATTACTAGTTTCTCCTTTAAAACGGCAACAACATTTCACGCTGCTAAACACCAAAAGTGAGAGCTTGGAAACAGAACTAAGTACTCCCACAACCAAGAAAATCCGAGTCGATTTGTCTATTTGAATTTTCTAAGTGAATTACATCTTTTATAACAGGCTTCAACATTGTCTCCACTAGTAATCCATTTACAAACTGGGCCTTCACCGCACTTTTGCCTCCTTCCACTCCACTCCAGACTAGTGCCCATCAATGGGCTGAATCTACACCAGCATCAACGCCAATGAGCAAATTCACAAAAACTGGAAGGCGATTATCATCAGAATTTCTCTCAGTTCATAACCATCTTGAATGCTACCACTAGGTCATTGATACCTATGTTATCACCTCCAAATATCAGACCTTTCTGATATGCACTCTTAAAGTGTCATCCAATCTAGTAGCTCTCTCCCGTAAATAAATATTCTCCTGTTGGCCCACTCTAAAATACTGTCAGCTGCACTGTACAAATGTGCCTCTTCAAAGTTACATGGCCTGACCTGCTCTTAGCCTTTAGTGTCCTCCAAAGAGTTGCTTTCTTAAAGCTGATGAGGTATTGGAGGAGCTGCAACATCCTGTCAGAATGGATGAAGATGCAAAAGGGTTCAGGTGTCAGGCTGTTTCAACATCCAGCCATTGTATGAATAACTTTAGACATGTCAGAAACTCCTGCTGTAGCCTTCTGCCTATAGCCATGCCTGCCAGTCACTGTTCAAATTTAATTGATTAGACAACCCAGTTTAGAGATTCAGAGAACACCAGTTACACACATGGAATCCATGTTGTTACCTGTCGTGGTTCTAAATCGTAATCAAATCAAATATGTCAATGTACCCTCCGAGATTAATGATTGTGACATTTACTTTGGCCCAGAAAGTTCCACAATTAGGAGAAGGCACCTGGGAGGCTTTATATCTGCTGATTTCTTTTCTTCAGGAAAAATACAATGCTCAACAACAATTGAGGAAGTTCTGAGGAAGGGTCACTGGACTTGAAACGTTAACTCTGGTTTTTCTTCACAGATGCTGCCAGACCTGCTGAGTTTTTCCAGCAACTTCTGTTTTTGTTCCTGATTTACAGCATCCGCAGTTCTTTCAGTTTTTATAAAGAACTGTGCTCTTCTTTCTCTGCTCTTTGAAGTTCTCCTTGAGAGGATATGCTGGAAGACTGCTGCCAGGTCTCTGCCAATTTTCCCCTGGGATGTATGTCAGAGTAGCTTAAATTTATCAAACATTCAAGAGACTGTGGCTAGAGGTTAGAATTCAATTTATGAAGAATGAGGGAAAATTATCTTGATCCCAGCTGAAACCTGTTTCATTTCCTTTTTCGGATACACATACATTTTGTTACAAACTCACTCATGTATTTCTGTCTCCCTCTCACGCTGCGCACAACTCACTGCTGACAGGGTGCTCAATGAGCGGTGACACTCTTTTTATGCAGGGTGATCACTGTGTGCAGATGCTGTAAATCAGGAAGGAAAACAGAAGTTGCTGGAAAAGCTCAGAAATTCTGATGAAGGGTTTAGGCCCGAAACATCAAGTTTTCCTGCTCCTATGATGCTGCTTGACCTGCTGTGTTCATCCAGCCCCGTGCTTGTTATCTCACATATATATCATGTTGATGCTTTGCAGAATCCAATTATTTCAGGATCGTGTGTATGGAAATTGTTGTGGGAGTAAGAGGTTATTCATCATGATTGTTAAGAGTCATTAGTCGGACAGGGGACCAAAGTGCTCTGGCAGCAACAAGGCAGGAGCTGTTTTTGCTACTGATTGAAACACCGACTGTAGAAAGCACCCAGACACATGGAGGCAGAACATTCACAGGACCACCACATTTTATAACCTTAAACATCTGTGCATTTTCATTGCACCTTTCATGTCCTCAGATTATTTCCAGTACCTTGGCACAACACAATGTGTTTGAACTGTCACTTGGGATTCTCCACGGTGTGTGCCATCTTCTGCCACAGTTTACAATGGGGAAACTGGGGAGCCCTCAACAAAATTCTACCTCCTATTATCACAGTTTTGAACGGACCTCTCAACTCTCTCTCTATCTCTGCACCTTCTCAGCTCTGCGATCTTGATGTGCTTTGTACTGCACTGTGCCTGCAAAACAACTTTTCACTGTATCTCAATAAGAGACAACAACAAATTAAACTCAAACCTCTTAGTCAAGAATATTTATTTGATTCACCTTTGTGAAGCACCTTGAGGCATTTTACTACGTTGATGGTGTCACGTGTTGCCAGAATTTCCATGGAATGTTTTAGAAGTTCTCGGACTGTCTGGTCCATTTTGTCTCATTCACTGTTTGGCTGACTAGGTATTAGAAATAGGGACTGATCAGTACTGAATGAGCAAAAGCTAGTCAGCCTCTCCAGCCCACTCCTCCTAACAATAAGCAGCTTGTAACGTCATGGAGTCATCTCCAATGGGAACCTCCACCAAAACTAAACTCCTTCACACCCTACCTTACCAGAAAACCAAGCATGGTGTTCTCTGTGATCTCAATAGCATGATTTCTTGGGTCCCATGGATGACATTGCTACGGACCAATTAGTCCCACAGCTTCCGTCTACATTTCCTGCTGCCTCAGGAAAGCAATCAACATAATCAAAGACCCCTCCCATCCTTTCTTTCTCTTTCGTTGGGCAGAAGATATAAAAGTTTGAATATACAGATGAATAGATACCAGAACAGCTACTTCCCCACTGTTATCCCACTTTTGAATGGACCTCTCAAAAGTTCATATTGACCTCTCATTCCGTTAGCTTTAACACAGTATTCGGCACTCTGTCCTGCTACCCTGGTACACTTTGTACGGTACGATCTGCCTGCAGAGTATGCAAAACAACACTTTTCACTGTATTTTGGCGCATGACAGCAATAAGTCAAAGCAAATTAAAAATTTTAAATTTACCTCCGTCATGTCAATCCCTTCTACAGTCACACATGTCTAAGGAGTTAAATTAATACTAGATGCTAAGCTAATTTGCCTTGAAGTTTTTAAGGACTTCTTGGATGAAGTATGAGCTAAAAGAATGAGTTTCAGGTTCAGTCACCACCAATGCTTTAAGCAGCAATGCAGAAATACTGTAGAGTAACCTGGGGCATTCATTGTACATGCCTTGCTGGGAAACAATTTGCTCTTTTAGCTCCGCACATTTCTCTAACAGCGCAGGTGTGATCTGGAATGAGTACATTGAGAACTGAGGAGTTGACCTCTTAACTTTCTACTTTGAGGTAATGTAGACTGGAATGTCAGCACGCCGCTCAGAAAGGCCGCTGACACCCGGTACCATGGAAACAAGGAGCTGATCAAACCAGATAATGTTTCAGAGATTGGTGGAACTGGAATACTGGAAACAAAAACTGATGCTGCCTCTCTCTCTCTCTCTCTCTCTCTCACACACACACACACACACACACACACACACACACACACAGAGTTCACCTTTTATCACTTTCCCAGCTGCAACACAAAACCGTGCCTTTCTCGCACAGACACACCAGATATACAAGGAGTCAACTTCCCACAAGATGAAGGCCCTGTTAAACACAGCTGTATGTACATCAGCACACCCGCCTACTGATACCTGTATCACAGCCAGTAACAACATCACAAATGCTCTACTTTTAACGCTAGTGCCTGCTCTCACATTCTCATTTCTTGCAGCACTGCCTCAGAGTTACCAACACTATGTGTCATTACATGATGTCCAAAAAGAGAACTTCAAATTTGAAAGAATCCCTCTCTCCTGCCGCCCTACAAAACAAGCGATTATCAGAGGCTGAGATAGAGAAGCAGAGAAGTCATGCTGCTGCTGATCTCTACCAGGCATCAGAACCAGATTAAAATACTGCAGCAGCTGGAAAGCTGAAAGGGTGACAGAAAGTGGTGTACTCAGCAGGTCAGGCAGCATCAGTGGAGAGAAGAACATAACTAATGTTTCAGGGTCAATGACCTTTCATCAGGAAAGGTCAGAGACGTGAAAAGTTAATTCAGATTCTCTCCACAGAAGTGGCCAGTCCTGCTGAGTTACTTGTCACGCTTTCCCCTCTTAATAACATGAACACAATGGGAAAGGCTCCAATTCCAACCCAGGTTTTGCATCCCAGTTCTTGACATGCTGCTTGGAGGAGGATATCTATAGATGAGACTAGGAGAGACTTTATTCAAATTATAATTCTGCGTAACAATCCTGAAGTGCTACGTTGTCTGATTAAGCTGAAAGTAATCATCTCTTTTTTTTAAAGAGAGAAAATCTTCCTTTTTCCAAAGTTTTTAATTTTGCTCCTTCCCCGTTTGTCACATTCTCACAGCACGGACATTTGAAGCCAAGAAAATCGCTCACAAATCGCGGTCAGCAGTGCTCACCACTCAGTGGGTAGATGAGTCCCCCAGCAAAGGGTGTGTCCAGGTGCTGCTCAGAGATTGGGAACTTGCCACATGGGGAGTGTCTGTTACAATTCGCACTTCAATGCACGAGCTTTAATCTTCACGTAATTGAGCATTCTCATATAAAAAATAAGTTAAGGTCCTTCAGCTGCTCAAGCCTGCTACACTATTCGATAAAATCTGATTGGACCCTCAACTTTAATTTGGTGTCTGCACTTCCACCATTATCTAGTATGTTGATAGGGAAATTATCAGAGAAGTTTCCTAGGGACAGGATTTACTTGCATTTGGGACAGAATGGATTTATTAGAGATAGTCAGTGCTGTTTTGTGTCGGGGAGGTCATGTTTCACAAATCCGACTGAGATTTCTGAGGACGTGATGATGATGGCTGATAAGGGTAGGGCATTGCATGCTGTCTACAAGGGCTTTACTAAGGAATTTGACAAGGGCCATCATAGTAGGCTGATCCAGAAGATTACATCACATGGGATCCACGGTGAGTCGGCAAGTTGGGTGCAAAATTGGTCATAACAGATGTAGTAGTTGTGGAGGGGTGCTTTTCTGACTGGAGGTCGGAGGACAGCAGTGTTCCACACAAATCGGTGCTGGGACTTCTGGTGTGTGTGTGTGTGTGTGTGTGTGTGTGTGTGTGTGTGTGTGTGTG